>VZRE01000012.1:143879-209618 GCA_013396775.1 Cephalopterus ornatus | reverse complement strand
GGGGGGGGGGTCGGAGAAAGATTAAGAGAAAAAGTAGAAAAGCAGTAAGAAAAAAAAAAATCAATATTTTTCCCTTTATTAGATGCAAACCAAAGCTTTTTTTACTTTCCCTTTGGAAGATCAAATTAGTGTTATGGGCTGGAATGACAATGAATTGTGGAAAGTATCATATTCTTTATAATATAGTAGCGTATATGTTTGTTATTTGGAAATAGAAATGTAATCCATAACTAATCTAGAAATAAAATATATACACAGCAACCATTTAAAAGGACAGATAAAATCCTCATTAAAATCCTAAGTGCAGAAATACTGAATCATAATGCACAATTTCATTACATTTTACTGCCAGCAATGTAAATATCAATTCTCCAGGTGATTCATAAAATTCATTTTAGAAAGAAAAATAAGGATTTCACCCGGCGTTTGAGAACATAAAGGAAAACACATGCTAGGGTTTGAAAACCCAGACTGTTCTTTCCTTGTCTCATCAGAATATTTTGCTGGAATTTCAGCAAATCAAACAGACAACTGCCATTTCACATTAGCACTTTGGATAGATCACCCAGCAGTCCCAACCAGGGTCCTTCCTGGCCCTGCACCTCTCCCCGTGTCGTCTTCATCATTCCCATCTTATTTCTGCCAAATTTGAGCTCCTATATATTCTTCCCCAGACTTCAAAGGAGGGAGACTGCATTTAAACTCATCTAAAGCCTCTTTTAACTATCCAAATTGTGAAATTGCCTAATAATGGGAGTGTATTTAGGGGAAAAAGAAAAAGAAGAAAAAAAAAAAAGGAAAAGCATGCTGGACAAATTAACCAAGTAAAGTTTTTGGAGGGAAGACTGCGTGTGGGGGTTTCCACTCAAAAACGTAAAGAAAACGTGTCACTTTTAAAATGAATAGCTACCATCTGCCAGCATTTTATCTGAGGCAACGTTGATTAATGCAAAGTGAATGTTTAAGATCACGTTGCTGTCTGTCTGAATAAATTTCAGGTAGTTTACTTGGGAATTTTTTTGGTCCTGTTTCTTAAAGGATTTTTTTGTTGTTCTTACTGGATTACACCCCCCTCCCCCCAGCCTTTTAAGGCAGCCAGAGCTAAGAATAAAAACATTTGTTTTTAAATCTTTGAGCACCAGATCATTGTCTCTGGGCCCTCAGCACAGCGGAGCAAGGGAATTCATCTGCCCCAAAAAGGAGGTCCCACCTCCTTCACCAGCTTCACAAAAACTTTCAGGCAGCCTCTCTCCATCACACTGAAAAGGAAATTTTAACAGGCTGGTTGTGAGCAGAGAAATTACAGCAGTGCTGTTATCCTCAATAGGAAATGATTTTGTCCTTGGACCTCCCTTAATTTTTTTACTGGATTACTTCATTTTTTACTATGTTAGGGTTTTTTTACCAAATTAATTTTTTTTACCAATTATTTAATAATTTACTTTCATTTATACTTTTCAATTAAAATTCTCCATTTAAAAAAATATATAAATCGATTGCAGATTTTAAACCATTTTTTCGGTCAACTTCGTATAAACCACCTTGGTTTATATCAGCATTCTGATAAAAATCATTCTCAAATCCATCTGACAATATGCTCTTCTTCACAAGTTCTCTCTGAACGTTAACATTTTCAGAGGAAGCTTCCAGAACAGGTTTTGGGTGACGTTAACCTAAATCAAACAAAAGCCCAGTTTTACGCATTTACATTCCCACGTTACGTTTTCCCAGCATCAGATGGGCCTCCAAGTCCTCCCTCACCAGAGAGAATTTCACACCCGTTATCCAGGCTGGGACACCCTCTATTATCCGGGGCCACAGCAGTGGAGAGCATCATCTGCGCTGAGCGGTGGAGCTCCGTGCCGTTCCATATGGACGTATATTCTCTTTGCTTACACTCGAAGCTGGCTGGACACCAGCCAGCTCTGGTCAGAAGTCACAAAGTTGTTTTAGCTCAGTACATGGTGCCTGTGTCTCGTATCTCGGTGGGGTTTATTGGTTTAGGCTCAACATGGTGCTAGGACGGCCATCTGGCCCCCGGAGCGGAGATAGCTCCCAGCCAGCTCCTCCGGAGCGTGGGCAGGACAAACGTGTGTGCGTTTGCACCAGCCCGTGTGAACTAACCTGGGTGAACTCCACGGGTTTGCTTAAGAAAGAAAAAAAAAAAAAAAAATGCAAGCAAGTTTAGCACTAATGAAATTAAAGAAGTAATGACCCTTTATTCAGCGGGGGAGCATAAAAGAAGAGCACAGAGGGAAGCAGCGTCTCCCATACCCCCCTTTGGGCACCTCGACAGCAAGATGAGAATGTTCTTATTTGTATCCACCAGTGAGACTAAAAAAATGAGTGAGTAACACCCACATGGTATTTTTAGTCAAAGAAGTGTTGAAGGTCAGGTTGGATGGGACTTGGAGCAACCTGGTCTAGTTGAAGGTGTTCCTGACCACAACAGGGGGGTTGGAACAAGATGGTCCCCTTAAGGTTGGAACTTGAAGGTCCCCTACAACCCAAACCAGTCTGTGATTCTATGTTTCTAGGAGACCTGAGCCCTGTCCTTATGGGATATTTGATATTACATCTAGTCGCCTTAGACACTCACGCCTTTATGTCAGCTAATCAAAGTACAAGGGATCTCCAGGAGCACGTTCCACTGCGTCTGACATAAACCTGCAGTTAAAACATCCAAACGTTTTTTCACTTCACACCAAGTAACAAAGAAATGGGGTGAAACCAAGACCACCTCTGGGCAGAAAATTATTCAGTTATTCCAAAAAGATGAGCCGCGTCCCATCTTCAAATGCAACAAAGTTGAGCATTAACACCAAAACACACTCTCTTAGTAGTAGATGCCATAAATGAGATTTGTGTTTTATTGACCTATATACAGAAGCAAACACCATAAAATATGCCTCACGAATACAAATTATCAGATAAACTTTTTGTTAATTTGTAGGTACATGGTTATCTTTTATTTAGCTAATGTGCTACTCACACATATAATTTATTTATTGCTTACCTGAGCATTACTGGGGTAAAATTCTAGGAAGGCCTCTAATGTATGAAAAATTATTCCAGTTCCTATGAAGATTATATAAACACTCCGAGTATTTGACAGAAAGGTGTAAAAAGGCAGAAATGTTTCCACCACAAATGGGCATCTATGTATTCAGATTCAATGAAATGGCTGAAATTTGCCCTGCCTTGTTCAAGTCACATCCTCAAACACCTTCCTCAGGACAAAGTACTTATGGGAATGTTTCTGAAAACAAAATATCTAGAAAACAGTAAATTCTCAAGCTTGCAAACGCTCACACATCCTGGCAGTGTTATGTTTTCAGTGGGACTGAACTACTTACTGGAATGAAAATTTAAAGGATCAGCGTTTTTAAGAAGATATTTAGGTGACACCAGTCCATCAATTAATAGAAAATTCACTCTATAATAATGTATTTTTTCCTTATAGAATAGAACAAAAGCATCAGATCTGAAACAATCCTAAATTTAATAGTCTTAACAGAATATTGAAAAAAAAGAAAAACCAACGATATCTGCAATATATACTGTCGGAACATACTCCCCATTGCTGAACACCACACCCCCAGGTTGGGGTGGTTTTTTTTTCAGAGCTCTATTAATTGAAAACAATGATTTGTTTTCTCTTTTGTAAAATGTAAAAAGTGCAGAGTTTGTCTTTAAAATACAGTTGTCAAATATCAAGGGGTATATATATGCTAACATTTACCCTTGGGGTATTTCAGGGCTAGAATCTGTTACAAATAAAATCTTTATTCATATGAACAGCTACCTGGGGGGCAATACTGAATGTTATACATAATATTTATACATATATATTTAAAATAATCTAGCAGTGCTATTACAACAAACTGGAAGCTACACTGAATTTAGTCTCTCTGCTTCGCAGATCTAAGTCTTACAGTCCTAACTTTTTGGGGTTTGAATCACTTTCTGTAGAGCATAGCCCTTGAAATATAAACTGCTTTCCTCTACTGGGTCATATCAAGTGTTTTTACTGTTTGAAATTTAATAAATTGTTCATGGTAATAAAGAAAAGAATTACAGGAAAAAGAAGAGTGTTTTTTTTCATTAAATTGTACAACGGTATTTTCAAATTTGAGAACTTTCCTTGAGTTAAGAACAAAAAAAAAGGCTAAAAACATTCTTTTTGTTACATGCTTTCTAGAATTACAGAATAGTCACTATGTGCTACGGAAAACAACTTTAGGCTAAGGATCAGACATCTCCATTTATCAAGGAGTTTAAGCTGTCTGAAGGAAGTTGGGAGACAAAGCAGACACCACTGCAACTCTGCAGAGTGCCAGGAGCCTGAGGAGGTCACGGCTCTCTGCTGGACCTTCCGAATTCATGGAATGGAGATGATAAAATCCCATCAATTCCTAACAAAACTCTAAGATAGCCGAAAAGCTTGTCTAGAGGAAGCAGACAGAAATTCTGCCCTTTTTTGGCACATTTCAAATGCTGAGATTTTGGAAATTGCCACCACAAGGGTGAAGTTCCTTGCAGCAACGCAACATCCAACTAAGCACCTTCTTTCCAATTAAGGAAAAATCTTGTGGGACTCTCCAGCAATTAAGACAGCTCCTAGAAATGCTCACTTCTGTGGCTGCTCTACATCAATCTGTTAGACCCCTTCAAGTTCACTAGCCAAGTGATCCACCTTTAAACTCTCCTTCTGGCCTTCCAAGCTGGAAGGACTCTGTGTGCCCGAGCTTCCTGTTCATCAGGGCTCCTGTCCTCTTTTCAGGAGATGAATGAAGACATGAGCTAGTTTAACAACACACTGCTCAACAAAGCCTTGAAAACAGAAAACCAACACTATTCTAGACAAACACAGCCTGGACTTTGCATCAGGGAATTAATATAAAACCATGCAGTGCTGCAGATCAAATACTAAGTGTCCAATACCTTCTGCGTCAGCTATTACACGTGTTCCCCGTGGAGGGTGAGGATTCCTTCTCCCTGTTACAATTCTGAGTAGGTCTCCTCCTTCTTGGGAATATAATGTTATCACACACCAAGATATCACCCGCACAGCTCACAAAAGTAACATTAAATGCCCTGCTCGTTACCAGCTCCACTTTAATTCTTGGTCAAGGGAGGACACGCCTCTTCTCTGATAAAACTATTAACAAGTTCTTCACATGAACTCTCTGGTCACTGCAAAGCATCTGAATTTAACATCTATGACTATGCACTGAATATTTTGCTTCAAAAGCACTTTTTAAGACTATTCCTTAACTCACGGAGTGTCACTTGAAAGCTAACAAACATGCTTCCTTCCCATAATCAGAAGTATTAGTCTTTCAAAACATATCTACACTACTTCTCTACAAATGTATCTAATATCAGACTTATCAGCACCAGTATTATTTCTCAGGCACATCAGTATCTCGAAATAAAGTACAGTTTGAACATAAAAATTTAGTAACACAGCTCCATTACCAAAAGCATTTGCACTTGGGATACCTGAAACTGTTCTGTATTATGAAGCATACAAACAGAAAAAAGGTATTTATGAGACAGTGCATTTATGAAAAGCACTTGTAAAAGAAAGTATTTTTTTTTCCTGTAAATAATGTCAATATTATAAATAATGTAAATTTGGTATTTCCCACGACCTCACAAGAAGGTTGAAATATTTAAACATGCAATTCCAACACAGTCCTCCCAGTTTGCAATGGAATTTTGTCTTTACAAACTACTACCTGGGAAGCAGATCTTTAGTGGTTACTAGCGAGGTAGAAATAAAAGAATCAATATTAATTCTAATCGGTGTTTTTGCTAATAGGAGAAAGAAGTCTGCCTTAGTAGGTTGCAGTCTGATGCACTTATACTTTCAGTTTAATAACTGAAACATTAAATTACGAATCAAACATTAAAAATGTGCAAGTAAAGTAGAAGGTATCTCTAATCAGTTTTCCTCTCACCAGCCACATCAGCCCTTGATCCTAAAATTTTATGCTGCCTGCGAGGACAAGGTACAAACTTTTTCAAACATTCCATCTTTGTCAACTTTGACTGTTTGATCCTCTCTGCTCCAACCCAAACAGCACCAGCAAAGAAAATGCTTTCCTCTCTTTAAGATGCTCCATTGGTTAGATTAGATTTATTTGCTGTCAGTAAAGGTTATATTTGCACATAAGTCTATGACAGATTGCAAGTTTATTAACTTCAAGTGAGTTTTCAGGCTGCTGGGTTGAGGTTTTTTTGTTGGGTTGTTGGGTTTTTTTTGGGGTTTTTTTTTTTTTTTTTTTTTTGTCAGCGTTCCCTCCCCCTTCCCCCGAGATGTGGGTTACTTGACAAATTGGAGTTAAGTTATCTTAGGTCAATGTAACTGTAAGTTAAACTAATGAAGTGTATGTCTATGAGTGATGTCTGATTAGTTTAATACAGTTAGTGCTGGACAGCTTGGGCTGCTGACCTTGAAGGAACACAGATACCACTGCGATGCGTTGGAGGATGTGGTTGCGATACAAGACAAATTTACATAACAGTTTGTCATGTACACTCCTCCAAAACAAAACTGTTGCAAAAAGAAAGCAAGACGAAACCAACACTAAAAGCCTCGCACAAGACAAACCAGGGAAAATTAATTACAACGTTTGGCTTGGGATGGGAGATTATTTTAAATGGGAGCCAAAAGCAGGCACAGGAAAGGTGTACTTTTATATAGTAAGTGTTCTAAAATGGATTAGACACTATGTTCAGTAACACTGTTCAAATGCAGCCTCCTATAGCACAAATCTACTCTTGAAAAATGATATTCCTTCCTCAGGAAGCATCTACTTGTTCATGGTAACAAATACCAGACCCAGTTTTGAACTGTAACTAGTTGGCACATCATCCAGGTGTGCTCTGAGTCCTGCTGCAGTTCATCCTGCTGCTGAAAAGCAGCTGCTTGTGCTAAAATAACCCTGTGCAGGAACAGTGTCTCACCATGAAGGTGTGAAGTCCCCCCATGATGCTCAGCTGCGTGTTCCGAGCAGGGCAGTATCTCGCTGCTCCAGACAATCATCTCATCACATCTCAACTGATCAGGTAGGCCAAGCAAAACTGCTGGGTTTAAAGACAGCTTGGTTCTGGAGTGACTGATCCTCACTACATGATAGCTATCTTGTTGACCTAAATAGTCTGCTTTTATCAGTCCAGGTTCTACCTGATGGAAACTTGCCACTTACATAAATGCGTAACTGACACCCACAATTGCTGGCACATTATGGAGCTGGACTGTCATTAAGATAAAACTGCTCCCTTAATCCTCCAGGTCAGCCTGAGCAGGACACTGATAAATCAGACTTGCTAACGGATACATCAGAGGGCACGTGGGGAAGCTTGGAGCCTTCACATCTGTGGGGAAGCACAGTTTGAACCTTTCAATATGACTGAACTCACTGGATAAGTTTCAAGTAAGAGATACATATACATGTATAGACACCATGTTTCCAGACACTCAAGAGACTCCCAAGGACTGGCAATGCAAGAAAAAACAGTCTAGGAAATTCTAAATAAAACATAGCAGTAATTTCCCAGTTATACCTCCAAAAAGAAAAACTTGTGTTGCCCACTGCAAGTCTCCAATTGCTTCCACATACACCCCTGCCTGCACATAGGGATTCAGCTCGAGAGACCTGGTTGAAGGTTTCTCTGTAATTTGAGCTTAGAAGTTCCTCAGTCCCTGGGTTACCTGTAATTAGAACTTGCTGGCACTGTTTGCATGAAATAAAGAGCAGAAGTCCGCGCTTTCCAATGCCACTTCTTGGCTGGGAGTGTGCAGAGGACACAGTCTTCCTGTAGCTCTTCCTGAAGAAGATCCATCAGCTGTTTGTGGGAACCACCATAAAAGGGTTCAATGAGAAGAACACTCATTTTCCAAGTGTTTCAGAACTGTCTGGATTCTGAAAATGAAAATACAGAAATATTTTTCTTTAGAAATAGAGCTTATTTTTTATTATTTATGAAAATTATGCTGAAAAAAGCAGAAACACATTGCAAGGCCTCACAGTGTCTTGACTTTCCATAAAAAATCCTCATATTACATTAATAAGTTTACTTCAGAAAAGGCTACTTAGCAATTATGAGGACAATATTTTCACACCTATTTGTTTCAACCATTAAAAGATACCACTTGTAATTTTTAAATGAATCTTAGTGTGTAGGACTTAGGAAAACACTGTATTTTGAATTTATTGCTTTGCTTTTAATCGGATATTTAAAAGCAGCTTTACTTTACACACTCACTCCCATACATATACAATTCTTCCATAGGTTAAGGAGCAGTTTATTCATTTTTTCATCGTTTTCCCCCCTTTTCCTGGTGGCAGATAAAACGAAAAAACGATTCAAACACACTTTTTACTTGCTACTAACAGCGATTTAGGTAAGGAACTTAAAAGCCAGAGAGCAGCCTGGTGAGATACAGGTGGAGCATCCCCTGGGACTCGCTGCATCACTGGGAGCTGGGATCACTACCCAAGCAACAACAATAGGAGATAAACCAGGATATTTTTTCCGAGTACTCCAAAATGGGTAGAAGAGAACAGCGGAGGAGGCTTAAGGAAGCTCTCAGATGAGAAGCCACAGAGCTGCTCACAAACAGGATGCAAAACGTGCTGCCCAAAGCGAGGGGACAGATGAAAACCCTGTGACTGTTGCTCATCGCCCTCATGAGTCACAGGCCTGGGGTACTGAGAAGCTGCTTCTCAGATGCTTCGAGCAAAACCATCACACACAAAAGCTGAAAACAAAACCCTGAAAGGTAGTCACCATCCATGACCAGCTCTCTGATGGTTTCCTCCTCAACATTCCCTAACAAGGAAGGACTCTGTTAAACTCATTTACTCAGGATTCATGTTTGATGCTGTATATTGCAAGACCTTACATCCACTTCCTGACCTGTCATTTCTACTAATTTCAGACTGTAATGCTTATCTTACCAAAACCTCTGGTGACAAGAAGTGAGAATTCAACAGAGAACTACATACTCTCCTGAAAATCTCAGTATCATCTCAACTGTGAGGTTTAGTTCAACCCAAGATCAGGTGAAAAATATTATGTATTCTGTGATCGGAGAGGAGAAAACAAATCTTAAAAGGAAAACACCTTACAAATGCACTGTAGCTACCAAAAGATCAGCTAGCCAGCAACAAAAATCCAAACACTGGATCAACTCAATTGCGAGACAAAATGTAAGAAATCTTTAGATAGCTTTGAGTTGTTGGCCCATCACAGTGCCAGATGAAATGGTGATGTAGAGCTCCTGGGTCATTACAGATTACAGCAAGAGAAAAAATATTCCATGCTCAGACTTTCTAGCCATAATCCACCCAAGATTCAGGTTGAAATTTGCTCTATTATTCACTCTCCCATAATATTTCAAATGAATTATTTTTTATAACAAATATGTTTGCAAAACCAAAAAGAAAGCCTTCTGGAAGCAAAGACTTCACTCCATTTTGGAACTTGCTTCTTTTCAGGTAGCAAAACAGATTCTGATCTCTTTTCCACTGACCTAATTTTGAAAAAATCACGCTTTTGAGATCACTGACGTTCTCTGAATTTACAATGATGTAACCAAAATCATAGTCTCTCCTCCAAAGCCCTTTTGGAGCCTGCAGGGTAATAACTGCTATAAAAACACAAGCTGTGGTTTAGAATCTGCACTATTCACCTAAAGAACAATTTGTAATTAATCATGCTATGCTTGTCATCAAATGTCACTGAAAATTTAATTCAAAAGACTAGAGGGAAGTGTTTTATAAATTCAGCCCCTAAAAAAGGGGTATGTGAAAAGTTGGTAAATGCCATCCAGTCAGTCACTCAGGGAGGGACTGCAGCTAATTTACAAGTCATTAGCAGTACCAGTAATAGAGCATTTTGTTCATGAAGTATCTGATCAAACCACACTTCATCATAGTCCTGAAACTGGTTTTATCACCAGGTTTAGCTGAATCGACACTGTGCTCTCTGGTTTTATTCTGCACCAGTTTTCACTGTACATCCCTCATGGGGACAGAGAATGACTGTATGTGCTGATGCTAAGAGACTTTCTCAGTTCTCAGGTTTCCTCCCTGCTTAAAGACCCTGACATTTAGTTATTCTGCATTTACCTATCTTTAGATCTATTAGTAAAACTGCATCATGCAAATATTACAGAAATACTGTCATACATTTTGGCTGTTTACACTGGGAAACTGGGCTGAAATTGTGCACGCAATGGCTCTTCCCATGCAATTCTTCACAATAAAACTTGCAGACGCCAGGGCAGCAGCCTGTGAGGGTGAAAATCAGCAGTGACACATTTTTCAGAGATGACCCGAAGCTCAAAAGGTTTCTTACAAAACTCACTCCTCAAAAATGTAGGTACTGCTCACTAAAATCCTCACTAGCACTTGTAGGATTCTAGCATTCTGTGATCTCTCTATGTATTACTCACAATATACATCATATTCAATTTAGAAAAAATGTTATAATATTATATAAAAAGCAGTATATGGTATAGTCTGTTCTTTTTTTTTGGTTTTTTTTGGTGGTTTTGATTTGGGGGTTTTTTTAACAAGATAATGCCTAAATATGAAACTAAAGGATAATGGCAGCACAGTGTATGTCACATCGACTTCAGGGCTTGACTAAGAGGGAGCAATGAAAAAGTCAATAAATCTTCTGTTTTAAAAAGATACACTGATAACACAAAGGAAATTATATTACATATAACTAATAATTTTTTGTATTTAAAAAGGCACCGAGGAGGTAGGACACAGTCGTTTACCTCATATTTCACCACATGACTTCCAGTTTTGTTCACATACAAAAATAACAGCTATTATTTTTGCTTTATTTCCCTTGACCCAGCCAAGTTAAGGTAAATACGTCTCATAGACTCCTCAGAGGTCTCCAAAAGACACAGCTGATAAATGGCCTGAGAACATTCACCGTATCTGATGGAATGCAATCCTCAATTAAATATAAATCACTCCAGGTATTCTTTTCCCCATTTCAAAGAAAACAACAAATATTAGAAAAACAGAACTGCTTCCCCTTTCTCATTACAGTGTTTCCTCTCTGGAGCCAGCAATCCTGGGTGTTCCTCAAACAGCTCAATCCGCAGGCATACAGGATCCTTTGCTTTGAGTATTTCCTACTCTGGCTTTACTACAGAGAGCAGCACATTCTTCAGCATATACATTGAGAAGAAACTACCTGAAATTAAAAAACCCTTCCAAGTGGTTACACTGTCAAAATGACATGACTAATACAGAGGTATGCTGAAGCACCATAAAGTGTAGGTGGGTAATTAGGTGCTGTCTCAATGCCAGCCCCTCACGGTGACATTCATCCAGGACTTTTGTGACTTGCTGCAGCTCTACCCCACAGTGAGCGCTCTGCAGAAACATGGCAAGGATTGGAGTCCCTGAAAGGGCCACTGCTGTTTGACCCAATAATTTCGCTTTTAAAAGAAAATCTGAGTAATACACAGAGTGATAAATAAAAATTTAAAGGCACAGAAGAATTAATTGTTTGACCAGCCACAGTAACCATGGCTTCTTTTTAAACTCTAGGTGAACACCAACTCAAGTATTTTTGTTAACCAACTTAGACAGAGAAAACTTGTCATTTTCCATGATTTATTGAAGAACAAACGTCTCCTCTGTCTTACAAACAGAAGTGTGGTTTCACAAACATCAGCACAGCTCGCATCAGAAAGCCGTAATTAGCTCTGTTCATTGACGTATTCAGACAACATAAATTACAGATCGTGTTTAAATATCTGTCCAACAAAATAGCTAAGCAGCGATCCAAACCCAAAGGAATAATTGTTAATATATTCCATAGGTAGAGAGCTGCTATTGGTTACAGGAAATAAGGTATAGGGTTTCAGTAATGATTGTTTTAACGGTCACAGTCCCACACGTATGAGAAATTTATTCCACCACCGTATCCAGAGCACACGTGGTTCAGTATCTCAGAACTCAACCAACTAGAAAACCCATCAGGTACAAATTGTGGACATAAACATACTTAAAACCTTTGATGATTTCACACAAACACGCTGCAATACCTAATACAGGCAAAAAATTTCCATGTTCCATGTTGCGATAAAATAGGATTCTCCAAAGGACTATTAGGGGTCTTTACCTTTCCTCCTCTGTCCCTTCTCTCTCCCAGCCCTCCAACACGCACCCACCTGAAGGGGGGATGTGGTATATACATACACACAAACCCAGATTGAAAGAGCCTGCATTACCCTCCCACTCATGACAGTGACTCACCGAAACCCCAGAGCTGTACCTTAAACACAATCACATTTTAAGGTTTGACCAAAATTTAACCCGTATTTAGATCACCCAAAAGTACCAGCTCTGAGGTTTGTCATTACTAAACTGCATAAGCGAGAATGACAATTTATCTTTTATATAATCAACTGGAAAAAGCAAGAAATCCTTTCCTCCTTTTGAGAATGTGGTAAACCAAAATCGTTCACCTTTATCTGGATGGCTGAGCAGGACTAGTGATAATTTACTGGTGACGCCCATAAACCACAGTCTGCCTCCTGCATGTAACCTGAGAGCTGCAAACACCTACAGAATACCAAAAACTACTGTTACCTGCAGGTATCAAGGGTGCTACACGCTGTGTGCACTGAAACCTGCACGACTGCACTGCCTGCTTTTGTCTCGCTGAAATACCACATCTAGATTTTACTGTGCTTAGGATCTACATTTCAAGGGCATGCAGTCATAGGACAAGGGAGGGTGGCGTTAAGCTTAAGGATAGTAGGTTTAGATTGGATATTTTAGGAGGAAATCCTTCCCTGTGAGGGTGGTGAGGCACTGGCACAGGTTGCCCAGAGAAGCTGTGGCTGCTCCATCCCTGAAGTGTCCAAGGCCAGGTTGGACAGGGCTTGGAGCAACCTGGGATGGTGGAGGGTGTCCCTGCCCATGGCAGGGGGTGGAACAACATGAGCTCCAAGGTCCCTTCTAACCCAAACCATTCCATGATCTTGCAAACAATATAATGTTTAAAGACCTAGTTTGATCTTAAATAAAAAGCAAAATATGAGGATCACCAGGTTTGGTTTCTTACATCTGTGCTTTCAACCATGAAATGGAACAGCAGGAATTGGAAGTTGGAGTTTAAAGATGTCCTGCGGCTATCAATCCAGAGACACCCTGACACAAGAGGCAGTAAAGGCTCCTTTTGGAGTTTATGTATTTAGAAAGTAACATGCTGTAAAATCTGCACATTACCCTGTGCATGTTAAGTTAACAATATTGCTATAAATCCTTAGGAAAAAGTTGCTAATGCATATGCAGACTATGCATTTTAAAACTCAGTATTTAAATTGTTTTACTATTTCATCTAGGCAAAGGCACTAATGACCTTCATCATTTCTTGCTGTAAATTAAATTTGTTTATTTCCAGCTACAAAAAGAAAGAAAAAAAAATGAATCCTTAGAATTCACTTTTCACCTTCTTCCCTGACATAGTCTAAGACTGTCATAAATACTTTGTGTCTGTACTTCTAGCCATCCTCAATCAACATCTTTGAAGATCTTTATCTATATTGAATAAATTATTGCAATTTATTCTTTTTTTCCAGCAGAGAAAAACATCTGTGCATCACATTTATGGTTAGCTCAAAACCACAACAGCCAACACTACCTCGGTGGGGAAGCATCCATCCCCCTTTGGAGCACAGCACTCAAAAGATACATTTTCGGGGAGATTTCACTGACTGATATCCCGATTCCCAGTGCACTGGGAATAGCAATTACAATACACAATTTATTTTCCATGTGTCTAATTGACCTACTAAGTGGTATATATGGGATATGTACTGCTCAGGATAGGGTATGAGGGATACTAAGGAGTCTGTAAACTATTTTCATGAGTTCAGATTAAGAAAGGCAAACTAAGTATTGCTAATATTTAATTAAGAGAAAGTTTTCATGATGTCTAAGCCAAAAGAGGATGAAAAAGACACAGAAGAGGTGTGATGGGAGAACTAGGGCCACGCTGTGCAAGGAAAACAACTACAGCCACAACCGCCCATCACCAGTAAACTGGATTAACTCTTCCACAGAGTTTGTGCCTCTGTCTCCTCCCCTTAGTAGTCCCAAGAGATTTACAGAAGATGACAGAAATATTCTGCAGAGTAGTGGATATTAAATAACCAATTATCTTCACAAAAAGTTCTACATCATTTTGGGGAGCTCTTCAGCCACTAACAGGATATTTTGGAAAAAAAAAAAAGGAAAAAAAAAAAAATTAGGACAGATCTAATACGAGAGCATAACCCAAAAGCACAAGGTTTGCAATTGGATTTGAGAGAAAATTAGTTATTCTGATTTAACAGTTAATTACAAGCTCCCATTTGCCACATAATTCAAAGGCCTGGAATAATAATAACTTATATTCAGAAACCCCTAATGTTGTTTAATGCTATGTTGGCTTTATCCAACTTATCTGGACTGCGCTTACAGGACTTGAAGGCTCAAGACAGTTTACACGACTCATCATTTCCAGTGCTGCACCTATGGCTATAATTTGCTACCACTGATGATCCTGAAAGCTTACATTAGGTTTAAATAGATGAGGGATACTTGATTTAGAGGATCTCCAAGAGGAGAGGGAGCTAATAGGTGTGGTAATGGGAGATGTAGCGCTATTTTTAAACCTGACAGGAGACATATTAGTTGCTAGTTCCCTGTTATAGAAAAAGTCCCAGTCTGGTAATAATGGGCTGGCGTTTTGAAATTCCTCCGATTTATTAGGAATGTGATGAGAAATGTGTTCCGCACGCCCTGCGCTTCGGACCAGTTTCTGTACAGAAAGGTAAGAATTACAATGTGTGCTCACGGCCAGTTTAAGAACAAATATATACACTTGAAAAAAATCACTTGTAAGTATTTTAACTAACTTTATTTGAAAGATGTACTCTATATGCTTCACATTGACTGGCTAAATTACAAAACACCTGCTAGAATCCATCATTGGTTGCTCCATGAGGTAATAAAATCACCCTACATCAAAAACTTGGTTTGTTCTCCCCAGCAAATTTGAAGCAGCAAAATGTTAAATGAATAGCAAATCACTCTTGTATCACCAAAATTTGGGATTAGGACTTAAACTCCTCTTGCACAAAAGCTAGAATCGCAAGAGTTAATTTAAACATTAATTGAAACATTAGGCTTGGTAGCCTGAGATGTTTGGCAGCAACTTTTGAGTGGGCACAAGCCAGATTTATTTTGCAGTCAGAAGGTATCCCTCTGAATATGTAATGAAAGGATCTGCATCTTCAGTCACACCTTGAGTCCACAAAAGGATGGAATGAGACCTACTGTCAAAACGAGTTCAGCTGTGAAATCTGGGATGGGTCCCACACAGAGGAGTATTACTGAGGGGCAGATGTCCAGAAAGCCAACTCTATCCTGGGATACACCAGGAGCAGCCCCAGCAGGAGGAGGGAGGGGATTGTCCCCCTTTGCTCTTGTGAAACCCCACCTGCAGTGCTGCATCCAGCTCTAGGATCCTCAGGACAGGAAAGATGTGGACCTGTTGGAGTGAGTCCAGAGAAGGCTATGAAGATACTCTGAGGGCTGGAGCCCATCTGCTCTGGAGACAGGCTGGGAGAATTGGGGTTGCTTAGCCTAGAGAAAAGAGGGCTCTGGTGAGACTTTAGATCACATTCCAGCACCTAAAGGGGTTCCAAGAGATCTGGAGAGGGACTTTGGACAAGGGATGGAGTGATGGGACAAGGACGAATGGATTTAAACTGACAGAGGGCAGGGCTAGATTGGATATGAGGACAAAATTCATCCCTGGGAGGGTGGTGAGGCCCTGGCACAGGCTGCCCAGAGAAGCTGTGGCTGCCCCATCCCTGGAAGTGTCCAAGGCCAGGTTGGACAGGGTTTGGAGCAACCTGGGCTACTGGAAGGTGTCCCTACCCATGACAGGCGGTGGAACAAGATGGGCTTTAAGGTCCCTTCCAACCCAAACCAGTCTGTGATTCTGTGATATGCAGTTCACAACACATGTCAATAAGGTTCCTTCAAAATTAAATTCAACCATGAAGAAAAATGGACTTCAGAAGAGGTGCCAAATGTATCTACCATGTTACTCATCTAAAGACCTGCAACGCATGCAATGTAAAATATTATCATGATTATTTTGGCAAGCTATGAAACCCTTAACCAAGAGAAAAGAATAAATCATTAGGGGTTTCTGTGTTTACAGGAAAAAACATTTCAATATTAGATTCCTACTTCAGTTTAGATAGGATGGTCTTGTGATTCATTAGGTAACTCCAGGGTTGCAACATCACCTGCACAAAAGAAGTCCTTAGTCTTAAATATTAAGTACTAAAATTCAACAGATGAAATAATTTCTTGATTTTCCATTTGCCCAACTCTTGCCATCTCCAGAGAGAGCTGAACCAACACTTCATATTACAAAGTCATGGGAACAAAAATACATCTCATTAACTTCTGTGCAGTCAGCACCACGTTATCTCTTTCAGAAACCCCTCGAAAGCTCTCAGATTCAATAGCAAACATCCCACAACATTGAATAAGGGCTTCATACAGCACTAAACATATTTTTCCACGTTAAGAATATTTACATCCTATTTCCAACTTGACATACAGAAGATGTGTTACCCACATCAATTTATAAATCTAGTGCAATGAGAGTTGCCAATTTGATTTAGTGGTGCAGCATCCTGTTTCCTGTAAATAATTTTCCTATCAAGTTTTGACTAAGCCCTCTGAAAGGGCTCTAGAAATATGAAAGGCTCCGGATTATGGCCTAAATGCTTTCTGACAGCTCCCTGCAAGTGTTCCCCAGCATCTCTTCTGACCTAAGAACAGTAAATCTAATGACTTAAGTCACTTGTTCCTATCCTGTTGTCTGCAGAGCCAGCAAAATACTTGAAGGAGTGGCTTAAAGGAATGAAGAAAAGCATATTCATACATTTTATTTTACTTCACAAGTATCAGAAAGTTAAGGGGTCCACCTCCTCCACTGGGGAAGTATCTATGGATACACACATTGCAGAAAGCTGAAAAACACTGACACGAGTTAAACAAACATGTCTGGTATCATCTGCCAATTGAAATGGTGAGCAGTGCAGGAAATATTTGTTTTCCATGAATAAAAGCGATATACAAGCAGCTCAAAACAATCTGTTTTGGAAGGTTATTTTGGTTGCTTTGTAAACAAGTTTAGGTTCTGAGCTGATGTTTTCAAAACAGATACTGCGAAATGAACAAATACTCATGTCTGGGGGAGACCTTAACAGACATGAAACAAGAGTGGCCCTTTTTAACAGTGCCACAGATAAAACAAGGCAAGGACATGCATGGAGGACATCAAGATGTAAATTTTTTCCTTGAAGTTGCTCAGACGGCTGATATTAGAAAAGTGCCATTTAAATCACCACCCTCAGAAAGCCTGTGCCTTAAAAACTTGGCTTTTATTGCATATAAGAGAATCTGGCTATAACCCGTGATCAGCACTGTAGTCTTTAACAAAAACAGTTAAAACAAGGGATTTTTTTTTTATTTTACTTATTACAATCATGAAGATATCAGTACAATTCACTTGGGATTTCAGCTTTAGGGTCACTAGAAAATCACTTCTCCACCTACACTGCTGATACGGTGAAATGCCAGAAATACCATTACAAGCCAACACAAGAAACCGCTCACACCTCACGCACGCAAGGCCTGTGCTTAATATTCCCACTTCTTCATTTCAAAGCCACAAAGATCACAAGCTTTGCCAGCAAGTTAAAGATCTGTTCTGACTCCCACTAAAGACTTCAGGGTTGTGCAGTTATTCGGGCCATTGGGAAATTTTTGGCAACGTCATCAGTTAAGCATTCACAGCAGCCATAAGCAGCTCTTGGAGGCCTGAAGAACAACGGCATATGGACTGCTAGGAAACGCCCCTGAAATCAAGGCAGTGGTTACCTCACAACAGTGTTCCACATGCAGTCAGACTCAGGGTAGTGCTACAGCTACAACTTTTGTTATTATTTTTCACATACAAAGGACATGAGCGTGTTTGACCGGGTCCAGAGGAGGCAACAGGTGCTCCAAGGGCTGGAGCCCCTCTGCTCTGGAGCCAGGCTGGGAGAGCTGGGGGGGTTCACCTGGAGAAGAGAAGGCTCCAGGGAGACCTGAGAGCCTCTTCCAGGGCCTAAAGGGGCTCCAGGAGAGCTGGAGAGGGACTGGGGACAAGGGATGGAGGGACAGGACAAGGGGGAATGGCTTCCCACTGCTAGAGGGAAGGGATAGATTATATGTTAGGAAGTCCTTTGCTTACGGAGATAACATTAAATAGATAACTGAAGATAGGTTTATGTTGGGATTTCTGAAAATCCCTTTCATAAAGCGGATCCAAACCCAAGGGAGGTGTTACATGGGTCTTAGACTATTACAGAGTAAAAGATGCCTATCTTTCTGAATCTTTTCAGATGCCATCTTCCCATCAGTCTTTAAACAGAGGTTGGTGCCAGAAAGCTCTGTGAGCTGTAAAAACTTGAAAGTGCTTATGAAACTGCTTTAGCCCCACATTTAAAGCAGAAATAGAACTGGAAGACACTTCACTCTCCCACTTCAACTACTGGAGATAAAATACAATTAAGAGAGAGGCAGAAGGGCAGGAAGGGAAAGAATAACTTGCCTCCAGCAAATATATACTGTGACTGAAAAATACAGACAGGGTACCTAAATTAAACAATACCACACAAAAACTTGAGAAGGGAAAAGGAATTATTTCCACCTATCTGCACTGATCATGCACCAGTTTGTTTCTGCTGACAAGAACCTAATCTCAACTCTGCCTGTTCATCTCAAAATGGTTAAGAAGCCATGTGTGAGGTGCATTCAAAATCCTCCAAGATGAACAAAATCTGTTTTGCATGCCAATATCCTTGGAGAGGGCAACATTCATGCAAGATGATTCAAACTACTCTTCAGAGCTGCAGCACTCTGCCTTCCCATTGAAGCTCTGAATGACTATGGGCAAGAGACATCCATAAATGATTTTTCCTAGTCTATAGACAGTTGGTTTCTTAACACTCACAGAAGCATCTTCTTGGGCATTAACAAAACGACTGAGAAAAAAGTCTGCTTTTTCTCTTCAAAGCTGGTTTTCTCTTCAAGCTGTGTAACACCACTTGATATTTAGTTTAGCTACTCAACCAAGCACCAGGCTTCAATGCACTGAAGGTGCGTAATGGTTGAGCATCACAGACCATTTCACATGTTTGGGCTTATTTACAAATACCACTTACATACTGCTGACATTTATAATGACACCTGGGATGTTGCTGACACACCACTACGTTTGTAAACGTGGCGTCTACACACACCGTGGATTCTGAGAAACGTGCTGGGGAATATACACAGCAAATTTCCTTTGACTGCAAACAGAATGGTTACTTTGACTATTTCCTATCTGAATAGGAAAAAAGCCTCAGACACAAGGTTCAGCAAGACTAATCCCCCACTGATTTTCTTATCACTCAACACTGTTTCACTCGATTGCTTTTGTCAACAATTTTCTCAAAAACTTCCTCCTGATCATATTACAGGGTTGCTTAAATCACACTGCACACACACACTCACACACACACAGAATTTCATATATTTCTTACTATTGTTGCCTACTGACTTGTTATTCCAAAGCCCACAACCTCCAAATACAACACTTCAGTGCTTCTAGAAACCTTGACACAGTGTTCGATGACAGAGAAGTACCTGGTTTGGTTTTGTACATGTAGGGACACTATAAAAAATTTATCTTACTATAGAAGCAAAAAAGGAGTGTAGCTCATTTATTCAATTTTTCAAAGTCAAAGGAGACTTAAACTTATATTAACGTGCCCCATCCCTGGAAGTGTCCAAGGCCAGGTTGGACAGGGCTTGGAGTAACCTGGGATAGTGGAAGGTGTCCCTGACCATGGCAGGGGGTTGGAACTGCATCATCTTTAGGTCATTTCCAACCCAAACCATTCTACGATTCTAAAATGAAACAAAGCACTAGATCTATCTACATGCTCAAATTACAAGCAAATTTTAAGAAAATGCTTGGATTCTTAAATAAAACTAATATTACATAAGTTTTAACCTAACATTTTCCATTGTTCTGCTTAAATATGCTTTAAACAACAAACTGTAATTGTTCTATCTTCTCCCTCCAACCCCAAAATCGTACTACATCTTCTGCCTGGTGCTTTCCTATCATTAACAACAAGAGGTTTCATTTATCTGCTTTCATCCAAAAATGCTGAAGAGCTTAACAAACATTAATTAAACCTCACAACACTCCTGTGAGGTAGGTAGGTATTGTTATCTCTACTTCACAGATGAGAAAACTTGAATTAAAAATTGTGATTTGCACCATTTCCCAACAGCAGTTTTACAGTAAAGCCAAGAGCAGAAGAAAGGAGCAGTGACTCCTATGTCCCTACTTCCAAGCCACCACAATACATATTTTCTTTCAAACCAGAAGGATTTTACTTGACATTTTGCCACACATGAGAAAAATATTCTGAAAAGCACCATTAATTTATCATTAGCATCATCCTAAGAAAATACAGACAAATACATCTTTTACCCAGACTGTACTTTCATTATTTCATTATGAAAATGAGACAAAATTGTATCCTCTTCATCTGGCTAGCTGATGAATTCCATCTTCAAAAGGAAAATCCACACTTCTTGAAACCATATGAAGTATTTCTCACATGACTGAATCCCTGATTTCCTCTTTTCATTTACGTTTCTTAACAACGTTTATTTTTCCCAATTCTTTCACCTTCTTTTCTAATTACTTCACATTGTACTTTCCTTACTCCTACCTCATCTTTTTTTACTCTCTAAACTTTATTAATAACACAATAAAATCTAGAGAGGATTGACTTACATACAGTATATGAGCTACCACCTTGATGGGCCATCTATCAATTTTTCCTGTCTCAAACTACTCTCACTTCCAACCTTTCCCTATGTATATCCTCTACATCTTCTATCTGATAGGTTCACAACCTCAAAGAGTCTTCTATTTCACCATCCTGCTTCACTCCTCATTAGGAAACCTCCAATTTGAATACAGTCATTCCTTCACTGTTCCAGAAGCAAAAGCTTCATGGCTCCCTTGCATTATTTTTTGCCTCCAGCCCCTTCCCTCTTTGTCAATTCTTCCCCACTCAAATTGTTTCATACACCTTTACAAACAATCTCTTTCTTCCTCCTCCATCTTACCACATCAAAGTTTTCCTCTTCACCTTTGATTTTCTTCCCCCTCCCCAAGTAAGACTCAAGGCTCATTTCCTCACATTCTTTCCATTTTCCTTAGACTTGTTTGGTAAATCTCAACTTTCCACCAGAAAAAGGAAACAGCTTTTAACACGTTGCCAAAGAGTCATCCACTCTTTTATCAATTCTATTCCACATGCTCTTTCCAATCTCCTTAATCTTCTGCATGTCTTTCTCTCCTTTTCGGCCCCTGCTCCTGAATACTTTAAATCTACTAACACTCTTCTACACCTGTTCTGTTTCAACCTTTGATCTTTGACGTTCCTTCTCTCACCTTCTACCCCTGTCCTCTTCTATTAAGTACAAAGTGAGACCCTGAACACATCTTACACGTATCTAGAAACCTGCACCAGGACAAATCAGACTGTCCCAGACAGGTAAAACTACTTCAAAGATGCTTTCAGTGGACATGCAGACCACTGAAGTTACAGAAACAATTATTTAAATACAAGTAGATTCAAGATTTTTTTGACAGAACAACTGTTACATTTTTGTCGAAGTCTCATGATTTTTCTATGACTTTATTTCTCTCATTTTAGAATCAGCATAGGAAGTTAAATTAAGTCTTTTTTTTTTATTTTTTTAAACCGCACAAGTTAGCACATCTTGTTTGTACTGCTTGCTCTAATGAAGTGAGCCTACATTTGCCAGTGCACAGTAAAAATAGGTAGCTCTGTTATTCATACACTCTCTGCAAGCAGCAGCTCACAGGCTCTGAGAACTGCTCTCATCATATGGAAGCTGAAATAAATGTTCAGTCACTGTTTTCTCTTCCAGCTCTCAAAATTACCGCTGGATTCTTAAAGCATTACATGTGGTTTCTTGCACTTTAAAGCTTCTGAACTACTTGAATTGCAAGACACAAAAGTTCTGCCCACAGACACTTTCTTGCTCCCACTGATTTTAGGCTACAGCCAGTAAAGTATCAAATGGAAGTAAAATGCTGCTTGTTTCATGGAATATACTGGTCAGTGCATACGGAAACCCCCAAGTCATACCTCAGTCGAGCAGGACCTGAATCCATCTCTGTCATCACCCCAGAAAAGTGAATTTCAAAAGAACCTACTACACAAAATACTGTATCACGACAGGCTGACAGAGCTGGGGGTGTTCAGCCTGAAGGCTCTGGGGAGACATCAGAGCCCCTCCTGGGCCACAAGAGAGCTGGAGAGGGACTTTGGATAAGGGCCTGGAGCAACAGGACAAGGGGGAATGGCTGACAGAGCAGGGTTAGATGGGATAATGGGAAGGAATTCTTGGCTGTGAGGGTGGGGAGGCTCTGGCACAGGTTGCCCAGAGAAGCTGTGGCTGCCCCATCCCTGGAAGTGTCCAAGGCCAGGTTGCATGGAGCTTGGAGCAACCTGGGATGGTGGAAGGTGTCTCTGCCCACGGCGGGGGTGGAAAGAGATGGTCTTTAAAGTTCCTTCCAATCCAAACCATTCTATGATTCCGTGCCCGGGAGCACAAAAAGCCACCATTAGGAAAGTTAAAATTCTCCAACAGCTTTTTTGCTGTTTAGTTACCATCATATTATTTAAATTCACAACTTTTACATTATTTCACAACAAACATACTAACTACTGGAAAGAAATTGATGTGCTGTTGGCTACTATTTGTTTCCATTTTGAGATGACTTGCTGATGCTCTGTCCATTTCTGTATGCACAAAGGTCAGGACTTATTTAACCTCCGAGGGCATAAAAAGTTGCCTTTTTTTTTTCCCCTTGTTAATATCCCCTAAGGTTACCCATCCTTTGCATTCCGCTCTGAGACGACTATCTGAAATCCTCTGAAAACTTCAGATATGCAGCACAGATCAGTAAGATCCAATATGAGGGGCCTCTCCCAGCACATTAGTCTCACTCTCCACTACTGAAATTATTTACTTCTTGCTTGATTCTCAATGTTTTGGCTTTTTTTTTTTTTTAATTTTAGCGGATTCTTATATCCACAGTCAGGAATGATGTGAGCCTTGCCTATCATGGAAACTGCCACTGAGCAAACAGTCTCCAATGCTTAAAACCAGGCAGGAATGCACAGAAAATTTGTTTGAGACTCCTACCCTTTTGTGTTTTCCTCTTTAGATATATCAACCCTATCAGCATTCAAAACAGTCACTTTTCTCAAATAGCTTCTTATGGTGAGACAACAGAAAACAGAATTGATTCTGAAACTCGCTAACAATTCATTTTTAACTCCTTAATACATTAAAAAAACACATTTGCCTCTGTAATAAACGCTTTGGGAGGAGTGTAATAAATTACCCTCTCTGTAGCATGTGCAATTCCCGAGTGAAACTTGGTTCTGCTCTTCTGAAGCCCCTCGCTGGGCAACATCAGACCAAAGCGTGAGCAGGAGCTTCTTGGGCATCAGAGAAACACCGGGAACATCAGACACTGAAGCGTGTGTAGGTGTATTAGCAGTCCTACCATCCATCTGTCAGAAATCTTCGATGTTCCTGCACATCACCCACTGGCAGAGCTGTCTGCCAAGCAAAAATATTATGAAATGTTCATTATATCCTCAAATCTCCCCCCCTCCCTTCCCTAGGAGGAAATGGAAAAACCTGTCTCTCCACACACACATACACACAGACTCACATTCGTTACCAAGAAACGGTGAAAGACTTTCAAATTCACCCAGAAAGAAAATCTACCAAGAGACCAGGGCTGTGAATTTAGATTTATTCTAGCAAACTTTACTTACCAGAGGATATACTGACTTTTAGTTCACATATATCTCATTTTTAAGGTACGTTAAAGACCGAGTTTACAATTAACTGAACAGACAGCGTACAAAAGGCTTTTAGAACTACACCATATGGTCGAGGGAAAGGAACAATCTGGACTATCCACATTTCAATCTGCAGGCTTGTCCACCTCTATAACACATTGTATTGCTGTAATAAAATATTAAGATAGAATTTTAAAAGTGAAAATATCTATCTTTTGCACTACCAGGGAACAAGGCATCCCACAGTCTAGTGCGTTTAATAAATATTTTAACTTTTATGATTTTGGCTTGCTGAATCAGATATAGTCAATAAAATTCCCAATTCATTTAAAACTCTAGTTCCAGAAGGATATGGGTGAGTATTCATCTTATGCTTCAGGGAAATAAAAAATACCAGTTTACACGGGGTATACTGGCAGCAGTTAATGTAACAGATGACACATTCTTGGAAATTAAATAAAAGCAGAAAGAAAATACCCATTGTTGCTCAGTGAAGGACTAATCACATGGTCACAGCTGGAACCAGTGTAAATCATTCATTAATAAAATTCTGTTGTAGTAGTCACTTTTTTTCTGCTTTTCAAATGCCAATAGAAAAAAAAGACCTTTCTCAATTCTCTGCAGAAAGGAGACACTTGCAAGTATTTCACAGTAACTATTACACTTACCAAATCTTTGCAGAAAAAAAAGTGCCTGCAAGGAAGGCACTGTTAGCACTAAGGAAAAACATAAATACTTCTGTGTATGTAATCCCACAACACAGTCCAAGAAGGTACCTGCTACACTCTGGCCTGACTTCTGATTGCACAGAATCCAAATTTTGAGAAAAATCACCTGAAGCCTTTGTAGGGTACATTTTATAATGTAAAAAATATAAATACAGCCTTGTGAGTCATATCCCTCAACATAAACTAGAAAGTTGCACTAGATTAAATGCAGACACTCCAGAGGGATCATGTAATACTCAAGTATTCCATGATTACACACTCTGTTGGATATAGGTATCACAGGCTCATGGCCAATTATCCTATGATCCCAGGCTCTTTCAGACTATAGACTTCTCCGTTCTTGAGCTGTGACCCTTACTACCTTTAAAAAAAAAAAAAATCAACTATTTCAAGGTTTTTGTTTCATTGTCTCCAATAGCAGGAAAAAACCTCACTTCAATCTATATGACTTTGCAGGTAGTGAGTTTTTAAATCACAAAAATCAGATTATCCTCTACAACTATTTTGAAAGCAACCTCCTGGAATCTAAATTGTGGTATGTTCATTGTCCTACTACTCACAACTCTATAGGATAAGAGGCCTGTTTTTCTGATCCTTTTGGAGAAACTACCAAGAGCAGTAAACAAAGTACGGCATTTGATGGTAAAGACTGCCCCAATAGAAATTAAATGGGATAGGTTTTCCTCCACACCAAAAGAAAAAAAATTAGAATCACCCCACTCCTCATCGCCCGGTACAAACACCGCAAAGAACAGAGCATCTAAAATTGCTAAAAATATATTATCTCCCTCATTCTGTGCCTACTAAGCAGTCTGAGCAAAGACTTAAAGCACCTTGGCTTGAGAGGATATGCGGGTTTTACTGCCGAGCCTGCTAAGGACTGCTCAAATCTCTCCCAAGCCGCGGGCCCTCGGAACACGGCGGTGTAAGCCCCGTGCAGCCGGTGGGAATGCTCCAGTGGAAACTTCAACACATGCTTACATTTTCACATGATCAAAGGCTCAATTGCTCTGTTCTCCAGTTTACTGCAGTTATTCCTACCTCACAGTGACATCCTCAGCAAAGGGAGGAGGTATTTCTTATGAAACTGGCTAATGTTAAAAAAAAAAAAAAAAAAAAAAAATAAGGAAACCCTCAGTTTTCCAGTAATTAACTTCAAGTGGGATGAAGTGACAGTTCAAAGCATCGTCGCTGCTAAGAGCATTACTTACATACAGGAGGAAGTCACTACCTAAGAAAACCTGAATATATAAAAGAAATGTAGCAATTTTATCAAATTCAGAAAGAAAAAAAGACACACAAATGTTGTGCTAACTTCTAATTTAGCAATTATCTGTGTACTCTTTGTCAGAACGGGTAAAATCTGAAGGCAGGGAAGTGAGCTGAGTACGTAAGTGCTACAGAAAAATCTGTACCTAAAGAAAAGCAACTGCAGAAAGCATCGGCTCTCACACATGTACAGGTCATGATGCAGACAGGCAGCTTTTATGTAAGGTACCATTTTTTGCTCTTCCTCTCTTCCAAATAATAAAAATATTGCTTTTTTTGGTAACAGGAAAATGCAGTAAAGCAGATCCTGACTGGCCAGGACACACAAAGTTTACTTCCCGTTGTTCGGTGATGTGCGTCCATTTCAATAAAATAAAAATAAATAATACAAGCTGTTGAAAAGCGTATCTGACCAACTCGTGGCTTTAAAAGAACATTTGCAGGAGAAATAGATAGTATAATTCTCCAGATGATCAAAGGAGGCTGCCCTTATGCCCAGAAAAAGCAGCCAGGCACCTCGCTCTTCTCCATCCCGGATCCTGCCAGACATCCCACTTTTCAGAACTCTGTCCCAGGGGCTCTGAAACATAATGAGAACAGGCCTAGGAGGACTCCTCCATGCACTTCCCACAACATATTTATTTTTCTTTTTAATTTCTCTGTTTCCAGATGAAATGTAAAAAAAAAAAAAAAAAAAAAAATAGTTTCACAGGGAAAAAGGCACATCAGGTCAAATTGAGGTACGTATCCCTGTCATGCCTCACATGCCCGCACACTGTACTCTCCTTCAACTACACCACATACACCTGAGAGGCTTTTTTAATCTAACACCTTACAAAGTGCATTGATTCTTCTGACACTGATATCAAAAGAACCATGACTACAGAGAATCACTGACTCATTAGGTTGGGAAAGATCTCTAAAGTCATCAAGTCCAACTGTTCCCTCGGCACTGCCAAGGCCACCACTGAACCATGTCCCCAGGCGCCACATCTACACATCTTTTAAATCCCTCCAGGGAGGAGGACTCTACCGCTGCTCTGGGCACCCTGTTCAGGTTTGACAACCTGGTCAGTGAAGAAATTTTCCCCAATATCCAGTCTAAACCTCCCCTGGTACAACACCGGGCTGCTTCTTCCTGTCCTGTCCCTTGTTCCCCGGGAGCAGAGCCCGACCTCCCCCCTCCTGTCAGGGAGTTGCAGAGCCAGAAGGTCCCTCCTGAGCCTCCTTTTCTCCAGGTTGAGCCCCCCTCAGCTCCCTCAGCCCTTCCTGCTGCTCCGGCTCCTTCCCCAGCTCCATTCCCTTCCCAAGCTACAGCCCCCTCAACGTTCTTGTCATGAGGGGCCCAAAACTGAACTAGGGATTTGAGGTGCGGCCTCACCAGTGCTGAGTACATGATTTTAATTGCTTCCATGACTAATTGCCACTACCTGGTAGCTCTCCAGCTGCCAGCTGAGGCCACCATTCAGGCTACCTGAGAAGCCATGGCTTGGGTTGGCAGCTGTACCTTCACCAAGCAACACCACCAGCACCACACGTGGATCCCCACTGCACTGTTCTGATGGACAGTGACAACCAGGAAAGTCAAACAGCATCAAAAAAACCCCCAAACTTATAAAAATATAATATTATTTATCATTTTCCTCGCTGGAAACCTGTACCCAGCTCTAGGTAGACTGGTTCTTTCAAATGAAATGTGACAGGGTGAAAAAGGCAGTATTTAGTCTAGCTAGGAAACATGTGACAGATATAAGCTAATGTTAATGCTAGGAAAGCTAAAATTTATCTTTACTAATCCCTCTCAGTGGAAACAATAGGACAGAATTAAAAATGACAAAGTTAAGACGACGGAGCACATTTTAGGGAGGTATGAAAAAGAGAGACAAGGAGGCACACGAGGAAGGCTGCTGCTGCCTCACCTAGAGCTGCAATTTATTTCCATCAGCTCTATTTAAATGAGTGTAACAACTTTTTCATGTAGACAAGCATCAGGATTATTAATTTCAGTGAATATTACTGAGTAGGCACACAAAAACCAAGTTCAGGCATTTAAACTTCTGGGCTGATTTACACTTTAGTCACAAGTAGGAATCATCTATACTGAAAGGTAACGAACAAGTTAATTTCTTTAGTTTAGATCATTAAGGCATAAAAGTCCTCACTACAGTTACATAAATGAGGTTATTCATAGAAAAGGAATAAATGTTTCCAAAACATGCTGTTGCTCTGCACCAGAAAAGAAACCATCACAGAAAGAATGACACTGCTGTGTGAGAGAAAGGATAATAAAACTGCACCAAGAGTGAATTTCACACTGAAGGGAGGAGTTGATTAATATTTTTGACAATAAGAGAATAAAAAGGGGCTGGGCTTAACCCAATAGCTATTTTACAACCTAAATTTTATTAAACTGGTATTATAATTTTGTAATTGTGTATTCAAGTGTGGCCCACATTAGTCAGTGAACAGCTTTTAAGTAAACACTTTGCTTTCTTTAGCAAGACAAATCTTTGACACCAACTGCAAATACCAAAGCCTTCTTGCACCCAAATGCTTTCAGGTTTTTTTTTTTCTCCTGTTTTACTCAAAACATGTAAACTTGGATGCCTACAACTACCACATAAACCTGAAACATGGCATTTAAATCCATTCATTAAAAGCTAAGCACTCAAATGGGCTGAAGAGCAAAGCTGAAGCCAAAGAAACTAGTCCCTCAACCACGAGCAGTGAGAATGTACTCCAAGGGTAAAACCCTCAGGGCTTGGGGTGTCTCAAATTCAAGCCCTAACTCTTGCATTTTTACGGTGACACATTGCTGCTTTGTGATTTTCCATGAGGTTGGTGGGGTTTCTTTGAAAAACCAAAACCAAGTGACAAGCTCACATGCCGGGTACAGGGGGGTGCTCTCAAAACGCTCTCAGCGTCACTTTTCATCTTCTAAGACATAAATTCATGTGATCTTTGAACAACTATTTATTTCACACCAAACCAGATATCTCCCTAAAGCCTACCAATACAGCCTCCAGGCATATTTCTTAAATAAAAGTACTGAATCCTTGTATACTTAAAATTTGCATAGCAAAGGAATGAATCAGCTATCACAGAAGTAGTAACACTGTGCAGCAACCGCTCACCTCTCGCAGAAGGAAAAAAATCCCTGTTTGTGGGGTTTGGGTGGGACTCTGCAAGTGCTTTTCTTCATGTTTCACAATTGTGAGATATTGTTTTCTTGCAGAACTCTGACAAGCACAACTGCTGTTCAAGCTATTCAAGGAACCAGTTCTGTTCATGCAATTTATACTTCGCATATATAAACCACAGCACCTCTTTACTTGTAGATTTTATTTATTTCTGCTTAAAAGTAAATGAGATTGTACACCCCCAAGTCAATTAAATTAGCAAGACTAATTTGGAAAAACTCAAATAACTTTCTCTACTGCCTTTGCTGCAAGAAGATGTATTTTTGCCTATAGAGATGCTTCAGTTTTAACAAATCTAACTATGGGATTTCCAGCAGCACCCACATTTTCATGATATATCAATAAAAGAAATATAAGGTGTTAGACAGGACTGCATTTGACAGAATTAAATCACTCTGCTGGCCTGATTGAGTTTAAGCATTCAGAAAATAAGCAGTTATATTAGAAAACAGGGAATGAAGCCCTCCAAAAATTAAGATATGTATTCTGTACAGCTGTTTATAGAGCACAGGAGTAACTTTATTTTACCTGAAGAACCAAAAAGTAGTGGAGGAAAGTCCAGCAGGAAAGACCCTGCTCACATGCTCATTCAAGAGATATTTAAGGATAAATTAACTCTGCTTGCAGTAATGGACCACAATTAAAGCTTTTCAAAAACTACTAGGGGAGCTCTACTGAGAAACTGTGGTGGAGGTTATTAACACATGATACACTATCTCCTGTGATCTAAAAAAATTCTTATCTGCTACACAGAAAAACATAAGTTAAATGCCAGTTGCCTCAAAATTTTCTAAGAAAAGGCTGTTTTCCAGAAAAGCACGTGGCTGAAACAGGGCTGCTGGCAGGGTCCCTCAAGCACAGAGCTGCACCTACTCACACGAGAGCTCTCACAACCGGGCACACACGAAATATTCTACATATTATGTATTTTTATATATAATATACATTACATTATAACATTCTTGTATATTTTATTATATAGTATATGCTTACAGACACATGCATTATATATTCACATGTATAATGTGATAAACATACGTGTTCCAAACATGACCCAGCTTTATGTTTACTCCCCATATCAAGCACTGGAGTGACGTAATCTCCTGAATGGCCCCGTGACAACTAATGTAATTACACTGAAATACTATTAGCTATATTTATATTGGGGATAGTCTTACCACAGTTCTTAAAGGGCTGCTCTGCAGCTCAGGAATTAACTGTATCTCCTCAGCCCAGTGTGATTAGTCATTTTGACATTTTACCTTGTGCAGTGACTCAAACTCCTCCCACTCTTATCATTCGGTGGAGATAGCCTGGATTTAAATCAGTTTAAATATGGTTCTGATAATATATACTCACACAATCTCCTTTTTTTCCCCTAATATCTTATTTTAATTCACCAAAACAAACTAGAACAAGATGATCTTTAAAGGTCCTTTTCAACTCAAACTATTCTGTGATTCTATGAAATGAAAATAATTGTGTTGTTATTCATAATTGTGTTACGTCCTGCCATCCCCAAGTGGAAATTTAAGGTTCTTTTGCTAAGAAGTCAAACCTGATAACTCAAGGAGCTTGCACATTAAGACTTCATGTTAACATCTGTTAAAAAAACATCATTTGTTAACAAAAAAAAAAAAAAAAAGAAAGGAAAGGAAAGTTTTGCTTCTTTCCCGCCAAATTCAGATTATAGAAGGTCACACTCCAGCTCTCCACGTCCCCACTGGTCACAGAACATTTGGCACAAAGAGGTTCTGCACAGACTTATTTTTTATCTTATTTTTTCCAGTTTTGCCGTATTTACAGGCACATGCAATGAAACACAGGCTCCTGAAAAAACAAAATTATTTAACTGCCAGGAGTCTGCATGCATGTGCTGCAATATACACGGTACAAATTATATATCTAATTATATATATACTTATACACACATTTATTTATATTTTAAAAATCATACATACAAAAAAATACATTCATCCTGTATAAACTTGCAACTATTATCTAATTTTTATTTAAATGACACAGTTCTTACAACTGTGATTTAGGAAACACAGCACTAGCTGTACCAGAATGCCTAAGAAAGTTTATTCTAGTCAAATATTTCCTTTTGACTGAAGTGCAAATCGCCTGAGCTGAATGTGTATGAACTAATTAGCAAAGCAGGTATCCCCAAGCTGTGAGCAACTTCTCGCTCCTCAGGCTACCTAACAGCAGACACTTCAACACTTTTAATGACCATCATCCCACAAGCAACTGAATCGTGTTCGGCCAACAAAATAAGAAGATGTTTTCAGAGATGTTCTTCCTGTTTGTTATTCATACTGAAGTGGAAGTTAGCACTTAAAATATTTTGAAGAACTACCCTTGCTTTTGTGCTGGAATCACTGGAGGTGTGATTACGGCACGTAAATCCCTTTGGATTAAATGCCCTTATCAAAACGTCTTATAGGTACATTAAAAACTGAAGGGGCATGAACAGCTCTGGCAGCTTGTAGCTCAAGTTGGTGATCTTTGCAATTCATACACATGGACACTTGGGCTGGTTTGCAGTGGAATACAACCAACTAATTATTATCTTTTGCTTAAGGGCACGTGTGGTGAGCTCTGCAGGTATCGCCTCTGCTTTTAGACTAATGTATTGCCTCTTCAAGCCTATCAACGTAACAACTGCTGCTGCACTCCACAGCATTTCTAATGTTACCCAACTGCTTTATATTCAAAGAGAACACACTGAAACTTCTGAAAGATGCTGCTAAGGAAGAAGCTGCAATTCCAGTGACTTGCAAAGAGTAATTTTATATTGTTCAATAAGACAGAAAATCACAGAATGGTTTGGGCTGGAAGGGCCCTTGAAGATCATCCCATTCCAACCCTGCCCTGAGGAGGGACATCTTCCACTATCCCAGGTTGCTCCAAGCCCTGTCCAACCTGGCCTTGAATAGTTCCAGGAATGGGGCAGCCACAACTTTCAAGGGCAACCTGTGCCAGGGCCTTACTACCCTCACGAAAAAAAATTTCTTCCTCATATCCAATATAAATCTACTCTCTGTCAGTTTGAAACCATTCCCCCCTTGTCCTGTTTCTCCAGACCCTGTTTACAAACAGTCCCTCTCCATCTTTCTTGTAGTCTCCCTTCAGGTACTAGAAGGCCACAATTAGGTCAGCCCAAAGCTTCTCTTCTCCAGGTTGGACAATCGCAATTCTCTCAGCCTTTCCTCCATCCCTCTGACCACACTCACTTGCTATTTAACACAGAGGGAGCCTGAAGGCACCTAAACCAAGCCCAGAGGCTGAGCCAATGATAACTTCAGGTTCCTTTCACCAATAAACATCCAACACCAAAAGGTTTTTAAGCTTCTTTAAAAATTGCAATTAAAACATGCAAAAAAATACTGTCATGGCTACGCCCAGCAAAGGAGATAAAGGTTACTATCAGCCTGTTATTCAGAGACTGCAGAGAGGATTTTAAAGTAGGTGAAGCATAATTATTCAAACTAGAAGATTCTTAAGTTCAATCATCCATGATGGAGAAAGAAGTTTAGTGACAACCAAGAGTCACCCAACCTTGAAGCAAGACAGCAAGGACTGCCCCATGACACATCTGGGGAGAGAACATCATCCACCAGCACAAGCAGTGCAGCTCCTGGAGCAGCTCTGAATACTCACCTCCAGATTCTTCCATCCTGATTTTTCACCAGCTGACATCAAGTTTTGTGGTACATTTAGGCATAAACTTTGGAGAATCTCAGTCCTGACTTTAGTTCACGAAGTGCTTATGCTTCATCTTGCCATTAAAGTTAGCCATAGTAAGAATCCTATTTGCAATCCTGTTAAAATGAGCACTCCAGGCAATACTTGGGGTCCTTGCCATTTCACTCCAGTGCAGATTTTGGCCCAGTAAGTCTAACTGAGTATTTTCCACCCAGAATTGCAAGCATTACTTTCATTTCTTCATGCAAGGGATTGGTATGATTGGTAAGGAGCAGTTTCAGTATTAGAAATAATGAGGCAGCACAAATTCTAGAAAACGAAAACTTCCTGAGCAAAACTAACAGCTTCTTCAAACACTATTGGTATCATTTTGTTATTAACTATTTCCTCACTAAATCACTTTTTGTTTTCAATTTAGATTCACAGATATGCCAGGCTCCTAAATAGAACATCAATTCAAAGACTGAAGACATTTTACATGTGGTTTACAGCTAATGCATTTCCAAAGTTGAAAGAAAACATAGCAAAGAAGTTAGTTAAAAACAGTAGTGAGATTCTGTAAATAGATTCAAGTCTTCAAAAGAAAATCAGTCACTGCATGCAGCTTTAAAGCAGGTCTTTCAAGTTAGGACTAAATTAAACGTTTATTTAGTGAAATGACACTAAATAAAAACAGTACTAAAAGATGCAAGTGCAAAAACAATCATGATCACCCAAATACCCTTTTTTTGGTACAAGAAGCTCTACAGGTTCCAACAGCTATGCCTGCACGAGTGGGTTGATGGTTCTACTCATTTAAGTTGCGTTTCCATGACTGGGTTGTATGTACTTACGGGAAGATAAACAGAGCAACCGCATCTTCGTGATGGGGAAATCTTTGTGCTGGAGAGCAGAATCAGGCAGATGAGCAGCTCACACTTAAATTACTGGCAGTCACATGTATAAAGCTGGGCACAAGATTAAGCCAAAACACCTTTACTCAGTGTGTGCTGCAGTAACGCTTTATAGGTTGTTATCGTTGATGCCAAAATTAAATTCTTCTATTTGTTCTTTGATCACAGAATTGTTTGGGTTGGAAGAGACCTCAAAGATCATCTCATTCCACCCCCCCTGCCATGGGCAGGGACATCTTCCACTAGCCCAGGTTACCCCAAACCCCGTCCAACCTGGCCTTGGACACTTCCAGGGATCCAGGGGCAGCCACAGCTTCTCTGGGCAATCTGTGCCAGGGCCTCACCACCCTCACAGCCAAGAATTCCTTCCATATATCCAGTCTAAAGCTACTCTCTGTCAGTTTGAAGCCATTCCCCCTTGTCCTGTCACTCCAGGTCCTCATCCAAAGTCCCTCTTCAGATCTCTTGGGAGTCCTTTTAGGTACTGGAAGGCTGTCCTAATGTATCCCTGAAGCCTAAAACAAAATATTCTCCTAATTCACAGACTGATAACCATTGCTACAGTACTTGAAAACACATAGCTGGTTACAATCATTGCAGAAACCCAACTATTAGGATTTTCCCTCACTCCCAAAATGTCTAGGGCTTCAGATTTCTTCCAAGGTATCAAAGACCTAATCACAGAATCATAAAATGGTTTGAGTTGGAAGGGACCTTAAAGATCATCTCATTTCAACCCTCTGAACATGGGCAGGGACCCTTTTTCACTAGACCAGGTTGTTCCAAGCCCCGTCCAACCTGGCCTTAGACACTTCCAGGGATGGGGCAGGCACAACACAACCTGTTCCAGTAGGCTTTTGCAAACCCCTTTAAATGGAGACATCCCTTTTGGGCTAAGCAGAGTTGAACACAAATCAATAAGAGCAGGATGTATCATTAAAACTCACTGGCAGCTAGAACGCAGGGTCCTTCCACACACCACGTGAAAGCCATGAGTGCAGGGAGCAGCAGTATCTGAGCGAGCTTTAGCTGGCAGAGATAAAAACAAGCCAGAAGATAGGTTTAGCAACCAAGATAAACATTTTCCGTGAACGCTCACAGTAAATAATTATGCTGCTGCCATATGCAAATCCCCGTCAGCGCATCCGCACGTGCACCCGCTGTACCTGGACCGACTCGCTCTAGGTGTGTTTTGCATATCTTTAAACAACACACCTTCCTTTTCGTGTCTGAAGACCCACCCTTTGATTTGCTGCTATGTGAATATAAAACAGCAGCGATCCCCACAAAGGAGTGATAACAGCTCGCTGCTTTGATACCTATGGCAACATGACTGAAAACAAGCAATTCAAAGAAACAACTAATTCAGTTTAAAGTTATGAAGCTATGAGTTTGTTTGGGGGTTTTTTGTTGTCTTTAACTTATCTGCAAGGCTCTTTAATCCAATTTTGTAAAGAAGTGTAAGTAGCCATTCTGAATTGATTATTACAACTTCAGGATGAGTGACACTTGACTGAAAAAGTAAAAGGATGTCAATCTCCTTTGTTTTCATTTTCAAAGAAGGAACAGGAAAACACTCTTCTTCCTGTGTGTTCTTCTATGCAAAGAAGAAAATTAGAGACTGCGGTTTGGGCCCCATGGTCTTGGACTCCCCTCTCCTTCCACATTGACTAATACATAGAAACACTTAATCTGGTAGTTCAGGTAAAATTCTTCAGCAGCCTGGACAGTGCAAGCTGGACAGAAAGTGCTCCTTTACTGAAATAAAGTCATATTCCTGTACATGGGATAGCTGCAGGTCCAATTCACTATAATTTTCCAATGCATAGAAGCCACCAAAATACCATATGGTTTTTTACTGCAGCAATTCAATATAGTCAAGGATGCAGGAACATTCACTCAATTTTTTTCCTTTTTCTTTCCAAAATTTATGTTTGGATCCCAGCAACTCATCCTGTGCCATAAAATATTTACAGTTTCGACTTGCATGGAGAACCCAGCAGCCTTCAGAGATAGAAGGGCCACTGTTATTGTCAAAACTGGAAGCTTCACAGTCATAACTTCATTTTCATTTCAGCTTCACAAAAGACATAGAAATACATACCTTTTTTAGCTGCCAATACTCTTACAGACTAAAAAAGTGCCACTCCAATCAGCAAGTTTTTGCTGACCACAGAACACACAATTTGGTTTTGCCAAATGCTTTTTGAACTGCGCAGCCACTTGGGCATTTTTAAGACTATAATCAAATTGCCAAAAAATTATTACATGACAAAATGCAGCCTGTCTGCATAAAAAGTTTAAAAAACCCCTTTATCTTCTTTCAGTACCGAAGATAAAAGCATGTTTTAAGTCATTATTTCCTCTTTGGCTTCCCCCCTAGGTGCAGGGAGGGGTTTTAGTTTCCATTCTAGGCTGAGATGAACCAGTCAGCACAGCAAGCTCGTTCAGTGCCTCAAAACTATCACAGTCTAAAATCCAGGATTTATTTCAAAACTTTTATGCCCCAGGTGAGCCAGGATCAAGAGTTCTGCACAGGTTGTATCTCAGTGAGAGTATTTCTTCCTACAGATCTCCACCCCTATCTGTTACAGAGTCTCTAAGCCAGTAAAAGTTAAATATCCCTTAAGTGAAGAGATGTGTATATATATACATACATATTTTTACATAAAGTCCATATTTGGAATACTCCTAAGCAATAATTTTAAATTGCTCGTAACTGTGGCCCTACAACATGCTTAGAATTTTTGCTATATGAACATATTAATTCATGAAAAATTGAAAGAAAGAAACAACACACAAAGAACAATTAAAAAATGACAAAACAAGGCAGAATATTGGTATTTTAAGATTTACTTCTGCAAGAGCTATTTTGGCTACACCAGGGTCCTACCAAGCATGTTGGCTCAGCTGAACTGGCAGCACAATGGCAGGTTCCAGCCAGCATCCATCCAGCTGTTGTTTCCTAGCAAACATCTGAGTTAACTACCCCTGTTTTGTCTCATTAAAAAAAAAAAAAAAAAAAGAAAAGATACTGTTAAAAAATATGCTGAAACAGTGAGCTAATGAGATTACACATCGGAAATCACCTAAAAATAATTATTAGCTTTTTACCAGAATCCTGTGAAATTTCCAGTAGATAATATTCAAATTTAAGTTGTCAGGAAAAACACCTATCAGCCTATGTATAAATAGATGTGAGCACATACAATGCACCAACTCAAGGTCTACACTTGCCTTTTCTTCTGCAGGGGAGACATGTGAAAAGGGGTTCTAGTTTTAGTCTCTGAAGCACCTCCACAGCAGTAAACCACATGATTCAAGACTGTCTGTACTCCTTCCTCACTGCTACTGCTTAAACACAGGATATTGTTTTGCTTTGCACCAAGACATATTCCTCAGATTTTAAAGTGCTACATTTTCATAATTTAGGAAAAAAACAAACAAAACAAAAGGAAAAACAAGCTTCTCACAGTAACACCCTAAAGAGCAACGGAAGACTTCAGAATTTTTCAGAATCCTGGAATAGTTTGTGTTGGAAGGCACCCTAAAGATCATCTCATTCCATTCCCCTGCCATGGGCAGGGACACCTTCCACTAGCCCAGGTTGCTCCAAGCCCTGTCCAACCTGGCCTTGGACACTTCCGGGGATCCAGGGGCAGCCACAGCTTCTCTGGGCAACCTGTGCCAGGGCCTCCCCACCCTCACAGGGAAGAATTCCTTCCTTTCCTGGTTTTAAATTAAGCTTAATCATCTGTAAGCCTCCAATGATTTTGAAAAATTCTTACATCAACTAGGCTTCTATTAGGCTTTTACTTGTGAAAATTAGCCTTGTTAAAAACGAAATTAATTCTATTTAAAACAAATGCACAAATTCAGAGGGAACTGGCTTCAAACAACAGAAGTCCCTGCTCATTGCAGTTAGACTAAATGGCCTTTAAAGGTCCCTTCCAACCCAAACCATTCTAGAATTCTATGAACAGAAATGGATTAGGTACAGTGAATAGATGCACCCCACAACCCAGCTGGTCATCAGCACTCTGCCACTTTTCCAGACGGGACAAGGACAAACTGAGTGCTCAGGTGATGTGGGAAAGGCTTGTGAAGGAGAGAGGTGGCTGGGAGAAGACAAGAGCAGAGGCTTTCATTCTCCCGGACCTGAGCAGCCAAGAACACAACTGTCACCTCCATAATTCTGCAACCTGCACACTCTGTTGCATTTTTACGAGCACCCTGGTGCAGCAAATGAGCCAAAGGCTGAGACCAACTCTCTATTTTCTTTTACCCTTAACAACACTCGCGTACCAAAGCCTACATGTGGAACTCACTAATGTTTATGGAGCTACTTAACTGCCACTGAAGCGTGAAACGAGTTGCAGATGGACAGGTTGTGCTCACCTACCCAGGATACGCCTGGAATAAAGAGATACTGGAAGTTGGTCACCTCCAAGAGCAGCATTGGTGGTCTCACTCACCCCAATAAACACCTGTCTGCCCTCAGGCTTGTGACTGCTTTGCATGTGCTCGTGGTATTTCAGTGCCTGTTCCTCCCCTGTGCTCTACACCAGATGAAACTGTGCACACTTGAAAGTAAAAAAACACCCAAGTAACTTGAAGCTACATTTTCAAAAGGAGAAGGTGGAAGTCTCATGGAGTTACAATGAGATTTTGAGCACCCACATGTTTAAATCCTTTCTGAAAACGGCAGTTCAAAGACTCTCAATAACTTCTCAAAACCTTATCCTGTATAATGCAAAATAGTAGTTGGCTGGATGAATTTCCCACAGAAAGTGTAAGTAGACATTGGAATGGGATGCTTAGGAGGTGGTGGAGGCACTGTACCTGGAGGTGTTTAAGAAAAGACTGGATGTGGCACTCAGTGCTCTGGTCTAGGTGACAAGGTGGTGGCCGGTCACAGGTCGGACTCGCTGACCTCAGAGGTCTTTTCCAACCTGATTGATTCTGTGATAGTTCTTTCTTCAAAACACAGACAATTTTTACAGTTTACCGTAAAAAATACACTCTACGTAATATTTGTGTGAACCAGCACGACTCTTTTTTCCTCCCATCACATCAACATCACTCACTTGGGGTTTGCATCAGAGGAAAGACACTGTTCTTCCTACGTGAGGCTGTTTGTCCCCAGCTCTGGACAGGGGATGTCCTACCTGTCCTCTCCCACCTGCTGACACATACACTACTTTATAATCACGTGAACTTTCATCTCTTCCCAATTCCTGAGGCAAAACCTCCCATTAAGAAAGCACCATGGTGGTTTTAACCATTTGGGAAAATGGAAAGAGGCTGGAATTTGTTGTTTACTCCTGTATCTCAAATTTAATTAAATTTGAAACGTGGCAGAAATTAGGACACAAACAAATAATTAAAACTTTAATCATAAATTAATTCGCTACTTAAAAATACACAGTCCTTGGCATTGATTTAATGTAAGTAATTGAAAGTCTGTTATTTCCTGCAGTACCTGCAGGAAAATGCACTACTCAAGAACTAAGCTTTCCAAAAAATCTACTTTTTCAACAACTTATTTCTTGTGGCTTTGCTATTTCACTGGCTGCCTCTGAAAATAATCAAATTAGGCAAATCTTTCCTACATTACACTGAGAATGACATACCATTCATTGACTACACCCCACAGAATTTTAAAATACAAAAAAAGCTGTTCTTATACAATTTACTTACTCCCTAAAGATTCCTGACTACTCAACTGATAGGTTAATAATACTCCTATTTTATTAGTATTATTGAAAAGACTGAATGAAGAATGATAGAAAAAAATCCTTCATCTTTACAATAAAAAGCAGCTGGTAAAGAGCTTCTTAACAAGACACCTTTTAGAATTTAAAAAATCCCTGAAAAACCTAAATGCTTGGAACAAAAATAGCTACTGTAAGGATGTAACACATCCCTGGAAGTGTTCAAGAACTGCTTGGATGCCATCCTGAGCAACCTGGTGTAGTAGAAAGCGTCCCTGCCCACGGTGAGGGGTTTGGAACGAAATGAGCTTCAAGGTCGCTTCCAACCCAAACCACTCCACGATTCTCTGATTCTAAGGAAACAGCAACATGAAGGAGGAAAAGAATATCACATATACAAATCATTTGGGACCCCAGAAGAAACGTGTGTCAATATAAGCATCATAATCTAAGAAATATTTGACTTCTCTGATGTCTCATATGAGCTTCCACCACACCCCTCCCTCGTTGCAGCCTGTAAGACTGTCTTTTCACTACTTCACCACATATCTATATTAATACTTTTGTTACTCCTCTATTAAATTCAACACAGGTTGCCTGATGAATTCAGAAGTTACTGGAAAGGGGAGAGGAGAAGGGCATGGCACTGACACACTGCATCACACCTGCTTGTCTCCTTAAAAGGACCAGGCTTAGATCAGTTTTACAGGCATAGAAGATGTTATGATTAAGAGTCGTTTCATCCTGAAAATTTTTGAGACTTTACATTTAAATATTTAGTTAAAAAATTTAATTAATAATATTTAACATTTAACTTGAAAATATTGAAAATTTACTGATTCTCAGCGTGAGGAAAACTTGTTTTCCCCACCAAAAATAATAAAATACAATCTCAATTCACTGTTGGCTACCATTAGTTTGAACAATGGAATTCCACATATTTCCATTTTTGGGGAGAGGAGGTAGAATAGTAAGTAGGTAATACATATCTGAATGGCTAAATATTTTTGATCATCTCTTCCTCTTTCGCTGTAGGGCCCTCCTGTCACTTGGGTCTGTCAGTTCTGTCACTCCTGTACAGCCACAGCAATTACAGGTACAGCACAACTGTTACCAGACATACTTCATTCATGATTTTAACACTTCCCCCTCTGCTTCAACCATGTGAAGCCAAGTTTTGATTAAAAAGGAGAAAAAGTGAAATTATCAAGCATGTTGCTAATCTTGCCTTGAAGGAAAGATTCCTTTGATTCCTAAAACCTGTAACCTTGCCACACTTACCCTTACGCTGGGAGCACAATGCAAACTGTGCCATTGTTTCAGGGCAAGCACAATTAAAAAATCATTAGAAGACACCTACTAACATTAAGAACTCCAAACCCACTAGACCTGTCAAATAGGAACCTCTCTCTTTTTCTTTTAAGAAACACATCATATTCATCAGAAGTATTACCACCTGCATCCAAAACTGGGAGCAGTAAAATACCAGGCGGTGCTGCTTCAGAGCTCTTCATCAAACCAGTTGGGGAATCTTGGCTACGGATCCCAGTGGTGAGCAGGACTTTTTCCAGCCCATCCTATCTGCTTCAGTCCAATGGACAGATGGCAAAGTCCAATTTCCCCAATTGTAGTAGCGTTCTTCAATCTGAGCAGAGTTGAGGGCTGAAAAGAAAAGAGAATTTGAGCACATCTGACCTAACTTTCCAACTGGATTAGCCTAACAAGAGTCCTGAGAGGTTGTGGACTCCCCATCCCTGGAAGTGCTCAAGATCAGCCCTGGACAGGGCTTGGAGCAGCCTGGTCTAGTGGAAGGTGTCCCTGCCCATGGCAGGAGGCTGGAACTAGATCATCTTGAAGGTCCTTCCAACCCAAACCATTCTGTGGTTCTGTGAAGAAGCTTCATCCAATTACTACCCAATACTACATCACACAAATATTTATCCCAAAGCATATTTATCTCCACATTTATATCTCCATATATTAAATATCTCCAATATTTATCTCCAGAGATGGAGACTCCACAGCCTCTCAGGGCAACTTGTTCCAATGTCTGACCACTCACAGCAAAAAACTTCCCGTGTTTTAATGGAATTGCCTCTATTTCAGCTTGTGCCCCTGAGCCCACTCATCTAAAGGCTAAACTGGCCCAGCTCTCCCTGCCTCTCCTCATGGCATCCCTGTATCCTCACACTGGAGTTTCCCAACCTGTTTTCTGTATCTACTACAGTTTTCCTGTATTTCCATGATTGAACTAGGTGACTGACTGGAAATATTTCTCCATTATTCTTTGCATCATCTGAAACATAAAGCAGCAAAAATTAAATCACCAATGAAACTGCTGGTTAAGTGTATCCGAGCCATGAACACATTGGAGAGCCACTAAATGTGGGTCTTTCTCATCCCATTAAAAGTTACACTTTAAAGCAACAGGGCATTTTTAATATTTTCTGTATCTCAGCCACATACAATCCAAATTTTTATATCAAAATATTGTCTTGCAAAGATTTAATGCTTTAAAAGAAATTAGTTTAATATAGCAATGTAGGCCAGATTCACAATCCTATTTTAAAAAACACATCGGCTTTGTCTCACGAATCCCTCTATCACAAAACCATAGTGACCAACATTAATTATTTAATTTTATTTTTTTTTTTAGCTTTTAAGCCTTCACTGATGGAAGTCCAAGTTAACCTTTAGTTTATTTTGTCCTGGGCTAAATCCACTGTGACATCCTTTTTGCCCCTTTAAATACAGCAACTTTTTGGAAGTCTTCCAGTACTTTGAAATAAACACATTTACAAGATATGCAACAATTAACATGAGTGGTTCTAGAGGCTCCTCAGACAGCTCTAAAGTCCCTATGATGTGATGTCCTGATATGTTTATATAATTTTTTCTATTTAATAGTTAATTTCAGAAATCACTCCTTTACCATCTTTAGCAAAGTGGGTGTGAACTTTCTACTCCAAACAAAAAATGATATGGGAAAGGAGAACACATTAAAATATGAAAAAAGGCAAAATTACATTAAAAAGGCAAAAAAATACATTAAAACAGCACAAGTTTATGCTTAATGATGTCTAAAGAGTGAGCTGACTTGGAGACACACTGAAAATGACCATTTCACCCTGTAGCTGGTTGTGTCTAACGCAGTTGTTCCTCTGGCTCCAACACAAAGATCAAAAGATTGTGATGTTTATACACCTAAAAGTTGGTTTCTGCCCACTTCTCAATTGCAAGTCAGACAACATGTATCTACTTATTTCTCAAAATGACAAGGTTTTGCTTCAGTCTTCACAGAAAAACTTGAGATTCTAAACAGCAATTAAATTATCAGAGAGTCTTCAGTCAAAGCTTCCAAAGAGATAAGACAGAAAGAGGATGAGAGGGTATTTCTCAAAACAAATTCAAACTGGGAAAGTCTGGGGTCCTTACTGAATACCAAAGGAACTAGTTGAAACAGCTGCTCAGTCACCTGCAATTACCTTTCAAAAGCGTGTGAAAGTCAGAAAAGCTCCCAAAGACATGAAATACCCAAAAGAGAAGAAAATGAGAATTACAGACAATTAATCCTTATTCCCATACCCATAGGATACCAAACAAAGAGATTAAACCACCTATATGTACACACCAACAGGACTAGGCCAGGCAGGATTTGTCAGGGGAAAAAACAAAAGTCACATCAACCTAATCTTAATTGTCCCCTTCGACCAGAAATGCATCTTGACTTCAGTCAGATTTTCGCACAGTACCTTTTGGAAAATAAAAAAAGAGACAATACAGTCTAGGTTGTATCACTAAGAACCGGGAACATACAGGGTATAAAGCTGCACGGTGGGAGTAAGTCCAGTGATCTTCCATGAGAATGGCAGAACATGGGAAACGGGCAGGAATGTGTCCTCTCTCCAGTGTGATTCGGTATTTTCACTGGTGACTTGCAGACCGTACACTTAAAAACACCAGCAAGTAACACCGAGCTCTGGGAGGCACTGCAAGTGAATACTGGATTTTTAATATATCCTCCACTGGATTGAGAGCTTGAACCCTAAGAAATAAGTAGTTTAGCAATTAAATTACAAACTACATTTTTTTTACTGTTACTTTTTTTTAATGCAGAATTAAGTCAGGAACGATCCAAACACGTTTCATGCCTGAAAACAAGAGAGGAACAATTCCCAAGATCCCTTACAGATCAATTTATATACTTATTATTACAATTATAGTATAGATCTACATTGAAACAATGGGAGAAAAATGGATGAAAAGATGCTTCTACACCAGTGAAGCAGCACAGAGGACTCAGCACTGCAGAGGCACCGATGACCCACCCTCACAGATCTCCTCCTGATCCTCTCCTGTTCTGCCCCCCAGACTGTTTTGAACGTGCTGAACCTCCATGTGGAAGAACAGAATCCAGAAGTAACAGTAATTCAGAATCCATGTAACAGTCTTAATTCTCCACGCAGCCTGTTGTGCAAAAACACATTGTTCAGCCCACATCTTCTAAAACACAAGGACTTAAAAAAATTACCAGGGAAGTAGACAAATAGCATTTTTGTCTAGTAGCTCCACACGCACTGTGGCTCTTCAATCAGCCAACTGGCAGGAACAATAAACCACCGAACTTTTTCTGCTTTTACAACATGCAAAAAGTTTTATTTTTAATATACATCATGATTTTAAGAAGTACAACTAAACAGAGCACTACTGTAATTTTCTAATTATATTTTTCGCAAGTTTTTAGTGTCAAAATTTAAATTATGAACTCTTTATTTCAAGATGATTAATTAGAGTATGTTCCATTTGGGGAACAAGAGTTCAATATCCTACTATCAATTAAACAAAATGCACTCCTTTAGCTTAAAATTAAAAACCAAAATGCAGCCAAAAAGTTTCTTCCTCGTATCTGTCAGATCACAAAAGCATCCATTACAGCAGGATAAGGTTGCCAGAAAACCCCAAGACTTTTAAAAATCTATTATTTGTTATAGTGGCTTAGCCCTGAAGCTGCACCAGAAATGACACCCGAGCTTAGGACAGTAAGCCTTTTTGCCAATGAATTTCTTGCAAAGTCAACAATTATAATTTATTCTGATCCTTTGTGTCATCATATTAGTAGTTATTTTTCAGCAATCCCAGAGCAGCAACAAATAACGCCATAGAAGAGGACTGATATAATTACAGGCTGAAAAAGATAGGCCAGCACCCTTACACTCAAAACTACCCTCTGTGGCTCCTTCATACCCCATATGTTGCTAATAAAACTGTTTGAATCATACCTATGAGACAGTTTTACTGATATTGTATCAGGTCCCTGGGTTCTTTGTATGAGATACGATGTCACCAGCACTATAACTATGCAAATTTTGTGATACAGGATCCCACTGGACACGGTATTACATACGTAATTCGCAGTATGAAACTGTGCATTAACAATAATTCTAGTGTTATATAAATGAAACCACTATGTTTATTGAAAAGCTTGCCACACTACAACAAAATCAAATTTAAAAAGCAATAAAGAGCGACTGATGTGCTCATAGCAAAGATGGCAACATTGCTGTTTTTCCCCAAACAATGTAAATTTTGCTTTGTGTTCATGTGACAGTACTTTAGAGAAACTTTTAGCACTGGCACTAGACAAATGCAACCCCCACGAACAATATCAATTAATGACTTTAAACAGGAACCTACAGAGTCCCACTTCTAGAAACAACCATGTGATGTTCAGTAAGAACCACTGTATTCACATGCAGTGAATTCTAAGCTTCTACTACTAACCACAGAATAAAATACAAAGACTAGGCAATGCAGGAATAAAAACCCAACAGCTTGGGGACATCAACACACATCGTGCTGAAGCACCTCTGAAATATCATCTTCTGGTCAGAAAACACCTGCGCTCCAATTCTGCATCCGACCTCAGGCAAACGACACTTCATCCCAGCTGGTATCACACGCATCAAGGTCCCTCATCTCTTCCTGTATAACAACGTGGTCAGTGCTTTATAAACATCACAAATACCCGCAAAAAGGCACATCAGAGATCTTAAAAATAGGCGTTGTAAGGAGAGACAGAAGCGTGCAACCCGAAACCTGACAGCATAGGCAGCTCAATACACATTCCCCCCTTCCATGTTTCCAGTGATTTCTTCCCTCCACTACCAGTTTGCTGCAGGTGGGAAATGCTGGAGCTTGTGAGTATTTTTAAAAGAAATCAGAAAAAAGGTACCAAGCTGGCATGATAAAGTGAGTCTGGTAGAGAGCCAGACTAAGGAGATAAAAGGACTTGATTTCGCCAAGGTGCCGTGAGAATTAACAAACCAGATAATTTTATAAAGTAAATTGTACAGTAAATTTCTGTAGTAAATTGTCTAATACATATGGGAAAACCCACAGCTCAGTATTCCCTGATAATATTTTTAATGCCTTCCACTACAGCTAGAAAACATAAATGACACACAGCACAAGCAGCAAAGGAGTCTCACACTGAGAAGCACTGGCTTTAAGTAACTGATGCAAGAAAAACAGAGTTGTAACCAGGCACTCTTAAGGAAGATAAAGAACTGACTGATTCCTGTAACTTGTGTGCTTCCACTACAGGGGTAGCTTAAGCAGTAACTTCTCCTACAGTTTTCCTTGACACCACTCTCTGTGCAATACAAAAGCTGTAACAGTTTTATTCTGTTTAAAAATCAATAAATTGCAGCTTAGGTGACATCTGACAAGGCAGAAAGCTCACACTCCACTCCATGAACATTCTGCCCTCTGGTATTGCTGCTGTGTTTTATCATCGTACAGTTTGGAGAGAATTATATACCTATTTTCAAAGCTTGAAAAAAACATCCCCCTCCTCCCCAAATATGGCCCAAAGCTGTTATGAAGCTACTTATTTTTAGAAAAAGCACTTATGCAGATACTTAATTTTAATTAATAGTCTCAGTGACTTCAACATTTGCACAGTGAGACAACTCCACGCTTCAATTAAAGCCTGCACAGAAATGCTGTGCTGATTCATGGCCAAAAGCATGACAGGAACATCATTATATAAAATGCTCTTAAAATTTAAAGAAAAAAAAATAACAGCAACCTTGCCCTCAAACAGAGCACTAGAAACACTCAAACTCACAGCTTGAGCAGAACTTACAGGTTGCTGAATATGAGAGTGCTAGGGGGAAGATATATTCAATGAAATGGTTTCAGGTTGGGCAAAAGAATTTGGGGGAAATACCTTAGCTAAGTGGAAGCAACACAAGCTCCAGGTCTCCATCCTTGGCATCTACCATCTGCCAAGGCTGCATTTTCAGGAATGGAGGATTCTTAACCAGAAAAGCAGAAGCAGTTGCACCTCTACTTCTGATGTACTGCTCCTTTTTCCATTGTTCACATAGCACATAAATGTATTTCTTTCAACAAACAATTAATTACATCCAGGTCAGTTCCTCCAGAGATTGCAGTGGACATCTTCAGCAGACAGTCACTTCCAGGGAACAGGCACTCTGAGTTGTAATTCTGTCTATCATAATATACCTATAATAAATTGAATTTTGAAATTATCTGACACACAAGAAACACTAGTTTTCTTCACCATATATGTAGTATCACCAACGGTAAGCTTAAATTTTAGGCAGAAACCTTAAAGGTAATCGGTAACAAATTTTTCTTAAAATACTCTGGTCTCACTTATAAGCGAAACTGTGGCACTTGATGGCCTGTGGCTCTCTACTACCAACTCAGAATTTCAGAAGTTTAAGCATAAGAAAACCTTCATTCCAGGACAGGCAAGCAATACTTAAAAAGTAAACCCACACCGCTTTTATTGGGGCACCAAGAGGCACAAGGCATCAGCTACCAATAGCGTTGTGAAAGCCGATGGCAAAACTGAGATAAAGGTAAAAATTCTTCAGTAGCCACTAAGAGTTAAACTGTCTAAAGAAATGCCAGTTATGAGAAGCGGCTTCCCAAATAACCTGCTTCTTTTCTTCTTCATTCCAACTAAGAACCCGGTGCTGTGCCATGAATCTGGCTGCTGGGCAACGGGGCAGGCAGAAGTCACGGGAGTTTGCTGCTAGCTTGGGGTGTCCACCTCCTTGGGATGCTCCTTTGGGTGTGAGTATCCACCATCCAGCCCCAGAATCACCCCCTCCCCACAACAGATCCTTCAGGAAACCACTGAGCTAAAGACACTTGCAGAACCTCCATCAGTGACACTCGTCGCAAAGCTGTGCTACAACACCAGCAGTGAAGAGAGACCAAGTTACCTCTTCTCTGCCTCTGTCAGCAAAACAGCACAGCCCAGGAGGCAGACAACTCAAGCAATAAAACAGATACACAAGCACAGGTAGAAAATTAACACCTCACAGTTTCCTACAGGACCAGTTTCTTCCTAGGATATCCAGCCTGCCCTGACTCACAAGGGACCAAAAGAGATAAACCCAAGCCCAGCCAGACCTGCCTTGGTCCTGCACAGCACCAGCCTGTGCGTTTCCCCAACCGTTTCACACCTAATTTACAGAGTGCATTATCCACCCTGATCTCACTTGAGCAGTGACTGGAATTAGAATCAGTTCATTGATTAGCACTTAAGCAAGACACGGAAAGAAAACAGGACACACTGGAAGACTTTCTGAAAATGCATTATTTTTTATTCCAACTCCATTAAGCAGTCCAGTACTTTAGAAGGATTAATGAAAAAACCATCAAGAAATAATACAGAAGAGGAATGCTGATTCTCAGGGAACATGCCAACACATGATGAAGAGCAGACACCTCACTGGTAGTGAAGAGTAAAGCCAGGATGTTCAAAGAAGTTCAGGGACATGTGAACTTGATGCAGTCACTGAGTTTATTTGATTTTTATGAAACAGCATTTTGATAATTCCTCCCTGAGTATCAGATTCACTGTAATACTCACCAATTTACAACACAGTCATTATTCTTACAAAACTCACAACATACTTTTTCCACGCCCAGTTTTAGTAAAGAACAGAAAAGTCTGCCTAAGCATCCAGAAGAGAAAACATTACTTTAAAATTAATACCAAAAAGTCATCAATGACTGTATGCATAGACATAAGGATTATTTCCACAAACTTTGTTAAGCACAATGTTTCATTTACAGCTGTTATTTTATAAGCAGGAACTGAAGGCAAGCCCAGGAAGAGTAGAAGTAAATAAGTTTCTAAACAAACAGTTTACAGAGATGCTTTTTAACAGGACCAGACAAAACATTCCTTAAAGTTGCATTTACAAGCCAAAGCTGACCTGAGGCACCACACTGAGTATGTATGAGAGAACCTACATGGATACTGACCTTAATAAAACTAGAGGGGCAAATTTTGCACGAGGAAGACATGCTCTTGAACAAATGTTTTCCAATGTATTAGGCATACAGAAGCTTTTTTCTGCATCAAGAACCACTTGTCATGTTTCCTAAACTGCTTCTTTTCTTGACCAAACACACTGTGGACAACCTACAGAGGATGCCCCTCGGTGTTCCTGTTGGAGCTTCCAATCTGCAGTTTCCCCTAACAATGAAAATATGTGGATTTTTCCCCCACCCTCAAAAATCAGTCAGATTTAAGATGACCTTTTCTGAGCTCATGAAAAAAGATAACTTAAGTGATTAGAGACTGTCGACACCAAGAGAAGTTTGATGGAGATTTTTACTGACTTTAAATAAAGCACAGACCCAGAACCACAGTAATGCAAAAGCACGGAGAGCTGAGGACAACAAGCAGCATGAATGCTGTGTAAGATGCATGAGGATCCAAGAACACAACTAGTGACTGGTCTTGGTCTAATTAAAACACAAATGGAAAATAAAAAAAAACACCACTAATTCTACACTTACCAGGCCTTCCTAGATCTACTAAGGTATAAAACCTGATAAAACTAAATGAGATATATTGAACTGTGTATCCCAACATCAGTCTCAGGTGAGGAACTTCACTCAAGACCCTAGCACACCTCACAACAGAGGCCATTAAGGTCATAAGCCCAGGCAGAGCTGCTCTTCAGCCAGATTTCAGCCTAACACAGGACCGTGCACTTGTATCACACCAGAGTCCACACATTCTCTACACATACTCTTCCATCTTTTCACCCACTCAGGAGGTACAACAGGTAAAGGGAGGAAAGCTTGCCCACAAAAATTCACAGCGCTTCCAACCTTTTCCTAATCCCTCACATGTTCTGCAGCTGCTCTATTAAATCCTTAGCCAGACCTCAGGTTGTTCTGCTCCTCTAGATCTGCTCCTATGGAGCCAGGCTGGGAGAGCTTGGGGTGTTCAGCCTGGAGGAGAGAAGGTTCCGGGGAGACCTCAGAGTGCCTTCCAATGCCTGAAGGGGCTCCAAGAAAGCTGGAGAGCAATTGTGGACAAGGGCCTGGAGTGACAGGACAAGGGGGAATGGCTGCACACTGACAGGGCAGGGTTAGATTAGGTATCAGGAAGACATTCCTGACTGTGGGGTGCTGAGGCCCTGGCACAGGTTGCCCAGAGAAGCTGTGGCTGCCCCATCCCTGGAAGTGTCCAAGGCCAGGTTGGATAGGGCTTGGAGCAACCTGGTTTAGTGGAAGGTGTCCCTGCCCATGGCAGAGGACTGGAACAAGACACACTTTACAGACTCTTCCAATCCAAACTATTCTGTGACCTTTCAGTTTTGAAGGGTGACCCACACCCAAGTCTCTTCAATGGATCATAAAATTAATTTAAACACTCAAAAACAACATCTCAATCTCTTACTTGGATACCATAAAACATTCTTGAAGCTTTCTTTGGGAGTCTTGTTAGCAGAAGCAACAAGCTCTAACAGCACTGAACCTTTAAAACACCTCTCAACAGCCCAAAGTCCCAGATCCACATCCCAAGACCCAAACTGTAAATCATCTTCCTGATCATAATGAACCAAATGTTTAATAAGACTGGACACATTTAATTCTTTGTACTCCATAGATTAAAGAACAATTAAGAGGTTGGAAGCAGAAAACTGGCTTAAGCTGAAGTTACTCAATTGTGTGGACAGAATTCTTTTGTCCGCAGGACAGCATTTACATATCTAACATAAGATATTTTAAATAGGTTTCTATTGACTTAAAAATAGCATTTTAAATAGATTCTTATTACAGTAAAAAGCTTGCTTTACATCTGAGTAACTAAATCACGAGATGTAAAAAACCCCACACTCACCATGCAGAACATGCAGGCTCTTGACCATTCCTCTCTCTGCCTCAAACTCTGAATTGTAGAGCTTTAGACCATCATAATCAATTAAATAAAATTCAGAATATAATGTTCTAATATCGTCTTTAAAGTTAAATGCAATACTGGCCAATGCTTACCAGGTTACACATGCTAAGCAGTTCAAGTAATAATCATAGTGATGAATGTGTAATTTAATGCCCATTCACCTTGATTTATATGAACTATCATATATAAAAGTCTCACACACTCATTTTAAGTCACTGGGAAGGATCCCATTTTTCCTGATCTGAATCAGTGTTCAGTCTGAACTTAGGCACTTCATATTTTTTTGCATTAAAGAGAATCATTCTTCGCACATAGAGGAAGATGCCTGGGGCTGCAGCACAGTCCTGAGCAATCTCGGCAACTGGCCCTATCATTCCCTGTGATAGTTATGCTGAAAAAAATAAGATCAACCAAATTTCCAACTGCCTTTCCAACTGTGGGAGAAACAGATCAGCCCATTCTTTACTTCTGAAGAAAAGGTCCTGCAAAGGTCAGGCTTTCACATGACATACGATCATTAACACTGAATACACAACTACTTCAATGCTCACTTTTTGTTTGTATAACTGGAATTCCATTGTACCTATTTCAGGATGTTCTATACTTTAAATATATATATAGATATGATATTTAAGGTCCCTTCCAACCCAAACCATTCTACAATTCTGTGATATACATACATATATTGTGTATATGTATACACACACACTCTCATTACCTTGTTTCCAAAACTGATATATAATGGAACAGCTGCTTATTGAATCAAAAAGAAGCCACTCAATGTTAAGTCATTTCTCTTATTCTCAAAGTATTATGCTGATGAGACAAACTATAGTTTATCAAATAAGCTTCACAGTAGCCTGCCCTGATTGCAGAAAGCGCTAAACCACACAGTATGGATCGGAAAAAGCAGGGGCAGAGTGTACCAGTTGCCTAACTGGGAAGTGTTACATATTTTTACCACAAGCCATAGAGAGAGTCTTCTCCTCAAGGCTGTTGAGTCTCTCCTAGAATATAAAATACAGACCCAAAACTCGTATTGCAGCATCTAGGCTTATGCAGCTTCCTAAACAGTGTTTACTGTAGAGCTGGGTCTACATTGTCCTAGGCAATAGCCTACCACATCGCTTCAAACATACCTCACATACAGAGAAGGACTGATGTTCTATCAGTCCTCATTACAAATAGCAACACTGACAGATTAAAAAAAAACCCCACGTTATTTGTGGGAAGGAGAAGAGGTGTGGGTTTACAATCATCCTGAGTCAGACAAGTCACACTACCCCACCTGACGTTATACTGCCAGGCACTGTAAAAGCGAGCCTGGCCCAGGGGTTTGGAAATTCCATAGTCTACAGAAACCTCATGAAAATAATACCAAAAATAATAAAATTAAAAGAGAGCCCTCACAGGCTTAGCATAGAGCTTCCAAAAGTTAGCAAAGTATAGTATTCTTACTTCAATTCCTGAGTGATGCAAGGATAAGCATTTTTTTTCCCCTCAATCAAAATCCATGCAAGTATCTCTCACCTAGCACAAGTTATATGCCAACACAACAAGTGACAAAAGGACTGTGTGTACAGAACATCTGATTTCCCCTAAGTGTGTCTAATCCCAATTAGCCTAAAATCATTTAGTTCCTGAGTCTCCAAGAAGACACAACAATGATAAATGATGAGAATCCCAGAAGCCAAACATCCACCTTGAAAAATGCTTTAGCCTTATTGGTTTGCACTCACCTTTTCCTCTTTTTGCAGGGACTAACTGCAGAAACAGCACTCCAACAATTTTAATTTGTGACCTTTTAACATAAATGGTAATTTCTTTGACTAGTTCTTTTATAGCCCATCCCATGTTCCTCCAAACATGAGCTGCCCAAAAATACTCAGCGTGAGAAACTAAATGTTCCCAGTGACAACTCTGATCACGTCATTCTTTGCACATGAACACTGAAAGATGCAACAACAGCAAAAACCACTAGTTATTCTTATAACTTCAGACTAAATCCTAAATATAGTAAGTTTTCAAATTCTCTTTCCTAAATTCAAATAATATGTTCATTGCTTTAACCAAAATCTAGCAAAGTACAACTTGTATTGTGCTGCAGGCCATAAAGGGAATGTTCTTTATTTGAATCATGGTTGGATGAAGATGAAAAGTAGTTTTTGAAAATTTACAACAGTTCTGACACTACTGTGTGTTCCTCGTTACAAGTTATCCCCCTCTATTTATCAGACTGACTCCAGACCTTTCACTACCTTCAAAAAGATAGTTTTTATCAATTCTTCATGTCTTCATACCCAACCATAGGAAAACTGCATAGAATACAGGGAAAATCCCTGGTTGAGAAAAAAAATAGGGGTAAGAGAAGGACTGCAGCAGCTGCTTCAGTCAGGCAGGAGAGGCTGTGGTTTAAAAGTAACATTTAGTAATTAATTTTGTCTTCAGCAATGCACTCAGGTGATGTTTTGTTAGCACTTACCTATTTTAAGTAACCATTCTGCCATATAAAAAATGTTCCCAAGTAAAGAGAACTTATTTGGAATTATCGGAAGCTCTTTCTCCTCTTTTTCACCTTGGACTGACACATCATAAGCATTGCTTCCAGTACTTCACAGCAGAGAGCTGTATTTTGCTTGTGAATTCCCGGAATTCTTCATTTCTCTACCCCAAATGAAGCTTTCCTCAAAATTAAACCATTCTTAGATTAATTTCTGGAGAGTATCTGGGAGGCTTGGTTTCATATTAAACAGGTTGTGCTTACCTGTAGCAGCCTTTGTTAGCTCTGTACATTCCGACATCGGGTTTACTGATGGAAAAGCAAAGTCTCAATTACGGAGAGATTTCAGTACTTAAAAACACCTTAAATTTGACTTTCTGGAACATATATTACCAGCCTTCAAGTCACACAGCATTACAGAACAAAATAGCATGCGCTGAGATACAGGTTTGCAATGTGACCACAGGTACACTATTTTATTGCAGGGCAAACACCTGCCATCAGACTGTGCAGGTGCCTCGAGGAGCCACCACAACTACTCCTACCAGCAAGGAATGCTCTAAACAGCACCTGAACGGGCAAGGAGAGCCTACAACTGATTCCAGAGCTTCCCAGATGACCCAGGACGCGAATGCAGAAGTGAAAAAGTAGTCAGTCACGGCATGCAACAAAGCCTTGCAGGAGCAGACAGAGCCCTGACCCTTCCGCAAGCTGCCGGAGTTCCAACTTACAGGACACAAGTGACTGCTGCTGTTTTCAAAGACTTTTAAAAGCTTTGCTAGCAAAGCCCTTCGCTAAATTGTTCTTTCTCTCCTTTTTTCTTCACATACTGTTTGCTGTGGGATAACAGATAAAGCTTCCAACACAGGCAGTTCCTCAAAGGACTCCGGAGAACACGTGGAGATCTCGCAAGATGCTGGACAATAATAACAGGGTATGAAACACCTCCACTGCAATAAGGACCACCTGAAACAAGATGTCCAAGCTCCGACGTGCAATTAAGTGTCTCAGAACTGCAAACACCATGTAGAAACCCAGAGCCATTTACTTTGGAATCACACAGGAATTACTAGCGAGGTCACTTAGGAGGTGTCATCCTTACAGGAAAGCATCCAGTTCAATGACAGTGAGCACGGACCTTGCTGGCAAATCTCAGGGCTCCCTGAGATTACTGAGAATACTCACCTGTGCATTAACACCACACATAGTCTAAAATACCAGCAATAAAACCTTCTACAACATCATCCCACCAACTTTTCCAATTTGTTTTTTGCATAAATGTACAAAGACTTTGCATGCTTATATGAAAACTCAGCAAATTAAAGCTGACATGAGCTGCAACACAGCATTTTTTAACTAAGAGGAAGAATCAAACCAGTATTTTTCTGTCCTTTGTTTTCCCACTGTTTGAAATGGTTTCTGTACACCTCTGCTGTGAAATAAGCTGAGTAGCAGTTACCTCACCACCACATTTTTCAAACACTTATCACTACACACTGTTGATAAAGCAGCTTTCATCCTATAACCACTAAAACTTTTCTTTTCAAAGCAGGATAGAAGCTGAAGTTTAGTCACATAACAGAAGTCTTCAGAGACGTTTAACAAAAATTAAAGATATTTTATTTCTCAAAGCAAAATAACCCACTGCACTTGGAAGGTGTTTGCTCTCCATACTGAATAACACCTGTTACATACCAGAAGGGGTTTCTTGAGCAAGCCCAGAAATTCCAGGCTGTAATTACACTGATCAAATCATCCCCACATGCGTTAAAAACATGGAAAGCAAGAAGGAGAGTCTTAATGGATCAACAGCTTCTTCTGATTTCATACAGCACATTAAAAGAATAAACATAGAAAATTCTGGCCATACATTAAGGCAATTCTTACACCCAAACAACTTGATAATATAGCATTGAGTACCAAGACAGGGGTTTTTTTCATAAATTATGATCTAAACAGAATACTAGTCAATTCACCAAAAGATATCAAAGATATCCCTTTATTACAAATGATCCAAGTATCTCCCTGGAGGCTATGGCTATCAGAAAGCATTTAGTTGGCTCCCAAGCCAATATTTTTCAGATCTGTTTTATTATGAAACTGTAACACATTTTCAATAACTTTTAGCTTTGCTATACAGAGCAACAAATAATTTCCCAGAACCCCTTTGGAAAATCTGACATGCGAAATGATTCTCTAGTCAACTTGTGTATTATTAAGCTGAAAAAAACCCCCATATACTGGATCATTTGATCACTGGAGAAAATGGAAAAGTATTGGGAGCTTCAGGACAGATGGACGAACTTCAGGTCATATAAAACACTACCAAGGCTGTATTTGAAGAAAAATGTGAAAGTTTGTGAAAGCGCCCCGGGTGAAAATACTTTGTGTTGCTAAGAAACATCATCCCTGATGATGGATGAATTAAATTGTCTCAGTTAGCAGAGCCAACTCCAGGCATCCCTCGTTTATTAGCAGAATGTTTTCTTGTACTGGTAATTTATTTCAACAGCCACATACAAATAAAAAGCCTTACCTTGAAATGAAACTGAGAATTTCAAACTTGCATAATTAATGCTAGGAGACAGAATAGAGTTTACATCTTGAACAGAATTTAGTAACTAACATTTAAAAATGTAAACTTTGAAAATGAGTATTAATACATCCAGACCATTAAGAACTTATTTTAGGATAAAATGAAGTGTATATTTCTGCAGTGAAATACACTGTTCAACTTCCAACACAACATATAATAAACCAGTGAAGAATAAAACTCTTCAACTATTTCTAAGCACTGAACAACATCGATATTCAGGTAACCAAATTTTTAACATCACTGAGAGAAAACCATATTAATTTGTCAGGCATTGTTATGATGACATCAACATAAAAATTACACACGAAGGAAATAACATCCGCACAAGAAAAGCAGATGGTTTGCACTGTCTTCATGTTTCACGCAGTTGCTTTTTTCAGAATACATTTGTGATCTTAGAGCAGTGTTATCTTTGCATTTCTCAAGTGTTTGCTGATGAACTCCCATGGATCATACCTGCTTTGCCAGCCGTGCACTGCCTGAAGTGAAGTCCCTTCAGAAAGGTATAGCTGGAGCAGAGGAAGGCCACCAGCTGCACATCAGGCCAGAGGAGCTCACCTGAAAGGGGAAAGAACAGACAGCACATCTTACCTGGCACCGCCTTCAGAAGAGACAAGAGCAAAAGCAAAGCACAGCAAGCAGGGAGCCCCAGAGTGAGCAGGACAGTCCTGAGATCAGGAAGCAGACAGCCGACTGCTGCTCGGAGATGAGGTGAAAAGGGCACAGCTTTCTTAATAACCCAGAGAGGAATATGCGGAATTTTATGCCACCTAGAAACCAACAGCATTGTTGTGCTGAGAATAAACCAAGGCCACAGACCCATTTTGCAAGAACACAGTTGGAAAAGAGGAGAATCATTAAAGAAAATGAATTTTCACTTGTCTGATGCCAAGGCTTTGGGGCTTTTCTTCCTATTTACTAGAGTGAGTTCTAATGGAGATTTCAAGCTGGAAGTTCCAAGTTTTAGGCCCAGAGAGTCCAATTTAAGGAAAAAGGTAGAAAACCCTCTATAAACAGTTCTTCAGATTGCATCACAGCTTCCAAGTCAGAAATTACCACACACATTAATATGCTCAGCTAGTCAATACACAGGGGCAACCACAGAGGCTCCTCTTCCCAAATAACACCACCATGGAGCAGAATTACCACTGGAGAGCCCAAGGACAAGTATTAAACAATGATACCCATTTGGCTGCAGTAGAGGAGATGTGCTTCTTATGGGCCTAATAAGGTAGAGCTTTACAATCTGAGCAGAAGCCTTTCAAAACCTCAGAGGACATGTCTTATCTGCACCACTTCTGCTTCTGGAATCCCAGAAATCCTGAAGACAGAAGGCAGATCAGACTGCAGCTTTCCCAGGCACAGATGTTGCAATCACATCTGCCTTAACTCTAAGCCACAGTCCTTGCTACTTTCCAACTCTTTTGCAGCGTCTCTTAGTTGCTTTGGTTTTGGAAATGCCAGTGCAGAGGATAAAATCTAATGTTTATGATCACATCAGGTATAAAAAGCCATCAACATAAAAATGCCTGCAGATTATGTTACAAGCAAAGACCATGAAAGACAAGGGTTTGAAGTAGAGAGACTATTTCTTGCCCTGCTCCCTTGTCTACATGATTCACAAAATAACACTTCAAATATTGAGATCTGATTGATCAAAGATTTTTTTTCAAGTGTCTGTCTGCAGCCATGAAGAATGACCATTTGTGTGTGGATCAGACCCAGAAGTATAATTAAAGCTGAGTTTCGCACACCACCCCGACAAACTGAACCACCACCAACCCAGAAGTGCAGATCCATGTAAACCTTCTCCAAGGTTTTTTTAACTCATTAAAAAATCCCCTCCCTTAACACCTATACCTACAAGATGTTGCATTTAATTTGTCCAATTTCGGACTCCCCAGCGCAAAACAGACACAGACAGAAAGAACCAAGACCAGCAATCAGAGCACAATCCACCCATTCTGCAACTCCAGCTCCAAAGGTCAGGTCTGCAACAAGGCCCAGGTTGCAGGACTCTGAAAACAATACGCTTCTTCCTCTTGGCATTTTCACTGCAGGACTATTTAATGTTTTATTTATTACTTGGATGATATACAAAACAGTTGCAGAAGTTGGTAGATACCTTGGAAGGGCTGTGAGCATTCTGGGAAGCAGAGTTCGACTTGAAAAAAAGTGGGATTCAATGATTAACAGAACTGAAACTGGAGTTTTAAGACTGAACTTTTAATACTGATTTTTAAAAATTTAAAAACCATTCAAATTTGTGATAATAATAATAGGAGCATTATATGCAAAAGATGGTAAGATTCATTCTGTTCAACTTCATTCTGAAGTTGTACATGATGTTTAGGTCTCAATACAGAAACGGGAAACAAAAGCTCAGAAGAAAACCCAAGCAATGTGGGAGAGTTAAACAGGCTTGGTGAGCACAAGAAAAAAGATGAGTAAAGAAAGAGGGCACAGGCTTCAAAACAGGTTACTAGCAATTACAAGAATCATGTCCCACTACTGCAATATCCACAGCAGAACAAAAAAAAAAAAAAAAAACAACCCAAGAAGCTTAACGGGTTAGGAAAAAAAATTAGAATAGTATTAGAGGAAATATGCTACCTCCAGGGATAGCTAAACAAGGGATTAGGTTATGGAAGGGTTACACAAATCTTCACTGATTGTTTTTAAGACCTGGTTAGAGGAACATGTCAGAAATGGCCTATACATATCTATCTTTACATTGAGCTCTGTGCTCACACATCCAGTACAGGGCCTCAGCACAGAGAGGTGACCTCCAGAGAGCCACGTTTTCTTTGCTAAACTTAAAGGCTGCACGAGTTTAGGCTCCTGCCAGGAGACCCAGCAGGTGACCTGACTGCTCCTTAGAGCTCCAAGCAGGCTTTTGATATCTCTCTTTTCTAAATAGCCAAGGCAGGCTGTGATTGACAATCTTCCCTCACATCAAGCATGCTACCTTAAACGTGAAGGACTCTGAATGATCCACGGGGGAAATAAAGTCAAAGTACAGAGAAGGAAATGGCAACTGATCCCGGGAATCCCATCCTGAGAAGGAAATCACAACTGCCAAACTGGGCAAGGATATGCACATCCCCATTAGCACCTAGAACTACAGGTAGTTATATTTTCTTTTCTAGCACCTACCATAAATAAGCCTTAATAAAAAGCGGTATTTAACAAAGCACTTAGAGAAATAAGGAGGGAAGGTTTGACGTTTCTAAGCTTATTTTCACAGCGGTATGAAAGGAAATGAGGTAGAGTCAGAGCTAATTCTCCTTATATAATTTCACACAGAATGATTAGTTCTGCCCCAACAGTAACAGCTTTCCAGAGGGTCCTACTTGTCTCCAAGATTGCATACAGATGCTCTAAGTGTAGCTTCCCTATTCTCCACTGACAACCAACTTAAAAGGCCAATATAATATTCATTTTTCTATAGAATGAAATTCACAGCGTGAATAGTAAAATAATGTCAGAGCTACCATGAAACTGCAGTTGCATGTTGGGGGCTGCAACTTTTAAAAGTTCAATCATGAAATGGATTCACAGAGAGAGAGGCATAGGGAAAGCCTCCTGGTGCTGTAGGTGTGTCCCCTGGTCACCAGGGATGTCCCAGGAGCAGCACAAGCTGTGGCTGGACAACAAGAGGGCAGAGGCACAGAGGAGGAGCATTTGTGTCACATGCTCTGCTGGATTTTTTCCCTTTAGAAGGCAGGTTTCAATGATTCCTGTGTTAATGCTCCCCCTCTCTTAAGCCTGATTAGGAAAGACATTCCGCATGCTGAAGGTGGTGGAATTCCTAAGTCACCTGGGTCGCTTCTGGGTGAAATACCAATTACTGGTAATTCACTGGAACAAGGCCTACAAAAAAAGAAAGCCCTAAAAGACACCCCTCAGCCCAATGGTGAGCATATCACATGGATAATCCTAAAACTCTTTGCAAAAACTTGTAATAGGTATTAGTACTTTTATAAAGCACTGCAGTGCTTTGTGTTTAATCCTTGAATAGACACTAGTAGAAAAGCCATATTCAATTCCAAAATTGCTACTGCAATCCAGCTCAGCTACTACTATTCCTTTAAGAACATACAAGTTTTTAAAGGATATATACAAATATACATTTCAAATATACATAATACTAAATTTAACTATCAATGAAGAACTTAAATCACACCCCAAAACACCCTGCAAAATAATATTATAAGAACCTTAAACGTGTATATCTTGCAGTTTTTAGCACAACCATTTGTTTTACAAAAGACCTACAGATTAAATACAAAGCACACTATTAGTTATAGGCACAAGAACAACCAATTTTTTATGCCTTTCCAGAAATAATGACTAATTAGGCCAGCACCACCCTGCAGTCATTTCCATAAATCTTGCCTTTATGTTTAAATCACAACAAAAAGAAAACTGACTTAACAACAACAAGAGCATATTTCTCATTAAAGTTTTCTTAAAGCAAGATCAGGACAAGAAATTATTCTCTAAAGTCAACACGACAGTGTTACTGCTTATTCGGAGAACTTTAACTCAAACCAAACACAAAGTTACACTCAGAAATTGGCTGTCTTAAACTGCAATCCAGTAGTCAGACAAGGTAATTCGGAAAACCTTCAACTGGGAAATCACAAAACACAGAATTTCACAGAATCCTGATGGATTTCTTGTTCTGCAAAGTCATCTCACAGCTTATTCCTTGTGTAAACCTTGAAAAGAAACGGAATATAAAAGATGCAATATGTTCAACTACTTGTTGAATTTTTGTTTTCTGGCATATTTGTATGTAAAGCAAATATCAAAGCAGAAAGATATGTAGGAAATACAATGCTGAGCATCAGATGAAATGAGAAGTTGTACTTCAATTAAGATTTTTGTTTTAAAATTATGGGAATTATGGTGCTTCTGAGAAATCACTTGTTTAATTATAGGCACCAGGCAAGATATTTATAAAAACACCTTATTTTCACAATGCAACAGGGACTTTATTTCTATTTTATTTACAAAGGTGTCACTTGGTAAATAAAATAAACCCCAATAAAACAGAATCAAGATCTATACAATCAAATACTCCACAATAATGTAATTAATGCACGGCTTTGAGGTTGTTTTCCCTCTCCAAACTAATCAGATTGGACAGAAAAGAAAAAACACGGACATATTTCTAAGAGTTGGTCTAGAAACAGTGCTATCCCTCACTTTCCTTTCTCCCAAATATTCTACCACTATTCACACACCATCCCTGCTCTGGCTAATCATCCATTCTGAGCTCCCAGCATTCCCAAACATGTACTCTTGCACGCACAAGGGTTTGATATTCTGGAAGTCCTTCCATACAATGGCTTTACAACACTTCTGTTTCTATTATGAACATTTTACTAGGCTTTGGGAGGATGAACCAAAATTCTCAGTTCTTGAGAGAAATAACTCATGGCAACAGCGAGGTCTCCATCCTTCATTCCAACATGCTTGACCACTGAATCCTGCCAGGCTGAGTAATGCCCAACACAGGACGTGGATTCCATCCCAGAGCAGGAATAAAGCACTGCATCATATTAAATCTGCATCCAATTACTTAGGCGTGAACTTGAGGGGTGTGTTCTTCCCCTCAATGACAGCTTCTAAAAACGACTGTGAAAGAAATCTTGCACTTTGGATGGCATTTTACTCATCAAGACCACGATGACCACAAGTTTTCTGCTGCCAGAGGCATGGCCAAAGTAACCTTTTTAAGAACCGCTGTTGTAGCTCCAAGAAAAAAACATTCCCACGGTATTTATGGCAATATCATAACTTAGTCCCACTGAACATCACTAACACAGACAACCTGCTGCACAAACAGAGATCTGACTGCCCAAAAATAAGCTTGGAACAAAACTGGAAAATAGCACGTGAAGCCACATTGTTGTAGAGCTACAATACAGATGTTTTCAGATGCAAAACTGGTTAAAATTCCCCTTTTTTTGGTCACACGGACATTATTTTTCCATCAATCTTCCATAACAATTCAGCGAAACTACAACACTTCAGCAAAATTAAGTTATGAAGAATATATTTAATCCAGTTGCATCTGAAGCGCCAAGAAGAAAACTTCTGTAAATCACATATGTATTAAATTTTGCATGTTTGATTACATGTAAACCTGCACACACGCAAATACCCAAACTGAAGTTGCTTACACAGCATGAACTCGGGATTTGTGTGTCTGAACTGTTCGTGTTCTTTCGGCGTTTCAACCCTAAAAAAGTAATGATTCAAGGGGCAAAAAATCCAAACCACACTCAGTGCCTGTTTACCTCCAACTTCTGCATTTCATCATTAACGTTACACAGTTCATTGTTAATTTTAGACATTCCTCCAGTTCTCCTTTGGACATCAAAGAGCTGCTCATACCCAAAACACCAGCGATCTGAAAACCTGACTTCCCTACTTACTAAATAAATGACTAAAAGTCATTTATAACTTGAAAAGATCTTTGATTTCTTGCCTACAGGAAATACTGCTGATCAAAAATAAAACATATATATATATACGCTCCCATATATCAGTAGAGGTGGGGTCCAGGATTTGGGATAATAGACTGTTGGGAGACATGGTTTTCAGATTTATATTTCATACTCTTGTCTGGTGCTTCACAGGTTTATTTTTACTTTCACATCTGACATGCAGCAATATGGCCAGCGAAGGTGTGCGTTTAAGACATCCTTTGATATAAATCCATGGAGAAGTGAAATTCACACTGGGATTCGCGTCCTTCCAGCACTCAGGCACTGCTTTCCTACTGCTAACTGCACTGCTTACGGATGGCTGGGGGCAGGGGGAGGCTGCCTCTCCACAGCCCCCTGTTAACAATTCTGCCATCAAAGATTAACACGACTTTCCTGCTTTACAAACTTAGTAGAGCACATTTCTCACTTACAAATGGCAGGGAAAAAACATGATAGCCATTTTTTTTTCCATGGAATCCTAACAGCCTTGCATATGTATTTAGAGGGCGTTCCTCGCTTTTGCAAATTTTTTGGATTAGAAGTAATAGTAAACTATACAAGTAACGCCAGACAATGAGATATTCGCTCTGTTCAAGGCAGCAAACCATTTGCCTTTGTTTTTTTACTACTCCCACTACACAGCAGCTCACGTCTCAAGAAGTGGCACATAGAGGCCCTAAAACAGAATAGTCAACATTAAGGCCCTGTTATTCACACCAGTATCACAGAACAAAATCATTAAATACTTTGGGTTGGACACCTTCCACTAGCCCAGGTTGCTCCAAGCCCCATCCAGCCTGGCCTTGAACACTTACAACAGCTAACACTCATATCACTAAAAACCAAACCTTAAAACAAATTTTCGGCGTATTTCCTTACACCAGAACACAATTCTGTTCACACAGGAACATATATGTTATATACATTTCTTCTGAGCACATAGTTGAAGGACCCAATTCTTATAGGAACAGCAGTTAACTCAGTTACTTAACCAGGGAAAATCTCAACTCTTTGGACTTCATCTTTGCACCTGGAAGAGCTAATACAAAACAACATTTCACATCAAATGTGAAAAGCTCAAGAGCTGCAGGAGAAATGCCTTACCCCAATGGTTCTCCCAGCCTGGACTACATGGGACAGTTTTGGATAAACATACTCTGATCTTGCAAAACCAAACAATGAGACGCATACATATTTTATTTTTCTACAACTCAGAATCCAGATCTAACAAGTTAGATTACAAACAGTAAGGAATTTAAATACTGCAAATGCTTCTAAAACTACTGGCCTTCCCTACATCAGGAAGTGCTTGGGGTGATCACAGCTTCCAACAGCCACTCGGATTTTGCCCAAGAAGTTTATTCCGGGAGCCCTGAGCAAAGGAAAGTACACTGGTAAATACTGTTTTGATGATAGAACGTATGTTTAACCACTCTCACCAGTGCAGGACATTGGCCAGAGACCACAAACCTTCAGTGCTCTGATCAAAACAAAGTAACAGAGTCCATGCTGTAGAATGGGTCAGAGGCCTACAGCACCCAAGGCATGTGGCTCTGAGCTACAGGCTCAAAGCACTTTGCAGTCACAGGGTGTAGAAAACATTCATAAAAAACTAAGCCAGGAACTTTTTGTTTTCATATTCTCGAATTTTATTGAGCAGAAGTGTTTGAGGATAGTTTATTGCTTTTACCGGCCACTCCAAAATGGGCCTCCAGCCAACCAGGTCTTTAAAATATGTCTATATCTTACTTTTAAAACAGCATTCGGGAAGTTATATAAGTTTTACATTGGAGTCTGAGTGACTTAGCTGCAAAAGGGACACGTTTCAGCTGTAACACAGGCATGACTTCTGCAACAGCACCTGTTGCACCTGGTACTGATCCTTAATGCAGGAGAGACACACAAGGGTTAATTAACAGGTGTTTGACTCGTGGCAAATCCCAGAAGGCTGAAATCCAGGTGTAACAGTATTACTGCACGAGAATCCAAACTGTGCATTTACCAGCTGAGGGAGGAATTTGGTGCTGTATTTGTGAAGCACCAACACCTTGAGCTGAGCAGCGCTTGCTTCCTAGTTTCTACCATCACTATGAATCATTCAACTGGGAAACTGATCAGAAAGTTTGTAAACAACACGTGTTTGTGTATTTGTATATATTTGTGCGTGTTTGTGTACTGCTACACATTTGTAAACACCAAGGTGTTTACAAATATACTGAGAATTACCCCACACTTTTTTTATACCTGGTAGACACACAGATACAATAAAAGCCAGCACTGATTTAAAATCCTGCCTGCCCTTAATTCATTTGTGTAACCTGAAGTCACAGCACTTAAAATGATTTTAGTATACCTGGACTTCCAAGAAGAGGGACAAAAAAAGACGAAGCAAGAAGAATACGCTCTACATTAGGCCTTGAAAGCTTCAATTAACATTCAATATTGTGCTTTGTATAGAGGCTCTTAACATGAAAACCCTGTCATGGTTAAGATTTAAGGTTAAACAGGTTAATAGAGTCCAATAAAATAGCTCTATTGAATTATGCCAAACCATTGTCATAAGCCACACTAAAACCTGCTGCTCGACTTTACCTATCTATTGGCTAAACTGAATCACAGTAATGTGCACCCACTCCTCATCAGCCAGAAAACCCTCCCATAAACTAAGCTTCAAACTCTTTCCCCACTCCTTAAAAGAAAAAAAAAATAGTAATAAAGTTCATGTTTTTGCACCAAAAGGTTTCTCTCCTCCAGTCTGCTGCTCCAGCCATCGCAGTCACGTGTTAAAAGATCCGTGCAGACCTGCCAAGTCCTACTCACCCCAGACACACTTCTCTAAACTTGGGATATGCTTTGCAAACTACATTTAAGCAGCTCCTCTGCTGCAAAGCGATTATGTCCCGCAGCACTTTTAGCCTAAAATAATAAAACTAAAGTGTACATATTCTGTAAAATTTAAGTGTTATGTTTCTTGGTTTTCTTTCTATAAAGCTTGATGCTGTGCCAAAACTAAGGCACGCTTTTCCAGGTAGTTTCACCAGCAGAACTGTTCGCGCGCACTAAATTTTGGACCCCTGGAGCTTGCAAAAACCTGAACGCAGTTCCACTGCGTTTAACGGCTTACAAAAAAAGGCTGCCCCTGGACGCGAAAGCAAAACCGAAAGGTGAAAAGCAGAGTGCTGTCCGTGGGGAAGGGCACCCGAGGCGCGGGGCGGGCCCGGTGCAGCCCGAGCTCCCCCGGCAGCAGCCGCGGGGCCAGGCCGGGCCCGGCCGCGCTGCGCTC
>VZRE01000012.1:119610-143176 GCA_013396775.1 Cephalopterus ornatus | reverse complement strand
GGGGGGGGGGACAAACCGCGTGAAGGAAGCGAGGAGACACTCAGGAAGAGTTTGGGAGGGATGGAAGCGGTAAATAAGGAGGAGTTGTGCGCCCGGTGGGCTAAATAAAAAAAAAATAAATAAATAAATAAAAAATTAAAACCCATTATTTTTTGGGAGAAGCAGCTGAAAAGACTGAAAATCAGGGGTGTTACCGGTTAGAAATGAGTAGGAGGTGTGTGCTTTTTCCCCTAACTCAAGCGTTCTCGGGTGGTGCTGCTCCTGGGAGAGCTGGGCAGGTGTTACCATAGAATCATCGCAGAATCACAGAACAGTTTGTGTTGGAAGGGGCCTTTAAAGCTCATCTCATTCCAACTCCCCTGCCGTGGGCAGGGTCACCTTCCACTAGCCCAGGTTGCTCCAAGCCTTGTCCAGCCTGGCCTTGGACACTTCCAGGGATCCAGGGGCCATTACAGCTTCTCTGGGCAACCTGTGCCAGGGCCTCACCACCCTCACAGGGAAGGATTTCTTCCTCATATGTAATCTAAACCTACTCTCTCTCAATTTGAACCCATTCCCCCTTGTCCTGTCACTATGTGCCCTTGCAAATAGTCTTGCCTCATCTTTCCTGTAAGTTTCCTTCAGGTACTAGAAGGCCACATTTATGTCACTTCAGCCTTCTCTTTTTCAGGCTGAACAATCACAATTCTCTTGACTTTTTCTCATAGGAGATGTGCTCCATCCCTCAGATCAACTTGGTGGCCTTCTCTGGAGTGTTATCATTCCAGCCAGGTGTATCAACCCTCTTTTTGGCCACCTCTCCAGGAAAAACCTCCCCAGGAAAACTTTTTTAGCAGAGAAATGTTTTGTCACACTGACTCAGTTTAGCGTGGTGCTATCTCTGGTATGTAGACATAAACTTTTTAAGTTTTTTTTAATAGGAAATCAAAATGAGTAACATCTAATGGAGTGACAAAGCAAAATTTCCACAGAGTACAGCTGTGAGAAGCATCAACACCAGTAACTTGAGGAGTTATGTATTTTTTCCTACTCTGGCTAATCAGTGATTATGAAAGAGTGACGAGAAGGCTGATTTGCATAAGAAATACCCTTAGGACAATGCAGAGTTTTGTTTCTCAAGTTTTTAGGTTCAAAAAGCCTAGTAAAGTTGTTTTCCAATAACTTTCCACTGTCCTGCACTTTTGAATTCCTGACTCTGTCAAGCTATGGAAATGCCAGAATGTCACAAGGCAGACAATTCTTCCTGGGTTTTACCTAGGCAGAAGTGGTAAGACCTGAAAATCTTTTAATATTTATTTCACACCTTATAAATAATTTTGTAAGATTGTATCTTTCAGACGGGGTGACAGATGAGGAGACGTTCAGTCTGGCTGAATAATTTGCCCCCGGCGTGTGCTGGAACACAGACAAACAGGATGTTTTATCCCCAATTTATTGATAGAAAAATCGAGGCAAGGAAGTGAAGGCCTTTATTTTTCAAGTGTAGAAGTGCTCATTTGTAAGCAGGCAATTTAGGCTCAAACTTTTTTTTCCCTTTTTTTTGAGGAAAAGGACCGTGTATATACAGTTCCCATTGAAATTACACTTAAGGCACCCAAGCAGAAAGACTTTGGCCATACTCTTTTGGGGTCCTGCAGCCCTAATCCCATGTTCTAATTGGCCAGTAATCTGTGGACAGATATTGTAACAGTTCCTTTGGAATATTTTTCTACTTCTTGCTCATTTGCATACTAATGGCATAAAAATAGGCACTTCCTGCCAGTAATTAGTTAGAGCCCAGAATTTAAAGAAAGAAAAACACCACAGCATTATGGTAGACTGATGGTACTGAGGAAGCTGCAGAAAAGAGTCACTTCTCTGGTGCTCAGAGAGTGCCTTTAATTTAGAGTTCAAGGCTGGCAACTCTGTTACCGCTGTGTGACAGGGATTAACTGTTTGCTTGGCCTAATAACTTTGCCTCTAATGAACCTCTGTTATCTTTTTCCATGGCAAATCACTCGATCTGTCCTGCACCCAGGCTTGCTCCTGCAAAACTGTAAAATGTTTTTCTTTTTTTTGCCTTTTTCCCAGAAAGAATAATGCTGGAGGTGAAGTCTCCACCATGACTGGTGTGGATCACCGTGACTCAGACCAGCACAGGGGCTGCTCAAAGGTTCTTCACCTAATGAGGCGCTGTGAAATTTATACATCAGGTCATACGAAGTTCTAGGTTTACAGAGCCCTTTAAGAGCTGGAGAGCTTTGGGTGTACATAACGGGTTATTTGACCTCTCATGTATAGGCCATTGACTTGAGTGCAAACCAAGTTGGTGATAGCTAGAAATTTTCCTCTTCTGACAGCAACATAGGAAGCTTTTAGTGAACAACTCATAGAATCACAGAATGGTTTGGGTTGGAAGGGACCTTAAAGATCATCCGGTTCCAACTAATTTGAATTAGAGAGTGAAAGTTTATTTTGCTGCTTCTGTTCCCCTGACTTCTGGAGATCCTCAGTACATGGAACTCCTGGAGAGAGTTCAGCGGAGGCTACGGACACAGTTAAGGGACTGAAGCATCTCTCTTACGAGGAAAGGCTGAGGGAGCTGGGCCTGTTCAGCCTGGAGAAGAGACACTGAGAGGGGACCTCATCAACATCTGTCAGTGTCTGCAGGGAGGGGGCAAAGGATGGACCAGGCTCTGCTCAGGGGTGCCCGGCAATGGGACAAGAGGAACGGACAGAAACTGATGCCCAGGAATGTTCCACCTGGACATGGGGAAGAACTGTGAATACAGTGTGATTGCAATGAAAGACTGCAGTGTGGAGAGGAAGCTCCTGCATCCCTTCAACTTCCACCATGTAAAACTCTTTTCCAAGGACAGCCTTTGGTAGCTGTTCCTTGTCTGCGTGAGCAAGGCCAAGAGTTGCATTGCAGCCTAATGGTTCAAGCATTTGTGGGAAAAAAAATGGGAGATTTCAGTTGAAATTAAAGCTAGGAGTTGGTAGGAATTTAAAACAGTGTCTCCTCTGTCTCGTGATAGGCTCTTCTGTCCTGGGTCAAGATTTGGAGAAAGGAATTAAACTTTGGCAGTGGGGCTGATGCTGCCTAGTGACGGTAACCCTGAGTCTACACCTCATTGACCTGCGTGCTCAGTTGGAAGCATCCTCTTGGTTTCAAACTTAACTAAAAAAAATCCATTTCCACCTTTCTTACACCTTTTTATTTCCCTTTCCTTCCACTCATCCCACTTAGCTGCTAATCTTAATGTCAAGCATGTACGAAACTCTCTATTACGTTGTGCTGAAAAGTGAAATTGTGTCACTTTTTTTTTTTTTAATCTTGAAAAAACAAACCTTGTGAAGCTTGTATCCAGCAGAACTATAGTGCCAGAAAGTATTTTCCTGAAAACTTTGAGACTGTAGCTTATTAAAGCACAGATCCTTGAGATGATTGGGTCTATTCCATTAGTAGATTTATAAAGTGTGCAGACTGGATAAACAACAGTGACAGCTTGGGGAAGTGTATGCACCTGTTTATTAAAAAGACGTTAACAAGGGCAAATCTAAAATAAGAACATGTACCACAACCCAATTTTCAGCAAATTTTTATGCATGCCTACACTTAAGGTTACCAATGTTATTGGCAATTTCTCTCTCTCTTTTCTCTCTCAGAAGTACACGGCAGCTGATGAGCACGGAGCATCTGTGGCAAAGGAAAAAAACACCGTCTTCAAATTTTGAGGAGCAAACATGACCCTTTCTGTTTCTACTGTTTCCCACCCACATTCAGTTAGTGTAAGAGAAGAAGGAAAATGTAAAAAAAAAAAAAAAAAAGGCAGAAATATTTTCTTTGCAGGAGAGGACCAAAGAATGTATTGCTTTCTCAGTCACAAGCAAGCACTTTCATCACCTCTGCTTTCATTTTGCTCCACATCATAAGTGACAGGGAGTTTTTTATATATTGCTGGTGTAACTCAGAAGAGGTCACATTTCTAAAAGTTCTCCTGAAGGAGTCTTCTGTTTGGATGTATGCAAATTCTACAGTGCTTATGCCACTTGTAATTTGGAGATAGGTATAAGCAAATGCATATGCATATGCAAAATGGAGATTATATGTGTATATGCAATTTTGCGGAATTAATCAACCGAGAATGTACAAAAACTACAAATGCTTTGTTGAAATCTGGCTCAAAAAAGATTTATGAATTAGCCTACTATAGCAGCTTTCACTCAATGATGCTAAATACACTTTTTTTATTAATAATTAATAACTTATAAGATTTACATGATAATGGGGCTTTAAGCAACCTGGTCTAGTGGAAGGTGTCCCTGCCCATGACAGAGTGTTGGAATGACATGGTCTTTAAGGTCCTTTACAACCCAAATGGTTTAATGATTCTATAATATTATTGCCCCAGAATAGCATTTTGACAATATATCCCAATCTTGAGAGGACCTGTTGGTACCTATGTTCATTCACAATTGCTGTAGTGGTGCTTTTTACAAGTATAAGATGCTGCCAGCCTGGAGCCCCTCCAGGATTAGATCATAATCCCCAAAGATATGTGATACCATCTCCTTTCTAGAGATTGAAAACTGGAAGCTGCATGGATAAATGCATGCAACTTTATATGTGAGGTTAATAATGGAGTAAAGTATTAAAATTTAGGCTCCAAACTTGTCAAGTGTATTGCAATGAAAGTCACAAATCCTTCTTGGAGTCACCTTTATGTCAGTAGTTGATATGAATATTTCTGAAGACAAATCAAAGCCCTGGGCCTGACTGTGTCCTGTGTTTCAGTGTATGGCCAGGGTATAGTGTACATCCCTCAAACACACTTGATTACTTCTGTTATCATGAACTGAAGCAAAGGGTCTTTGAACAGTTCTCACAATTCAGCAGGAAAAAAAAAAAAGGCAGTTTTACTTCGGTATACCTTTTACTAGAGCAGGGTACAATAGGATATGATTATTTTAGGAACATTAAAAATATCTACTATCTTCCTCCCATGCTAGGTAGAATAGTCTGAAGTAGTTTTGCTTTGTAATTTTCTCAAACGAAGAATTCTGACTTAACCAAACCTCTTCAAAAGGAAGCTGGCTGATATTATCTTACTTCCCTCTTTTCTTATTGTGGAATTGTTGAGAGAATGCCAGTTGTTACTACTTGTCATCACAACTTTCTAGTCCATAATATTGCTCGTTAAAGACAATAAATATTAACCAGCAGACTACTTAAAAACTGACCAGCATGCAGAATTTGAGTGCTTAGGTAATAACACAACGGCATTATAAATCTGGGTTTGCCTTCATTATTTAATTGCACACCCACACACGCACACATATAAATCATACCTTCCGAAAAACAATTCTCCTTTATTTGTCTTTGTGATATTTGTTCTGCAAATTTTTTAGAGGTTTTTTTTTTTTTTTATTTCTTGGATGTTAAAATATACCAGGGAGTGAACATCTCTGCTTCTCCTTCAGGGGATTGCAGCGAGAGTCATGGACACAAGGTGTTGCCAAAAGTGGGAAAAATGGGGATTGCAGGATGAAGAGCCAAGGTTAATGATTGCTCAGATAATGTTGGGTTCAAGCCAGGTCTGTTTTGTCCCACGTGCATGGGGGTAAACGTGCACAAGGTACCATGTTTGCTGAACTGGGTGAATGGATCCTGAGGTCCTGCAGACAATGGATGCGTTAAGGGATCCGCAAAGGTTTCAGAGCCGCACGGTGCTCACTTGCTCTGCGAGGCATGAGCTAATGTACAGCTGATTCCTCTCTGGGGGATGCTTTGATTCTGGGTTTCAAAGGGGACCCTTTTAGTATTTCTAATGATTTTTTTTTTTGGCTACAAAGCTTTATAGAACACTATAGAGTTGTTGGGGACTCTGACACCAAAGAAGTGTAGCCTTAAGAGCTGTAGTAAAAGACTTCGTACCACTGCTGCCCACTACTCAAACAGGCAAAGGTATAAGTACACCAAAAAAGAAAAAAAAAAAAAGAAAAAAAAAGAAAAATTCAAGCTCAGATTAACAAAGCTGTTTGCTATTATGGACAAAAGCTGCAGGGGAAAAAAAAAAAATGAAGAGGAAATGGGCTGTATTACTGTGAGTTGGCACAGAAACGAAATACCAGGCTGCAATTTATGTATAGTAATTGTTCACGAAGCATTCTTTGGGTTTTGATAGTGACTCATTGTGTTCTTTGTGACCTTTGATGTACAGGATGGGCTGCTAGAAGACAGAGGAAGCCACGGTAAGAATATAAAACTTTATTAACTTAAGATTTTGTTGGTTTGTTTGCTTTATTTTAATTATTGCTCATTGGTAGGTAGTATCTCCGGAAAAGTCTACCAGAGCCATTTTACCTTGAGTCCTCATGGGTTTTGCCATCTCTCCCAGGCTTTTGTAGTTGAACAAACAGTTGAAAAATAGCTTTGGTTTTAAAAAGGAAATTTGTTAAACAATTGGTTGCTGACGTTGATTACTGACTTCTGAAAAATAAGATAACTGATTGCAATACTATTGTGTTTGTAGCCCAGGTAATGAGCAGTTGAAGCCTTGCACTACACAGGCCAAACAGAAAAGTTATCAAGAAGATATCCTTCTGAGCGAATATTTTAGATTTTAAAGAAAATTATGGAAAAAAGCTTCCATGGAGTCATCAGGGTAGACACAACAGACTCTTCAGGGCCGTTAAGTTCCATTATGTAAATCCACAGTGATGTAAGCCAGACACTGTCAAGTTTGATACGCCCCAAATTTGACCTAATTAGCCATTTGGTTGTTACTTTTTTCAAAGCTTGTGCAACTCGGCTCGGTTCAGGATATAGATGCTAATTGAACACATAACCTACAGGTGCTAAAGAATTCTTACAAAGGAAAGCCTATCCTATTAGGAATGCAAGTCAAGGCTCGGGGTCATCGGCTTGGGCGGTGGGGAAGGGGAAAGAAATCCTGTCTACAGCTCTCTTCACATCACCATGTTATTTCCAGGAGCGAAATTCAAATTCAGAATAAAGCAATGCAATCTAAGAGATATTTGCCAACTGAAGTCGCTCCAGCTTCGGGAAAAGAACGTCTCTTTGAGCTTTTTGAAAGCTGAGACTATGCGACGCAAAGCCTGAAGTGGTTTACTCTACCCCCAGTATCAAGCACAGTCCTGTACAAGTCACAGTTGAAATTTTCTGTTGTTCATAGACCCCCCCCCAACTGATTTGTAGATACCTGCTGTCATATTCCAGGTTTGCCTTTCACCTTTCCCATCTCTGCCCATGTGCCCCTAGCCTAAGATCATCACCTTTACGCTCAAGTCTTCTTCCCACCGATTTTCCAGGCAGGAATACAATAACCTTTTGTCATGACTACACCTTGGCCCAGATGCTGCAGTGTAAACACTCTATCTCTTCTGCTGTTTCCCCACAATCCTCTAACCAAAATGAAACGAGATAAAAAGAGCTGCACAGCCTCTGAGTTTCCTGGCTTTTATCTTTTTATACCAAAGCCTTTGTGTTAATTTTGCGTAGCTATTTTTACATGAGGAATAATATCCTGAATTACTGCTATCACGTGCACTTAAGAATCCCACCTCACCATCCTCAAGTCATCTGGCAACCTGATAGTGTTTCCTGCTCCTTCCTTCACATCAGCCCTGCAAAGAGCTTTGCTAAAAGTTTCACATCTGAAAAAGCAGATGATTTGGCAACACCTTCCTTATAGATTTAAAAAAAAAAAAAAGAAAAAAAAAAAGAAAAAAAAGAAATGTGCCTGTCTTTGAGTAAACTTTTCTTTCCAACTGTTCTTTTTTGTCAGCCTGCCAGCTCGACTTCTAGTATTGTTCTGCAGAGATTGCTGCAAGGAAAAATGAAAGAGAAGAGAAAGGTAGAGAACTGGGGGAAAGGGAAAAAGGGTTCAGAGGGCATTCAAAGCCTGGGGAGCCTAGCATGGAACGGGAGATAGGCTTAGGAAACAGGGAATAAAATGGTGGAATGAGAGATAAAACAAGAACATAAAGGATAAGGGATTAGAGAGATAAGGAGTTCAAGAGATGAAATGTGAATAAAGGAAAACAAGAAAAATAAGGATGAAAGGAAAGAAGTGACAGGAGTAAGACATGTAAACAATTAACTAAGAAAATATTCTGTTTATTTTAGTGAAAGAAAATTATAGCATCTTTATTATTCTCTGGTTTACTAGTTCAGAGGAATTTTTCAAACTAAGAGCTGACACTTGGGTAGTATTACTGAACAATGATAAATAAAAGCCTTCCAGTTGTTGAATTAACCCATTCTGAATTTGTTTAATTAATATGACATTCAGACGGCTAAAATTTGGATAAGAAAAGCAATAAACATATTAACAACTGAAATATAAAGTGCAGATCTGGAAGAACTCTTCCCAGTATTTGCAGTTACATCCATCAGCTCAGCAAAAATCACTCCAGCACAGAGTGACATGCTGCTGCAGATTAATACCAGAGCTGAATAGAGCAAAGATACTTAAAACCAGTGCTGGGTTCAAGTTTCAGTATTGCCCACTGACCAGCAGAAAATTGCTCAAGATCAACATTTGTCTGTAAAAGTATTTCACAATATTTTTTCCCGTCAGGATATTTATTATAAAGTGTTATCAGGTCTCAGTTTCTGCCTGAGCTGTTCACATAGGTCACATAATGTGGTGGAACCTTGATAACATTGCTTGGTTTCCCTGGATGTCTGAGCATGTGTCATCAGGAAGCTTAAATTTTGTCAAACTCACACTGATTTTTTGTTTTGTTTTGGCGGTTTTTTTGTTGTTGGGGTTTTTTTGTGGTTTTGGTTGGTTGGTTGGTTGGTTTTTATTTCTCAGAAAGGCTACATATACTTAAAATCTAAAGGCAGCATCAAAAAACTCAACATTTTTTCATTAGTTTTTGTGCTTACCTCTGACAGGAAGTCACCAAACATCTTATTAACTAGTTTAGCCATCATTCCTCCCTTTCCATTAGCCTTAAACTTGCATAAAATAGTTCAGATCTATAAGGAAGATATTCCTTGAGGTCAGTTACTTGGCTTATAAAACCTTAAGTCTGGAAAAGGGGGGAAAAATGGTGTCCTTTTCTTGCCTATGCAGCTCCAAAGATTATTGAGCGAGTCTCAGGCTGTTGTGGAGGTTTTTGAAGACCCAGTCAAGGTGTTGCATATCCCTTTTCCTCATATTTGATGGGACAATCCGTCAACAGGATTTATCCTCCAGAGCACCCACAGAGAAGAGACAACAAAGTCTCTAACAGGTGCTGGTCCCAGTTCTGGTGCCACCCAGGCCTGTTAATTCTGTCAGAGAGAGGGGAAGATTTAGACGTTTGTTTCAACAATAAAAATCATGAGTTAGTCACTGGAAAACGGGATTTGCTTAAAAGCAGAAAAACCACATTAAAACAACGGTAAAACAACCCTGTTCCAACCCTAAACTAACCCTAACTAAGCAGGATAAAGCACCAAACAAACAAAACACCAAGTAGCTGTGTCTTTACAGAAGTACCTAAGCCCTAGGTCCTCTCCTGAAGTACTTGAGATGCTACAATAAGAAACCACCAGTGACAAACAGCAATTTAAACATTACATTCTGTGAAGTCGTGGCTTGCCAAGTGCCTGAATGAGAAAGGATATGAAAGATGGTCTCCTTCATTCTAATTCAACCCAGAATCTCGGATTATCTGTTAAAAATAGGACATTTTCTCTTCTCTAATAATAATAATTTTCCATAGACAGCTGTTGATGTGCCCATAGGTTCACAATAGCTCTTTTTGCAGTGGGTTGTAATAACAATTTCTTCAGCTCTGTCTTTGAATTCAGAGCTGTACAAGCTATTCACAGCGAACACTCTAATCAGTGAATTTCAGCTTTTATTCTGCCTGTAGATTGTTGCAAATGCTACACACAGACATTTGATATAAATAAACTTTGCCCCGACGGTTGGTTCACAACATGTTTTCGCTGCAGAGTTTCAATATCCATTATTACCACTGCACAACTGCTCACCTTGGCTGACCAGCGCTGTTTGTTCTGGGCAAAAGCAGCCACCAAGAGGAAATCTGCGCCATGGGGCAGTGATGGTCCGATGGATAAGGTGTGCACAGTTAAGTTAGGAGGAGCAAGATCACAAGGCTAAAGAGGTTTTCAGGACTATTTTAATATTTCCTTTCCAGTTTCCTTGACTCAGACCTTGCTTGTAACATCGCTATGAGAACAAAGAGGCCACTTGAACGTTATAGACTGAGGTCAAATTGAAAATTAATGATCTCTTATCACATTCAGACAAAGCTCCAGCTGCAAAGGGTGGGGTTGGGTGCTTTTCTGGTTTATTTAATTGCCACTGAATCAGGGCTATGTACAGGGCTTGCCTAGTCAGAGCTGCAAAAGATGAGCTCACGTGGCATTTTCCAAGTCCCTCAGCTGTGCCCACGCCAGAGCCCGGCCTGGCAATCCTTTACATGGCTGGTATCTTCGGTGAGAGCAAACGGAGTGCAAGTTTAATATCTTAATGAAACAAATGTCAGGCATTTGTTTTATATGAATAAAACATCTTTGGCATAAACCACGGCGAAAAACAAATTCCAAAAAGGTTGTAAATCAGAATTCAGCTTTCACTGCGCTAAAATGCGTGTGTGAAAAATTATGCTGAGCCAACTCTATCTAAACTAAATCGTTTGGCAATGCCCTGTCAGCGCAGGAGAAAATGGATGTAATGTGCACATATGCACAAGGAGTGACTCACAATGATGTACAAGTGTTACTGTATCTACTCCAAAAGAAATACCTGGAAGTCAGGAAATATGGCTCCACGGTTCAGCAGATTTGTCTGAGGATAGATGTTCTGGTTTTGAAACTCTGGTTTTTCCCCAGAGTGCTGTAAAGATGTCTCATGCAAACAAACACAGTCTGGGTCAACCGATATCTCGGGGACCATTGCACAAACTATAGTTTTATTTGGTATTTATGGGAGAAGAGTTTCAGGAGAAAAATGTGCCTTGCTGGCAGCTTGAGGACTGAACAGTAGATTGATATCTGTAGGTCCTGGAGCAAGACCTGTAGCCTAAACACACACACATTAATCTATATGTAAGTCCAGGCAGTTCCTTAAGTAGTCACGACAGTTTAATTGCCTATGAATATTCATATGAATGAGTTTTGTTTGGAAGAAGGGCAGCAATCCCGACTACTTGTACCAATCTGTATTCAAGCAGAGAAATCATCTGAAGTCTCCGGTTTCCTGTTTATAAGAGTTCGGGCTGCCCAGACAAAACACAGCAGCAGGAACAATAGCACAGGGCTTGGATGACTCTTAGAACACCTCTGAGACCGGGAAGGTAACATCACTCCAAGTTAAAATCATAGTGTTGGAGCTGGAAACCTCAAAATGATCTGGTGTGTGTTTGTGAAGTCGGTGCTCAAACGCACAATGAAATGGCACTGTAGAGTCTTAAATGGTTTGGGTTGGAAAAGACCTTTAAAGGCGATCTAGTCCAACCCTCTGCCATGGGCGGGGACACTCCCCACTATCCCAGGTTGCTCCAAGCCCCATCCAACCTGGCCTTGAACACTCCCAGGGATGGGGCAGTCATAGCTGCTCTGGGCAACCTGTTCCAGTGCCTCAGGACCCTCACAGCCAAGAATTTCTTCTTAATATCTACCCTGAATCTACCCTCTTTAATTTAAAGCTGTTATCCCTTTGCCTGTTACTACAAACCCTATTAAAAAGTCTGCTCCCATCTTTCTTATAAGCCTCCTTTAAGCACTGAAAGGCTGCACCTTTACCCATCCCATACACCCTACTCTATTTTACTGTTAGTATAACATAAACTGAAACACAACCTTGGGTCAGCTACTGTTAGTCTGTTGGTCCTTAAAGGGGTTTGCTGGCATAGCCTGCCCTTTGGAAACCTTCCAGAAGAGAAGAACATATTTTCCTATAGACAGTGTCGGGTCCTTGCGTTCATTTGCTGGAAAGAAGTCCGGCTCTGTCAGGTGCAGTGATTGAGGTTTCTTGGAAAACTCCGATGAGGAGGCTTGCGATGAGTAGACAGAGAAATGATGGAGGACCTTGCCAGAATAGCAGGTCAGATATAGCTCTCTTGGTCACCATGGTGAAGAGGGATTCAGCTCAAACAGAGCAGCAGACTGTCTCCTGCTCACTAGACTGTGATGCTCCAGTTCATCCTACTGAAGGGCATCTGTGAGACAGCGCTGAGCACCACTCAGGAGCTATTACGTAGTAGGTCGCAGCGTTGACAAATGTTTTCAATTTTTTTCTAAAGTGCCATTTATATCTGACTTTCCCATGTTCTTCCCTGCTGCTACCCCAGTGTAAACAGCGCGGGGTCGTACAGGAACCACTCTCCCTCTTTCCAAAATGGTATTGCTGGGGATCTGAGGATGACTAATCTCTCCTGTTTACAGTCTGCTAGCTGTTTGAATCCTAACATAACTCAGATGACAGGGTTTGGGAGACTAAAGAATTATATGTTGCCAAGCTACTAAGGAAAATCTAAAAAAAAAAAAAAAAAAAAGACTTTTCATGAAGTGTTTGGTAATTTCCCTCACTCCCTGAAACATCACAGCCTGTAGTTCTGCTACCGTGCTCTTCCCCCTATGTTTAAGAAATGCCTGATATATTCACCTTTCCCATCTATGACCCATTCCTAAGATGCCTACGAGAAGATGAAGAAGAGGAAGGAAGCAGAGGTAGTAATTTAATCATGCCCTGGACTTACTAGCCTCTAAACAACTGTGTTGGTAGGGGAGATTTCCTACAGAAATTCCCAACTTGGTTATCTGGTCCCTTCTTCGCATCTGTAGCATATATACATAACTATATAAGCCTCATACATACGTACATATATGTATATATATATTTAAAACCCAGCTGCATGTTCACTAGCTGCCTTCATAAGTGTCCAGTGAGCCTTTAAATTATCTCTTTAAAAATCCTTTTGCAGTTATATACCACTTACTTCAGCCTGCATTTAAGCCCATTAAATAAATCAGAGAAGATACACAATTCCACAAGTCCTTTTACTCACAAGAAAGATATAGGCAGAAAATGGTCGTCTGTCTATAAACTGAAGCTGAAAAAGTTATATCAGAAATGAGGTGTAAATTTTTAACGTTGCACATAATTCAGCTGTTAGAACAATTTAACATTTGGATACTGCACATGGGATGTGGGATAATTTTTGTCACTTGAAGCCTTTGAAATTGGAAGACTTCCTAGAAGATATGTTCCAACTCAACCACAAGTGACTGAGCTGCAGACTCAATAACTCAAAATTGAGGTAGACTGTGTAAATGTCTCTGATCTGCCCCACACAGGGTGGGAGGCAGGAGAACTGTGATGGCCTCAAAATCTATGAAAACATTTTGCCTTTTCTCCTTAGTGTTTCAAAAGGAGCTGTCACAGCACAATCAATTACGAAAAGATGAAAAAGGTGCAGCAAATAAAACTACAGTCAATTAAAGATTGAAGGTAGAAGATGGATATACCCTACAGAACATGAGGTGAATTTTACAATTAAACAGAATGGTCCTGGTAAATTAAATAATTAATCACATTCCAAATTCAGTAAGAATTTTTGTTTTAGATACAACACATGAAGGAAGAGAAGAACTCAAATAGCTGTGGAAGAACATAAATACCCATTTGAAATATATATTCAGCCAAACAGCTGTTATAGTAACCTTTGCAAATAAAAGTGTTTAAGAGGATCTTTACCAGAGAATATGACATTAAGTGTTGTGTTACTTCAGAAACCTGGCACTATTACTCATCTTAAATGGGAAAGATTTGACAAGAATGGGAAAACTCAGCTGTGCCAGCCTAGCAGCTGTGAGGAAAAGAATGGTTTCAAAGCAAAGCCCATGATGCTCTTCAACACTGTGCCCTTTCGTAGCTCCTTGCTGTGAGTTTTACCTAATGGCAGCTGTTTTGTACTAGCCAGTGGATTAGCAAGTGATCTTTTGAGTCATTTCTGGAAAAAAATTACACATGGCTGTTTGTGGAGTTGTTAGGGGAACAAGATCTTTCCTAGATTATACTTCTCTTTGGTACTTTCTTTTTTGCATGATAACCTAAAGAGTATTTTGTAAATGATTACATTATTAGTGCAGAATATAATGCAGAGTAACATAGAAGTGTGGTCGCATCCTTTTCATAGAATCACAAAATGGTTTGGGTTGGAAGGGACCTCAAAGACCATCTCATTCTGCTCCCCTGCCAGGGATGGGACGCCCTCCACTATCCCAGATAGCTCCAAGCCCTGTCCAGTCTGGCCTTGGACACTTCCAGGGATGGGGCAGCCACAGCTTCTCTGGGCAAATTGTGCCAAGGCCTCACCACCCTCACAGGGAAGAATTTCTTCCCAATATCCCATCTAACCCTGCCCTCTGCCAGTGGGAAGCCATTTGCCCTTGTCCCAGCACTCCAGGCCCTTGTCCAAAGTCCCTCTGCAGCTATCTTGGAACCAATTTAGGCACTAGAATTTGCAGAATATGTAGAGGAGTTACAGGCATTTTAAGTTGAAAAGCTACACTGTCATGTTTTAAAAGCTAAACCAGGCCTCTTTTTGTCTCCATCTGTGCATGGGAATGCAAAGGAAGAAAAATCTGCCTCTCTCTAACAAACCAGTCCAACTGCTGCTCGTGGTACTGTTATCAGTAAATGGAAAACTTGTTGCAGTAGGAATCAACGAGATGCTGACTGCACTGGTTTGGGCTCACGTCACAGAACCTTTCTGACAGGTACTGCTGGAAGCAGAGGTGGGAGGATTCTGATAACAAGAGATGCTTCTGAAATTAATAAACATCACTTAATCTAGATACTCTCGAAGCTGAGGAAAGCCAACCCTTTTCCCTTAGCACCCTTCCACAGTGAGAAGGAAATTTTGCAAAACATGAGGATACAGCTAAAATGAGCAAAACTGTTAAGGGGAAAAGAAAATAACGTTTATGATGAAAAGTAGCATGGTAAGACATTTACACAAATAGGAAAGAAATTACTTACATCCACAGTATTATGTTTTGGTTACATCCAACAGAGGAGTACCCTCTCTAGATGCTCCTCCCACTCTCCCCATCCCTTTTTGACCTGTGCAGTGTCTTATTGCTTCTTGTCAAAATTGCTGAAGTTTCAGGAGCATATTCATGCATCCTGTTTCTAAGAGAAAATCCTGATAAGTTTGGTAAGACTGGAGGTTACTTCTGTACTATTTTTGCCCTGTCTCTGTTCTTAATACTGATATTGCATCTTAACTTTTAACTGTAATATGAAATCTAAGCCTTTAGCTGATTACAAGGCTAGAGCTTCTCTAATACCTGGCCTCTTATCCTATACCATTTGGTCTTGTTCTTGCCAGAGTTCATTTTGCCTTATTTTATGCTGTGACCTCGAGATTTTATATGCTGTAAAAAAATTCCTGAACTTTGACTTTTACTCTGGCATAAGGCACGGCTCCTTTTCCTCTTCTCTGTACTCTGCCAGAAGAGGCAAACATTGATGATTACACCTTCTCCCAGGGAGTTTTTACTACAATTTTATTACACTTTGGTCAGTTGATAAAAATAACCACATTTCACTGCTTCTGTAACCTGAACATCTTAATGTCAACCATCATCACACCTGGATAATGGGCAATTAGTTTTTAAATCTGGTCTGACTCACTCTCTCTCTTATGATCTCCATTAAACTCTGACAGAGAAATCCTTCCCAGATCTTTAGTACTGTTTCTGGCTTATTTAAGGGTTTTTTTTTTCTTCCTTGTGCATAACATTCTGTATATTCAAGTGTGTATGAGTTCAGATTTGCCATTTTAAAAGGATTTCTTGCTTTAAACTTACTATTTCTTGAAACTTGGCCTCGTTTTTAGCTCCGCATTGGCTGTAAAAAAAGCAGCCGGGTTGGAAGGAAATTAATATAGAAGTTAGAAGTAATTAAAATTCAGAGTTGGCTGGACACTTGTGAAAAGTGCAGATGACTACCTGTGTCCACATATGCAGTGCATTTGTCTAAGTTACTGGTGTGTGAAAAGCAAGGAATGGAATGAAAGCTCCTCTTGCTGCCATAACTACAGCAGATGCTGCTTGATGCCTGCTGAAATCCAGAAATATGCTCTCATCCTTTTACAGCAGCCTTGTCCTACCTCTTGTGCCCTTGATTTCAGACCTCTGACCTTGCATTTCCTCTGGCATCCCGCAACAAACAAATAAATAGACAAGAAGGTGACTGTGTGAGACTGCAAGTTATTTATGATAGAAGACGCTGCTCAGAGATGCTCCATTCTTGGCAGTTTGAAACTCTCTATTTCTGTCTGATTTTAATTAATAGGCTTGCATTTAAGATGAAATGTATTCAATTTGCGCACAGTGTAGAGACTGTCACACTACAAGATCGGTTATATACATAGCAATACAATTATTATTCTCTGCTGACAAATGTACCGTGATATTGATAAAAAAGCAATAACTTCAATGTACATGTCAAAATCAGTCCTGATAGCTTATTACAGATTGTTAGATGAACATAAATATCTAATGTTCAGCCTGTAGTGTTCATTTGTACCATGGCAGATGAAGGTATAGGCTGGAGAATGAATTTAAAGCACAATGCCAAGTCACTGATATTCGCTGACTCTGAGCTGTATCTTTGCAGGCATTCATGGAAGTATGGGGGGCTATTTCCCCACCTCAGGACCAGGCTGAAGGGAAATGCTGACTTTCAGCTACTTAAACCTCTTGTAAGTGGGTTATGGGCTGGTCAGTCATAGACTTTTATGAAAAAGCCTCTATCACATCAACATATTTGCTTATTTTTATGCCCCCTTTTTTTTTTTTAAGGAAAATGGGAAATGGGGGGCATAGCCTCAGATAGATCCCACTTCCTCCTTCATTCATCAGCTTTCTTAACTGCATTTAGAAATGTAAGTTATGAACAATCTATTTTGGAGGCTCCTAGACTAAAATAAAACGGTTTCTATGGTTGTGGACCTGGTGAGGATGTAGAGAGGGACAGGGCTGAAATACTGGCAGAGGCAGTGGCGAGCCTGAGAACCTGCCACAGCCTTCTCCATGCGGGCATCCTGGTGGGCACTGGGCACCACAGCATCCAGCCAGCTGTGAGCTGGCCAGGTGGAGTCAACCCTCTTCTTTTTTCTGATGAGGACACGATCACAACAGCCCCTGTGTGATGATTTTTGTGTGCCAGAAGGGGGTTTTCCAACCCACATCATCAGAAATGAGGCTTATTCTTTTGTTTTGCTTCCCAGTGCCTTCTACCTCTGCTTTGTGGAGAGGAAATGAAAGGTATAGTCAGTGATGGCAGTGGTGTGATTTACTCTGGTGCTAAGGCTTTTTTTAAGGTCATCAGCTGCATGATCTCTTCACATAGCACTTTCAGTTGATTACAACTTTTTAGTGTTTTCCTGTTGGCCCTTTTTTCTTTCTTTACTTTTTCTGCTATTTTTTTCCAGTGAAAAATAGCCACTGCAAAGAGTGGTTGTAGAGATCCAATGAAATCAGCACCATCATCAGCTTCCTTAGAAGGACATAGATGAACCTCATCCAGGTTCCTTTGGGAGGAAAAATTCCCACCTTTTTAATCAAATGTGGCAGAGGAACACATAAGAAATCAGTATTTCATCTTCACTTAACATTTATAGATTTCAGCTGACTGGATAATCAAGAATAAATTTATTTCACTAATAAATATTTGCTATGTAATGTTACAAGTCTAGTTTCTCAAAAAAAAAAAAAAGGATTCCATTGTTAAAAGGAAAATAAAGTTAGCTTGCACCAACGTAATCACCCTTCTTTGTGATCCCTCAAAGCAGGAAGTTTGGATTGCATCTGTTCAACAGTGAAAGTGTACCAAAAAATGTGACATCTACAATCTGATGTGCACGTAATGGAAACTATTGTGCCACATTAAAGGTGAGATACAAAACCAAAGACTTGGCTGTATGTAAATGGCAAAATACTGTGACTTTTTTTTGTGAACAGTTCTGTGCAATATTATCAACCAACATTTTAAAAACAGCCACTACACCTCAATTACTTGCATTTTTCCTCCTCACTCAGTTGTACCTTGACGAAAATGTCTCCTTTTTAAATGTATTGACTGGACACACACAAAGCACTTCGGGCTGGAACGTCATCCTTCTCCTATTATGACTCAGCTGCCCTATATTTGCATCCTTTATTTTGTCAGATAAAAGAAAAAAAAAAAAGAAATCATCATACTGCAGACCAACTCACTGCTAATTGTAGTCTCTGAAGAAAATTAAGATGCTCTAATACCCCATTAGAGTCTCTACCATTCTTATTAGGCACCAGGATATGTTTCCCTAATTAATAGTTCCTTTAGTGTCCAGATTAAAAATAGCTGTTAAGAGCTCTGGGTGGATGATACAGCAGTACGAAATAGCATCACACCTGTCTCCCTGTTGCAGCTTCCCAAGTGTAAGTAGGAGTCAGAATTTCCCTCCTCATTAAACAAAAACACTGATAGATAGGACATCACTTGGCATCTCCAAAGTGATACACCTAAGACATACCATCTGCTACCAAGTTGCAAAAACATAGCCTGAGAAAAGTGGGACATCAAGGTGGAGCTTAATTTTCTTTAGTCAGTTTTCTGTCTATCCTGGACTTGAGTGGGGATGTTTCCGGCAAGGCTCGTGATGCCTGTAACTGGAATGGCACAGGACAACAGTCAGGGAGCATGGCTGGCATTGCAGTCATTTAGGAATAGGGAAATTTATGGGGAAATAGGGAAACCACTCCCAAGATAGACATTTTTAGTAACTGGGGAGATACTACTTTTGAAGGTAGCAGGAATCCCAGCTTAGGGCTCCCGTGCCCTGGTGAGTGCTCTCAGCGCTGAATTGCAAAGTTTCTTTTGCTTTCTCTTTCCCTTGTCACAGGAATTATTTTAGCAGTAGTGCAAAGTGCACAGAGCCTGACTTGGAGCTCAGCCTCTGCTCTGAGGGCTGCAGGCACTTGCTGAAGGAGGAGATTGAAGCTTCAGACTAAGGTGACCATAAATCCCAGATGTCCTACTTGCAGGAAAAGTAGGACAGAGAGACATGAGCAGACACCCAACACCCTTCCTCTCTGTGCATCTCCAGATCCAGACCTGGGTTTCAGGCTGAGAAGCAGCCTGAGAAATCAAAGTGAATAAAAAAAGATGACTTTCCAGCTGCATTTGCAATGGCATTTTTTGGGCACCCTCCTTCAGCATTCTGAGCACTGTGAGTCTCAGTCAGGTCCCTGAGAGCTGGAGACAGAAATACGGGAACATTCCCATCTGCTCGCAGACAGCCTCAGTCTTTCAGACATCCAGCAGCCCAGCTGGAGACACTGCTCTGCTCAGGTTGCCAAACAAACAGACAATTGGATAAAATCTGGGGGCAGAAAAAGTGGCTCCATTTGGAGTAGCAAGGTCATCCTAGTTCAGCAACATGATTTCCTGCAGCCCTGGGTCTGGCAGTACCAGCCACCGCACACAGCTCCAGACAGTGCTACCTGCCTCCCTCCTGAAGGCCACCCATCATCCTCCTCATATAGTTAATCAAGTAAAAGCCTTCTGGCATAACATTCCTACTTTAGCACACACATCTGCTCCCAAAAAGCATCTCTCTGATGTGCTGGTGGTTATAGCACAGTCATAACACACAATAGATCATCACCTGGACTCCTCAGAAATTAAAGAGTAATGGCTTTAAACACAGGTAGAGTAGGTTTAGATGAGATATTAGGAAGAAATTCTTCCCTGTGAAGGTGGTGAGGCTTCAGGTTGCCCAGAAAAGCTGTGGCTGCCCCATCCCTGGAAATGTTCAAGGCGCAGTTGGATGGGGTTTGGAGCAACCTGGGATAGTGGAAGGTGTCCCTGCCCATGGCAGGGGGTTAGAATGAGATGGTCTTTGAGTCTCTTTCAACCCAAACAATTCTATGATACTCTGAAAAAGAATCCTAATCCTTTCCTTCCCAAAATCCTGTGAGCAAAAAGTCTCCACGGTTTACTGCATCCTAGTCCTCAAAGCCACCACCAATGGGTGCACTGTCTGGAAAACACACACTGTTTTCCAGGGACATGCTCTGAACATGATCTTCTCAGAAGAAACATGTCTGTCCCCAGCTCCAGCCTCCACAGGTCCTTTTAACTCCTCCACCAGCACCTTGGATGTTCCCCAGTGCTCTGACTGGTTCAGCCAAGGAGAGGAGGATGCTTTCCTGGAAGGATGCCTGCACTGAGACCTTTCCTGATGCTGCAGGAGCTGATACGAAGCATGCAAATGCTACACCTTGTTTCTGAATATCTCAGCTGGAGTTTCCAAGCTCTTACCATGCACAAACATAGCAAATTCAATGCTTTCACCTCCCTGCTTCTCTTCAGGCCTGAGGCTACGGCTGCTGCAGAGACCACCTGGGTTAAATTAACACAATTAAACAGTGTTAAGCTGCTCTAGGAAGTGCAATGCTGTTTTCTGTGTTACTGAAGTCATGGTATGTGGCTGTCAAATTACTGTTCGGGAACAGGAGGATGGTCTGTGGGAGGAGCTTGAAGCCAAAAGCCTCACCTGTGTACTGCTGTGTGTGTAAAGCTCCATCTCCTTGTCTAAAGGAAATCAAAGAATCATAGAATCACAAAATGGTTTGGGTTGGAAGGGACTTTAAAGCTTATCTAGTTTCAGCCCCTCTTCCATGGGCAGGGACACCTTCCACTAGACCAGGTTGCTCGGAGCCCCATCCAACCTGGCCCTGAACCCTTCCAGGGATGGGACAATCTATAATACTGTTTTACTTCCCTCACTGTAAAAAGAAATGCTCATGAATGTGCTGCCCCTTGTCCTCTTAATCATTTTAATTAAAGAACAAGTGTACCAGGGAGGTTTCCACCTGGTCACCTCCAGGGCATGGATTTGATCTCCAGCAGCTGAAACCAGGGAAGTTCTGCTGCTTGCTGTGCAAGAATGCGTAGGATCAGGGTCATCGTATGGTGGATAAAGGCTTGCCAGTGGTGGTCACCTTTTCCTAATGGCATTGGAAGTGGATTTTAAATATTATCATTATTTCTCTGTAAATAGAAGCATTTGAGGAGGTAGGGTAAAAGCACTTGTAACTCTGGAGGGAAACTCCACATCAGGGCTGAACCCTTCCTTCCCTTCCTCAGGATTCAGGGGCATGTGGACTGTGTGAGATAGGAAACACTTGAACTGGTCCTCTTGGGTCTTCCTCTCTTATCTTTGAGGGTGAATAAATGAACCATGAAGCATGGCATTTAAGCTCGGCCACAGCCAATATTCCAGGTTTTCAACACAGGAAGAAGATGGGAACACGCCCCATCCATCCATTTCTAGCATCTGGAGAGGATCTAGCATCTAGCAGAGGAGAAACAGAGTGCAAGAAAACATGCAAACATCATTAGTGGAGAAAGATAAGTGTGCTTTTTCCGTTTTGCTAACCCAGATTCCATAGGTGATGGGGTTTTTGTAAGCCTAACTATCCCTTTAAGAAAGGCTAGAAACACCCATCAGAGACTTGTAATGAAATAACATTATTTATCAGTATTAAATATAGATAAACAAAAATGAGAAACAGACTTAATTGAAACCCTCTGTGAAATCTGGCTAATCAGTTTTCATTTCCAGGAGGCTTTAACTTATGTTATTTAATTTATTATTTATCTGTTCTATTTTGATTTTGCTTTTCAGCCCAAGTGCTGGGCACTTTAGAAAAGTGTGGTGAGAGTTTGGAAGTATCACCCTGACTTCAATCAGGCCAATACTTCACCCATGTTTGATTATTACTAAGGCTTTGATAAGCTTAATGATCACACAAGGGTTCTCCTAATTTCACTGCTGACACTAATTTTGAGTCCAGGCACATCAAAATGTGTTTCCTGACCACCAAAGTGCTTTTCCTATTGGATCCAGTTTTACCTCCATCCCATGCAAACACCATGCCATTTCACTTTATTTCTTTAATTTATAGGCATCAAAGTTGCTGAATCAGGAAACTGAGGTTATAGCTGTTGAAGAAACGAATCCCACATTGTGACAAACTGCTTTTTCGGCAGATTTTCTTGTGTTCCTCATTCTGAGTCATTGTCGCACATTTTAAAGGCCAGAGTTACTTATGAAGCTCTTGATGGTGAGAGCTGAGCCCTTTCTTGTGGTTTCTGCAGGCAAACGATGCTGTCCTGTGCCTCTACTGCTTACCAGTAGCTAATGATGTTTAACTCACATCACTTCAGTACTTCCTGTGTCACTGGAGCGTGTGACATTGCCCACCAGAACTGAAAGTGAAGTGGTTACATTTGACTGTGTTAATTGGATTCTAATTAGCCCAACAATGCTGGTCATCTCTGCTCAAGTGTGGGATTCCACCTCTTTGTGAGAGGACTGGGAGAATCTGGAGGAAGAAGTAAAATTCAAGAGTCATGGAAAAAAATACTAAAACTGGATAGAACAGATTAAACTTTTTATGCTTAGCTCTAGCAGTGATTGGCTCTGTGCTTCCTCAAAAATCAAAACTTTAAAATATCTGGGACATTCAGGGTGGTGTTCAGGGAAAGCAGAGCATCATTATCTCTTTAAGATGCACTACTGGATTTACCCATTTGGGCAAGTATTTTCTGCCCTTCCCTCCCCCCAAAAAAAACCACGCTCTGCAGTTGTATCCACAAATTTACCCTTACAATATACCTTGGAGATAAGGAAGTCAGTTGATCCCCCTTTTGCAGGCAGGGGTGATTAAATGATTTGCCTGGAGTCACTATGGGAAATACCAGCAGAAGCAGAAAGGAGCCGTGAGTTTGCAGTGCTCCTCTCCAGCTTGACACAGGAGCCTTACAACACCTAAGGAATTATTAAAATGTTAAATGAGTTGAAATTAAAGGCTCTGTTCAGAGCTGGAGCCATCATTTGGATTCCTGACTCAGTTCTTTGGAAAATACACAACCGTGGCAATATTATGAGTGCAATTACAGCCAATGGAGAATTCTCAAATGAAGGGCAAATCAAAAGGAAACCGTCTATGTTTTACATTTCTGTGGTCCTTTCCATCTCAACACTGATAGAGAGCATGGCTGTGCATACATGTCTCGAACATATGTTGATTTTTGTGCTTGTCAGCAAGTTGGGCTCTGGGGCCATTCTCCCACAGTGGTTCTGCTGAGATAGAGCAAGAAACAGGGTGAACAGCTCACAGGCTTTAAGATCTTCTGTTTCTCCTCAAGATGTGTTCTGGAGTGCCTGCCCTTGTCCTCTTCCACCCACCCTCATCCTCCTTTCACACCCAGAGTTTCCATCCTTTTCATCGCCGGGAGCACTCGGCAGCAAATTGTTCAGGATGGAGGGAGGTGGGCACAGATGTGACCACCTGCTGCATGTGCCTTTCTTCTCGTGGGCTTTTAAAAAGGCACTTCTTATTTTAAAGAGGAGGAGGAAGAGCCAGTGGCCTTTGGTGTTGCTCAGCACTGACACAGCTGGAGCTGGCCGGGGGTGGCAGGGTGTTATTTTTTACAGGTTGGCAACCAGACGCTTGTTGCAATGATACACT
>VZRE01000012.1:113256-119540 GCA_013396775.1 Cephalopterus ornatus | reverse complement strand
TTCCAGAGATCGCCTGAGTGTAGATGTGCCAACACGGGTTCCGGTTTTACCACAGCTAATTCTCTTATTTCAAAGAGCGGAAATATCCTCGGACAAATCTGCTTTGTCAAGGTTGAAAATGTTCCACACCACAGATGGTGACCATAAGGTGCAAGTGAGTTTTCAGCTGAACCGGTGACACCCTACCCATTTGCTTCACTGCTGAAGATTTTAAAACTAGTTTTTGTTATGAGAAGCTGAGCAAGATACTTCTCTCCAAATGTCTCTTCCTCCTGTTAGCTCCTCACTTCAATATTCATGGCACTCCTGCTGCTACTAGCACTACCATGCGTAGCACCTACTGCAAATTGTCCAGTTCCTGTTGTTAGGATGGCAGTTCCCTTTGGTTTTTGAAAAATTCATTAAGCGAGGGAGTGGAAGGGGCAGCAGAGTCCTGTTATGGTCCAGCACCCTATTGCAGGAGATATTTTTCCCCCAGGTGTGTTCCTGCAGGATGGCTCACCGGGGTTGTAACCAGAAGAGCGAAGGCAACTGGTTGTATTTAGATGATCAGCTATATTGCAGAACTAAAAAGCCCCAAAATTCTGTGTGCAGGAATATTGTGAGGAGTTCCCCAGCAACGGTTCAGGGATTTTCAGGCCCTTCAAACACGGTGTGAGATTTTTCTTGTGGACTGAACAGAGCCTCGACAGGAATGGAGATGGCAGCTTACAATAATTGGTGCCGTGCTCTTCTGATTCCCCTTAACCAAGGGTTTTTATGTTAATATGAGAGAACCCACCTGTGGTTGGTGGTCTCGGTATCTGCATCTAATTTTTCCCTTTTCTGAATTCCCCGATTTCATTGTGATGCCTCTGTTACTATTTTGTGGTGCAGTCATCGGTCCTCACTTCTCTCTTCTCCCTGACTAATTCCTCCCACAAAAAGAAATTAAGTTTAAGGGGGGGGAAGGGGGGGTGGTGGAATAAAGGTTGGTTTGCTCCAGATGCAACAACGAAAATAGAGGTCTAGAAGGAAACCTGTCTCTGGAAAGTGCAACACAAAGCAAAAACTAGTGTCAAGGTCTTCCCTCCCCAGAAAGCTCACCTCCCTTTTCCTTGCCTTTCTTTACCTAGCTGACTTCAGGAGAGGTTTGGTAGCAGAAGGGCAGTAGGCTGCGGACATAAATTACTTTGACTTTGTAAAGAAGTGTAGTTAAGTATTAAATGTGCTTTGGGGCAGCTCCTGCAATTCCTCACCCTCCTTGTTTGTGGTACATCTTTTTTGAGTGAAAAGCTCTATACACATCATGTCAGTGTAATTCACGCTCACTCTCTTCCTCATTTTGGGTCTAAATTCAACATAAGCAAGTGCACAATCCCCAGATTAGAGCTGCCACACGGTCCTCACCAAGAGAAGCCCAGTACATATGGGTCCTCCTTGGCTCCTTCACTGTTTTCCTTGCACCAATTTGAGCTATTTCTTCAGCTCTGACATCTCTCCATTCCACCACTGCCCCATTTCTCTGCTGTGCCTCCAGGCCATGTACCCCCTTCCCTGCATTGCAACGTCTCCCTTTGGATCTCTGTTGTGGGTGGCATTCCTATCCCAGCGCATCATTCTCCATCTACCTCCTCTCCTGCCAAACCCACAGCTGCTCCATCCTTGCTCCAACATCCCTTATGTTGACTGCATACAGCATAAGCTGTTGGACTTCTCATTCAAGGCCTACCATGGTGTTGTCCTTCTCTACCTCTCACTTTCATTTATCTGTTGCCTTTATAATCAGTCTCCAAGCTCCTCCTCAAAACTTTCTCCTCTCTGCCCCTCAAATCTATCCTTCATTAAGATGCTTGCAAAAGAGTTGACAATAATTTGTTCGTGCCTATCACACTGACCCATTTGTCTCATTATTTTTGTATGCCACTTGCTCTGGTTTTATCTAGCGTTCAGCTTTATCGCAGTATCTTAACATGTGCCTGAGGGTTTTGTATGAGTTTTGCTATTATGGAAGGAGCATGACATGGAAATAAAAACCACCAGATGTCCAGAAGAGGATCACAATACTGAAAGCTGGGTCATATCTTTCTTCTGCTGGCTTCAACAGGAGCAAGACTGAAGCCAGCAGGACTTTCCCCTCAGTGCTGCTGTTAATTATAGTGGCCCCACTTGAGCCTTCTGCCTGTCAAATGCTCTGTTCTTGCCAGATCAATGGCAAATTTTTAGCTCCTTTAGGGCCCACCTTCTTCAAGCCTGTTGACATGATCTGGTTAGTGAAAAGAAGAAAGACAGTCTCTGCATATACTCAAAACAACTATATTAACATAAACTCCAAAAGCATTGTAAATAGGTGCTTCCACTGCTTGAGGAGACACGCAAACTATTTGCCATCCCTTATAAGGTGTCTAATTTAAATATTTTAAACCCTGAAATAAATTACTGATAATAAAATTCAGCAGTGTAATACTTCTTTGAATATTTTAAATCAGATATAAATTGTTCAATGAAGTTGATCTAGTCTTAGCATACTTTTCAAGAGATTTAATAGTGCATGATTTAAATGTATGATACTGTTCTGGTATAGTGTATGGCATATTACATAGATTTAAATAGTCCTGGTTGGGATGAAGGTTTCATAGCTCAGTGTTTCTATATTTTGACAGATACATCTGCTGGTCCAGCAATAGTTTCTGTGCAGTGCCTGATGATCCAAGCGTGAGCAAAGCTTAATTTCTATACACCAATTGTCAGCTGGCATAGTAGTGCATATTAAGCACGTTCTTCCAACATATATTTGTGACCATTTAGAAGATGCTTTTTACATGGGGGAAGAATTAAATCTATATCCAATATATGTTACTAAAAACAATGTTAGTGCCATCTTTTGGGCAAGATTTTAAAGCACATAAGTCAAGAAATTTGATGGTCTAATTCCGCAGTAACCATTCTGGAGACCATTTGTACAGTTTGTGTTTTCCAAGGGAATATGCTTAAGTCAAATGAAAAAAGCTTTACAGTGCTTCTGCAGTGATGTTATTTTGGGTTGCAGAGCAGTCAGACAGTATTGGAAAGTAGGACTTTTTAATAGTGTAGTGGTGTCACTACTTCCAACTTCTGACTCATCAGTAACTATTGCATATTTCTCAAGTGGAGGATTTTTTCCAGTAACTTGCTGTTCTGAATGAGTTTATAGTGAAATGCTGAGCCAATGTTAACTCTGAGTAAAACAACAGCTTTGATAGCATCTACATTCATTCAGTTTTCTCTTTCCTTCACATATTCTTCAGCTCATCAGAAACTTATTCCTCTAGACTATTGGTTCTTTTGAGCACTGAGGAGACCACACATCCCAAATAAAGATATTTCATCTGTAAAATAGAGCTATTGCTTTGGTTGATGAGATAAAAAGTTGGGGATATCCCATAATTTCTTCTTCTTAGAAAGAAATTCTTTACTCAGAGGGTGGTGAGGCACTGGCACATGTTGCCCAGAGAAGCTGTGGCTGCCCCTGGATCCCTGGAAATGTTCAAGGCCAGGTTGGATGGGGCTTGGAGTTACCTGGTCTAATGGAAGGTGACTGGAATGAGATGGTCTTTAAGGTCGTTTCCAACCCAAGCCATTCTATGATTCTATGAATTTCTAGAGTTGGTCTTGGACAATGGGCCATCTTAGAAAAAAACAGGATTGATCCACTAAAACCAGAACTGATGGTTATCTATTCTAACTGTCTCTTACTGTCTAAAACTTAATACCAACACACAGAACTTGTTTATTCTGGGTATGAGGACAACAAGTCAGTGTTCAGCTAAGGTTCAATTAAGACCTTATAGCTGTTTTGGATTTCATTTTATTGGCTTCAATTAATGTACATATATTTTTATGTCTCCATAGCTCAGGAGTCAAACAGCTCAGTCTGTTTATTTAAGAGATTGCATCGTCACACATCTGACAAATGCACTCGCTGCATTTACAGCATCGTCGCACCGAGTGCATTTATTTGAACTTTCTCCCATGTACATGGGATCACACATTCAGATAAACACAGCTGTGTTTATTTCAGGCTGCACAACTCCAGATTGTAGATGTATGTCTGGAGCCAGTGGACTGCACATGCACTGTACAGGATTTGCAAATTCTTATAGCTGCATTATTTGTCAATTAAATGTCCAAAAGACATTGAAGGCTCCTATCTCATTTAGAGCTGGTATAAAAGAGACTTTTTCATTATGTGTTTCAAAATAGCATAATATCTGTTGAATAGTTTATTGGGTAAAAATATTTCACCATCTTTGTTAAGAATTAATATCCCTGCACCCATTTGTCTGGACACCTACTCAATAACGTCTTCATTTGTGTCTCACTTCAACCTACAAACAACTGACTGTGGTGCTGTCACCCTGGGATCATGGTGGGTTGTTCACTAAGGCACTGGTTTTGCTTTTACTATTCAGGCAAGTAACATTGCTCATGTGAGCTGAAGTCAGTTGTTTAATGACTTCACTGTTTGCAGACTGTGTCCTAAAGATGTTTCTTTATTTGCAATATGAATGAGCAAACCTCTTCTTAACAGGGAAAGAAAAGAGCAGCATTGTGTGGCCACGGCAGCGGTTGGGGCTGTGACATTTCGCAGTTGCCACTGTGGTAATTAAGGCCTCGGTGATTCAAAGTCTTGAAATCAGACATTAAGTAATCCCCTGGTGTTACTCATGTGCTTGAGTTGAGCTTAGGTGTAATTTTTTGCATTCTTTTGTAAGAATGCTGGAAAAAGCACATCTGACTCAAGAACACAGCTCCCTAACTTCAGACTGTCCTGCGTCAAAGCATGAGGAACTTCACCAAGAGCTGTGCAAGCTCAGGATTTGAGTATAGAGCCAAATTCCAACACAGAACTGAAATTGATAAATGTACCTACATACTGAGATACTTCCCCAAAAAACAGAAGAAAAATAGAAGGTTGCATTAGATAAGACCTGATCTAGTCAGTGGCAGCCGGGGTTAGAACTAGGTGATCTTTAGGGTCCCTTCCAACCCAAACCATTCTATGATTACGTGAAGACCTGCTTTTACACCAATGCATCAAATGCATTTAAAAAAAAAATATCCATCTATTTCCTCACCCTAACTCTAGCTTCTCTTTCGGTCTTAAATACCTACAAACAGGGTTTAATAATTAATACCTTTTTTTGCACTGTACTCCCAAGGCTTATGCTCTGCTGAACTGTGCTTCATGCAGATGCTAAGGGTAGGTGTGAGACAGAATGTCTGCAGATCCTCTCAACTGAGAATTCTTGGGCTTTCCATACATTATAAAAAGTCACTCTCTCGGGCGGCTTGGAAAATACTGGTTCCTGGTGTATAAGGAACCCCAAGAGACCCTCAAAGCTCAGCTCAAGACCGGGAGATGACTGATGCATACTTACTACTGCAGGAATCCAACAGAGTAGGTCTGTTCTCTTCCTGAAGCCAAAACAAGAAAAATTAGTGGCTTCTAATAATGCCCTACATAGTGTTAGTAGGATAAGTAAGATCCATAAAAACCTAGGTAGCATGCGGTGTAGAGCATGGATACCCACGGAAAGCACTGTGTGCCCTTTCCAGCAGCAAGTCAGCGAAACCTGAAAGATTGCTCTGAATTTTGAAGTGCGAGAAAGCAGAACCAGAGCTCACCCTTGCAAAGCCAGAGAAAAGAAACCCAGTGTGTCCTGCTGCTTACATTTTCACTGCATTGAAACCTTAGCTAATGAGATAGGGAGAGCAGCATTTGGCCCAGTGGCAGAAGAGCCACATTCCAGCATGGAGATGTGATGGATCTGAGCTAATGGGATGAGGGTAACTCAGACCTGTCACGGTGTCAACAGTGGGACACACATCCACCGGCCCCATGCTAAATATCCAGAGTGCACAGCTCATTTATTGTGGTAATTCCAAACTGTTTGAATTAAACCAAGCTCCGATTTACCTTCCCAAACTGCTGTACACCTTTGTTCAAATTTCTGGGTGTTCCCTGCCTTAAGCCATATGTTAACATGTGGATAAAAGCAAATGCAAAAATGAATCTCATGTTCCATAACTGCTGAATTTAAAAGTGTGATTTGGTGGCATTTAATATGCTCTTTGTGTCTGTTTTGCACAAGAACCAGTGATTAGGATGCAGCCTAGCCAAGAATAAGGTCATTTGTATGTAATTTATTCTTCCATCAGTTGTACTGAAACAACTCTAGCTGACCTGAAAAGTCTTGTTATCGGGGTACGAGGGTACAATGAGTGTCAGAACCCACCCCATATGAAGGATAAAGCAGCCTCGG
>VZRE01000012.1:83256-108256 GCA_013396775.1 Cephalopterus ornatus | reverse complement strand
GCAGAAGGCAAAAAATAAAATCAAACATTAGTACCTACAGCCAGGGGTTTTTTTATTTTTTATTTTAGAAATGTCAAATTATAACCTCAGTGTCCTTCAGCTGGATGGTCCAGAGTGGTGTAACCATGCAGGCAGATAAGGTGCCAATTGGTCATTATTTTATATTTCATGCTATTTTTATGCATATTAAAATGCTGGTGTTCGGTGCCTCAAATGCAGAGCCCTGCTTTGCATGTCCTATGGCTAGAGCAGATCGTTAGGAACTTATTAGTGAACTGGCCTGATTCCTTGAGCGTATTTATCGTACTTAGCTCATGCAGCATGTGACCAGAACAGGAATAAACTTCACACCACAGCCCTCCCATCCTGCCAGTTGTAAAAGTGTGGTGTTTCTTTAATTCTTAAAGAAGCAAGTGCAGGTAGAGGATGAGTATGGTGGAGAAAACACCAGCCAAGAGCAAAGGGCCAGGAAGATGGTCAATGGCAGTGCCAGTGTGGAAAGAAATCCAGAAGGAAAAAATATAAATGCTTTCAAGACCACTGAAGGATCTCAACTTCCAGGAATACTCAAGCTTCTCCTTTATGAACCTGATCTGCTTTTTTCCCCCGTGATGTGAGAGCACAGAAAGTCAGGCACAGAAAAAATTCCACTTCCATAGCAAAGTTGTTAAGAATGAATACCAAGGATTATGCTAATTTTTTTTTCCCCCAATCTAGTCACAGCTACCTTCAAGTCCCACTGTGAAAGTTCACATTTAATAAGGTGTGATTAACGAATGCTCAAGGAAGCCAAAAACTGTGTGTTATGAAATGAAGGGGAGATCTGGCAGCAAGGAAAATACAGGAGAAACCACAGATAGAGTAGCACAAGTGACAGGAAAATTAGTGGATGCCTGGAAATTAGGGCTCAGACTGCATTTCTTTGTATGAGAGTTTCCTAAGCTTGCACTCACAGAGGGTTTCTTTTTTTCCCTTTATTTCCCTTTATGGCAAAATTGAAAATTCAAGCTTGATATATTGAATCTTGGCAGTATTTCTTGTGTGATCTGTTTCCTAAACATGCATTTCTGCCAATTTAACCTGTTGGTTAAAAGTCAATCTTGAAGAAAACTCTGGGCTTTGAGCTGTAAATGTACTTCGGGTTTGAACCTCCAGCCTTGACCTGGGGGTGCACCAAATCCAGAGCTGAGGCAGCTCTACCTGCAATTCAGGGCACAAGTTTAGCCACGATGGGGAAATCCCACGGTCTTAGCTCAGGAGATTTTAGCACGATCAAGTCACTTACTCAAATTAGCTTAAAATCCCAAAGCACTCTGAGCCTAAGCCCCTCCTCAAACCCCAGCACTGCCAGAAGAAAACCCTCACGGGTGAGGTGGGAGCTTTCCCAACACTGCCAACCACTCAATGGGATGCAGCCCTGCCAAGACCCAGCTGTCCTGCTGAGCCCCCTCAGAGCAACACATTATTGTCCCCTTGCTAATACCTCCACAATTGCTAATTTTGTTCCTTTTTTGGTGCTCATAGACTTTCTGCTTTTCCTCAGCACCTTTTTCTGTGTCCTCCTTGCTGAACTGCCCACACTGTCTCAGTCCCTCCCTCTGACTTACTTTTCCCTAACATCAACAAGCCCAACCCTTGTCTTGTTCCAGTTCTCCACAGTGCCGCTCTGCTCCATTCCTTCAAATACCCTGATTTCTTTTTTTTATGAACACTATATTTGATGCTCACTACACCCTTCTCTGTCCCATCCCTGGAAACGTTTGAGGTCCGACTGGATGGGGCCCTGAGCAACCTGATGTAGCTGAAGATGTCCCTGCTCATTGCAGGTGGGTTGGACTAGATGACCTTTAAAAATCCCTTCCAGCCCAAACCATTCCAGGATTCTTACCCCCACAGTTGTGCTCCATCCAGTTGTCCATCACTTTTCCTCTCCTCAAACAGAAGTCAACCACCTCCACTGCTTCTCACCCAGACTTGCCTCCACCCACCCTCCCCAAGGCTGGGTGATGCCCCTCAGTCTTTGCCTGCTTTGCTCATCCCTTCCACGTGGCGTTTGTTCATCACTGCACATCCCACTTGTGCTACCTGAGGTCTCCCCACAGGCAGCACAGAGGTAGCCTGGTAGGGAATCATCCCTATTTTATAAATTAATTTAGAAATGAGACGATTAAAATACTTCATATTTTCATATTAATTTACATTAGTATTAAAAAGGCCACACTAGAGCTATTTAGTCTACCACATCCATACCAAGGCCTCAGTTTTGATCTGAGGGAGCCTGACAGCTTGAGCAAAGTTCTTTGTTCAGACACCACACAACATACCTTAGCAGTGTGCAGTGTGCAGCTGTTACAACACTAATTGAAATATGTTTTCGAATGTATCGGGTTTCTGAACATTTGCAGAAGAATTATTTTCTTCCCCCCATGTGCAAACCCCAGTATTTCAGACATTTTAAAGGAGTTTTTAATCCCTACAGTGTGTTAGTAGGCCATAAAAATAAAGCCGAAGTAAGGTATTTTACACTGGGGATGAGGATAAGTCTAGAGTTGTAGGTGGATGTGGAGATCCTACAGTTCTAAGTGGATGGGGAGGACCTACAACTTTAGGTAGTCCTGGAATCCTTGAATGGTTTGGGTCAGAAGGGACCTTAAAGTTTATCTTGTTCCACCCCCCTGCCATGGGCAGGGACACCTTCCACTAGCCCAGGTTACTCCAAGCCCCGTTGAACCTGTCCTTGGACACTTCCAGGGATCCAGGGGCAGCCACAGCTTCTCTGGGCAACCTGTGCAAGGGCCTCACCACCCCCACAGTCAAGAATTTCTTACTAATATCTAATAATATCTTCCTAATATCTAATATCCTAGTACCTGAAAAAGTCCACTCTTTTTCAGTTTGAAGCCATCACCCCTTGTCCTAGAGCACTGTCCTGCAACATCATAACATTCATAACATCAGTGGGGTAGATGTAAGTCAAAAGGAAGCAGCTTGAACAGCCCACTCCACAGGTTTTCCCAATCTCATCTGAGAGCACCCGTGTCATCCACTGGGGGATGGAACTAGGAGAGAGGAACCCAAGGCAGCTCCCAGAAGGGCTCACGAAACACTTTTGTTTCATCGAGTGGATGCATGATGTAAATGCCACATTTTGCAGTGAAACTAAATGATAAATCTCTCTCAAATATCTAAAGGAAATGTTCGGGCTTTTTTTCATTTTACTGCACAAAAGAGGTTCCCACAGGGGCCCACGCTCAATCTACAGAGGGGAAATTATTACTAATCTGCTTGCAAAGTCTCTGGAATTGCATTTCTGCTAAAACAAAACAACAGCAACAAAAAATCTCTAACAGTAAGTATCTCTCAATCTTCCTGGGCTAAAAGTCTTTGACTGAAAAGCTCTGTCTTTCCCATTTGCAGTGATATAAAAGTCACAAGACATCAGATCACACGCTGTCACTGGTCCCAGACTAAATATCACCCACCCTTTGCCTAAGGCAAGTGGGTCTTTTTTTCAATTGGAGGGGGACGAACAGGAATCTCACTCTTTGGAGGAAAGAAGGAAACATTTTTGTGACAGTTTGTTTTTATTTTTTAAAGGCAGTTCTTTTGAAGCTGCTCGGGGGGTTGGATGTTAGATGTAGTCCCAATGGAGATGGATTAGTGGCCAGAGCACAGCAAAGCGGTCAAAGGTGCAAGATAAATGCAATTTATATATAATTGCCCAAGCTGCACCTGTTCCATTTTCAATAGGAGACCTTGTCTACACAACGAATTTCACAAGCATAGAATACATCCTTTTTTTTTCTTTATTTGAGTGTAAAACGGGGAATTCAAAACTTGTATCAGAGTAAAGCAAGAAAAAAATAACCTTTAAATAGCATGTAAATTTTTTATGAATCAAGCTCTAAATAAAGAAAACTCCCAAGCTGGGAATTCAAAATACTAGCCAGAGAGAGCTGATTTGCTACCAGGCTCAAGAACAATATTTAGTTTACAGAATCAATCTGGAAATAAAACTAGTGCTTGCATCAGCATGAAAGCTACAAAAATAAAAAAGAGGTCTTAATAAAATATACAGTGGAAAAGGAAAGGATGAAAGCACTAGCACAGCTATGAGGCCCTCGACAGCCCACACAAGTAATAAAATAGAATATGATGTAATATAGAACAACAATGAAAGGATTTTAAATTTCTAGGTAGGATTCTGAAAAACTGTTTCCAGCTTTTGTTGCAGAGCAGGCACTCTAAGAGTTCCCTTGTGAAGCTACGATAAAGCTGGTGTGTGGCAGACATGGGCGTTGGCAACAGCAGAACAAATGCTAACCTTCACCTTACTTCTGAATCAGTGCTGGTGACCAAGGGGGACTGGACCAGGAGCCAGAATATTTCTCCATTTCTAGATGCTCCATTCTTTTTGCTCTCCTGCTCACTCACCCACTCCTGTTTTCCCTCCTTACCAGCAGCACAAAGATTTTCTTGCTTGGCAGAGCACCGATGCTTTGCCATGAAGGCAACCAACTTCTTCACCTTTCATAAGGAAAGTGTCTTGAACCCTCTGCTAAGCAGCTTGGAAAAATCTGAGATTAGACACACGCCCTATTGGCTCAACTAATTTCAGCTTGACCAAATTAGGACGTGTCCATAAGACTTCACAGGAAGATCATGTGAGCACTGAATTCCTGTGCTACCTGCCATGCTCTGCACCCTAATTACAGTGCTGCAACCCCTGGCTTTAAAGGAATAGAACCTTGTGAAGCTCAAACTCTAAGAGGGACACATAAGTTCTCTTAAAATTAAACAGTATCCCCAAATTAACTTGGCAGAATTAGGTCCTGCAACAAGCAGTGGCCTCTACACTAAATTTCAGATGAGCCAAAAGCAACGCAATTCACTCATTGCAGTAACAAAATGAATTTTCCTTTTCCCATTGCAGAATACCACCAATACCGCATAAATTAAAAACTATGGATTGTGAAATGTAGGGCCCTTTTTGTACTGTGCTCAAGCTGTGGCAGGCATGGTGTACAGAGGTGATCACAGAGCAACTTGTTCTGCAGCTGCATGGTCCTACCAAAATTTCTTGTGTTGACGCAAAGAACCAGCTCTATCCTGTTCTTCTTGGCCTGGCAGGGAAACTCAGCTCCATTGCAACACCTGAAACATTCCTGTTTTCTCATTAACAGCACTTAATTAACAATAAATGATCACTAAGGCATTGGTTGCAGTAGGTATGTGGACCATGAGAAGGGGTGACAAAAAACATCTGATTGTTCCAATATCAGAAAAAAAGTCCTAAGAAAGCACATAGATTCTTTTTTACACAGGAAAACATCCACTTTTTGTGCTTCTCCAGGAAAGACAGGAAGTGTTTCAATTCCTACTAAAGCATATTTTTTAGTGAAGTTACAATGGATTAGGTGATCAGCTGGTCAAAAAACACCCTCAGAAAAGAAGCGCTTTCTCTTTTTTAGGTGTCAAAAAGTTGACTGAAAACCTGGACCTGCTCTTACAATGACCCCAAACACGGAAGATGGCGTTACGTTCAATTTGGTTCCTTCCTGCAGTTTCACACTTATGTTATTAATGCAATTACAAGCTTTACCTGAAACTGTCAAATTAATCTGAAATTCTCTTAAGATGCACCTGAGTCATTAGCCAAAGTGCCAGTGCAGTGTGCCTCCTGAAGGCTCTGCATCAGGTATGGAGGTCTTCAGAGCTCCCAACCACCTCTACCTAACGCTAACGCGATGCGTGGAGGCTCCATAAGAGCGATCGCATCCGCAGTAACACTTCCCACTTTACACAGCGAGTTCCATCGCAGGATTTCAGCCTGCATGAATTCATATTTACGACGCCCCGGAGAGGCAGGCTGGTATCATTTCCCTCTGTTTCAAAGATGGACGAAGGTGAGAGAAAGATGGAGCAACTTGATGTGATTCTCAGAGGAAGTCTGTGGCAAGGCAGAGGAGAAGCGCGGCGCTCTCAGCCCCAGCGCCTGTGGCCTTTGACACAAGACCATCCTTCCCGTCTCGAAATGCCATGCTCAGGCTTCGTGAGGTGCTGTAGCTCCATTGTATTGAATATGACACCGTATACATGTTCTGGATCATAAGGCCGAGTCCCATAAAATTGACGGACGTAAAGTTGAGAAGCCAAAAGGGACAGAGGAAAGAAGGAGAAGAAGCTGCAGAGTTGCAGCTGTGTGTCATTTCTCTAGGCAGTAGGTTCCCGTGCTACTTCAAGACCATAACATATTTTTGCTTTTACGAATGCAGTTTATTTTGCAAATCAAGGTGATTGCACACATTTCAGCTTGTCAAATTTTCAGCCTTTCAACCATATGTCTGTCGACCTTATGGACTACCAACTTTATGGGATTCAACCATATGTCCAGATCCCGATATATATGAAGGCCAGTTCTAACATAAGAGCTTTACGGTAGTAGTGTAGTAAACCATAATGTTTGCAGATGGCTGTAATAAAATCATTCAGGAGAGGAAAGGTGCAGGGACGTAAAGCCTTCAAAGCTTCTTCTCCTGAATAAACAATTCGATCTGAATAATGTAGTGGGAAGCACATTCCACCAATGAACTGGCTGATCTAGTCCAAAATGTTGCTTTTAATTTTCTTTCCTAATCCCACGTGTATTTTAACTTCCTTTTGTATTTTCCTTTGTGGGATTAGCTTAGAATTTGGAAGAAAAGTATAAGGAAAAATAACAAAGTAAAGGATTTTGTTTTAAAGGCACAGTCCACTTCTGAATTGTAAATTTTTCATCTGTGAAATGCCAAATGGCTATGTGCGGCCTGGAAGATGTATTAATAGAGAGGTATAAGGTTTTTACTGTCACATGGTGAGACTGAAGGATGATGTGACTTGCTTCATTTCCTGAAGCGGGACTCAGCTTTCAAAGTTAAGGAAAGTTTCCTCCTGAGTAAGCTTTTTCTAACTCTAGGAAGTTGGAGTTTGGTTTATGTCCTGCTGCACAATAACTCACATGATAATTCACATTCCCTTTGTCTAACATAACTTGATATCTCTATTATTTGGGAAGCTCCGGTCTCATTTTCCCCTAACTGAAACATGCTGAGCCGATGTGTCCCCCTCGGAGAGCTTTGCCCTGGCTGACAGTGGGGAAGGGAGCACTGTCTGTAAGGGGAACCATGGCCAGCATAGGTGTGATAGAAGGTCTTTTTCAAACCAAATATATTTTAAGCTGACAATCTGTGGTGAGCTTTGCCAAACTTCCTCGAACTAGACAAAAATCAGTTCCTACTCAGGAAAGAAGGGAACCTTCCCCAGGCATTAACTGGGAAGTGAAAAAGTGAACTGCAACCTGCCTGTGCCGCTGGCTTGCAAAATCACAGCAAGAGAAACCCCCCTGAGCTGTTTACTTTCAGATAACTCGGCCAGAGCCAGCTCTTGTGCTGCTAACGTCAGTGGAAGTGTTTCTATTGGATTAAATAGAGCAGGGTCAGATAGTGTCTAAGAAACGAGAAATACACTGTCACTGTTCCCTCCCATGCCAGACTCTGTGCTGACCAAATTGCAGCTCTTTCAGAGTGCCAGGGCCTGTCTTATTCCAAGAAGGCTTGTCCTGAGAGATGCTGAGTGCCACAACTGCCATCACAATCAGCCTGAAAAATCCTGTGTAGCACATACTGACATTCACCCCATCGCATCCAACTGTCCTTCACCAAGCAACAGCCATTAAGGAAAATTAAAAAGTAAGTTGAACTGAGCAAAACAATTTCTGAAAGCCTCAGCACCTGCCAAACCCTTCGTAGCACAAACGTACTCATGAAAGACTGTGAAGAACACAGCATGAACCTCAACCCACGCCTCGGCACGCGCGCGGCCGCCCTACCTGTGTGCTCGTATTTGTGTCGCAGCAGGGAACTGCTCTTCTGGAATGTCTTGTCACATAAGTCACACGCGTACATGCCACTTTCTGTCTTCTTGATCTTCTTTCGGGACAGACAGGAGTCGGAGTCCGTCATGTCGTCGAGGCCGGACATGTAGTCTGGGGTTCCATCAAGCAATTCTCCCTGCGAGGGAACCACTCGTCAGCGACACCGCTGCCACCACTGCTCCTTCCCGCGGGGGAACCAACCACCCAGAGAAATTAAAACCATGTCCCCTTAGGATGGTGGTCCCTCTTAGCTTAGGGACCCACTGGCAATGAAACTCTGTGTAAATAACGAAGACCTTCCTACTTCTATCCCTCAAACCAACGTTCTGACTCTGAGCACTCTGCAGGAACATGGTTTACACAAACCAGCAGCGTTTACCACATCAGCACTAAATGATTTCAAGGAGCAGAAAGTGCAACGTGGTGGCTCTTCGCGGCCACCAAAAGGCGTTGTAATATTTTACAGAGGTAAGTGTAAGCAACAGCTAAGGGATCATTCCTTTCAAAACACCAAAACTTGGATGTATTCTGTATCTGTGGAAAGGTTTTAATTGAATTTTATATTTAGGTACAAATGTTATTATTATGCAATCCATTTAAATGTATGTCTCCCGACTAAGGGCCTCAAGCTATATTTTTATATTTAATTTTGTAATTTGAAATAGGGAATATTAATAACACTTTTTATCAATGTTCTATCTATGTTAAAACAGCCTTCAGCATTAAGCAATAATGAATGTGGATCAGTAAATTATTAAATTTCTTGATATTTATTTTGTCTTGATCCAAAGAGAGTGCAAACTTGCATGATAACATACATTTCCATTTGCTATCACACAGTTCAGTTTTCTTAGACTAGGTTTGCACTAATTAATATTAGAGAAGATTAAATAGGCTTAAATACATTTACAAAGAGGGCAGATGTACTGTAAATTGGAATAGTGGAACAGCTGTTATGGAGGTGCAGTGCTATTTATGCTCCTATTGTGCAAAGAGGGATTACAGTCTGTAATGTAAAACCATACCTGATTTTCACATTTGAAACTATAAAACATTTACTAGTCAGTAAAATTACTAATAGACCGTAATAGGACATAGGGGAACAGGCGCAAATGTAAAAAGAAATTATTAATCTATAATCAGTTAATCTCATTTAACTAAACTCTGTACATTATATCTGAATACACTCAGCAAAAAGCTATAAAATTATCAGACTTCTGTGGAGCTGCTCTTTGCTGTAGCCATGCAAGTGACAAAATCCTTTGCTACACCTGCACTGGCTCTGGGACAACCTGAGGGAAGGATTAAGGGCTGTACCCAGGCACGAAGAAGTGCTGACCCAGATTATGTGTCCAGGGAAAGACTTTGTCTGCGATTAAGGGCCCTGGCTGCTACCTCTCCAAATAATTTCATTTAATCTCTGCGTTTTTTCAAAGCTGTTCCAGATGACTGGCAGGATTAGAGGACTGGTAGTCTGGGAAGGGCAGCAGGTGGGCTGAAGGAAGGGGCTACAGGTCAACTTTTTTCATTCCCCAGACATTCATGAGAAGAGAGAACACCTTTCCCACACACAGTGGGTGAACAACCCCCCAAAAACATGGAGAAAGAAGCTTTGAGAGCTTTCAATGGAATACAGTGGCTATGAGGCCATATGGACCTTTGCTTAGAGGAATACAGCTTTGCATCCAAGTGTGGGAATGAACCCCAGGGGGTCTCCCACTGCTCCTTTTCCCCATGGTGAGATGTAGTTACGCCTTGAAGAGATAAGTTTCCCTATAAAGTTATCTCTTTTTTTTTAACTCTAGGATGGGATTTTTCATAGACATTATTATTTCTACTTAGATACCAATCTAAGAAGAAACAGCTGAACTCTTAACAGAATAAAACCATCAAGAATTATTATGCCTGTTCAAAGTTACTGGAAATGCTTCTGAACCCAAGAAGAGGTACTTTTAAGTTAACTGCTGCTTATTTTCCTACTCCATCACATTTTTGCAAGTTCAGACTTAAATAAACTCTGCTAATTTTGTCAGAAATGTTGACTACAGCTTTGGGGTTTTTCTTCTGTAAGAGGACACATCACAAAATACTAAATTCTAGCCTTTCAAAGGAAAAACAGTTGTCACAATTTACCTGAAATCCTTGTTTCCGCTGGTACTTTCTCCTTTGCTGCATATCGGCAAAAGTAGCTGCTCCAGTTGGGTAGGTATAGGCCATATGTGGTAGGAAGCTCATCTGATCTAGTCCTGGGTATGGTCGCAGCCCAGGAATACTGGTCTGGACTGGTGGCATAAAAGTGGCTGGGGGAAATGCGCTCTGTGGTGGAAGTGTTGTGTATAAAGGTTTGGCACTAAATGGGTTCATACCAAATACTGGGTTAGTGCTTTTATCCAGATTATTTGAATTAGAAAACTCCTTCTTGATAAAAGTCAAGTTCAGCGGCTCATCTGAGTTTTCAGATGATGAAGAAACACTGTTGTGTTCTAAATTTACACTATTAGATTTTGTTTTGTTCTTTGTGGCTATAATACTTTTGGGTTCCTTCATTTGTTTTGGTAAAGACAAGTCCAAAGGCTCAGCCTGAAGCTCCTCAGAAGAGAAACTGTTTGGAGTGTAAGAACTACTGTGGGAGTTTTTAGAAGATGTGGAAGAAAGATTTAAAGGAGAAGGAGTATTGCTCCTAGAGTGGTCCAATTTATCAACTGGCTTAATATTGGTAAAATGAGGAGGTTTTGTTAGCCTGAGAGGAGTATCACAATTAGTAACACTGTTGTGGAGTTCAGCTATAGATGGTGAAGTTATAGAGTCCACAGGCTTTATTGGAGATCTGGCTGACAAAGAGTCTTTAGTGGGAGTGTTGTTGGTGGCAGCCAGCGCCACCTTGGCACTGGCCCTTTCCAGTGATGGTGACCTGGAACTTGAATACTGGTAGACTTTTCTTTGTTCAAACCATTCCTTCACAAATTCCTGAGGAAGGCCAACAGCAATGGAAATTTTCAGTAGTTCATCAGAGTTGGGTTCCATATTCATAGCATAATATGCTTTAAGTACAGACATGTGGTCCTTGTATGGGTTGATGGGGCTAGTCATTCCTTTCTCAGAAAGTACTGATGACAGCAAGAGGGTTTGCTTATCAAACACTCCAGGTTTGTTGGGAACCATGTTCTCGTGAGGCTGAAGGACTGCCTTGATTTCTTCGTTCATTTTACACAGGTAACGCTCATGCTGATGCAACGGAATGGGACCAGGAAAGCTTTCTTTACAGAACTGGCATGAAAATGGAGTGGATACGTTGTGGTTCTCTATCATCTTGTCTTCAGTTACCAGGTCTATTAGGGTTCGCAGCTTCTCTTTTTTAATGTTATTGAGCTGCCTCCTCGAGTCTGTGGTTAAGCTCTGGAGGCAAGCTTTGGCTTCATTGACTTTCTCTAATGTATAGTCAATAATACTTTTAGTGGCACCATTATGACTTACTACTGGAAGACCCACAGGGGGAATATTGGGGGAGGTAACTCCTTGTTCCTCGGCTTGAGAGCATGAATCCTTCATGTGGTAAACCTTCAACTTGGAGATCTCTTCAGCCTTGCAGTCCATTTTCTGCCTGGAAACCGTGTTGTCCACAATCTGTAGGACCTTCTGCACCTCGCTTAAATTACTGCCTACCGCAGGAAACCCGAGCAGTGGTGCTTCCATCCCTACACCTAAGTGCTGCATTGGACTCTGAGCAGAAGCATGAACTCCTAAGGGGCTGGTTGCTCCAAGTCCACCATTCATAAAAGGACTAGTTGCACTAAACCCATGTGAGGCCATAAGAACCTTGTATTCATTGAAATCTAGTGGTTCTGTTTTAATTTTCAGTAGGCCTGTTTGTTCAGACATACTAAGTGGTTTGCCATTCTCCAGCTTGTTTCTCAGCTGTGTAATGGCTGAATTAGTAGGAGAGGAAGATACAGAATTAGGAGAAGAACCCGTCTTGATATTGTTTCTCATTCTGCCATTCACAGAGATCAAACCAATACACTTCTTGCTGCTGATGTGCGAACTGTAGGAGCCAGAATGGGAGAAACGTTTCTTGCAGTTTGGACACTCATATGGTTTTTCACCTAAAATGATAATTAAAACCAAATGTTAATTATCATTGTTGCTGCCATAATTGCAAGCGATCGCATTTGATGTCTAACTGATCGACTGTGTATCCACTGATTAACAGTGAGGGAATTCTAGGAATAAGGCAACACACCACCACTGCTTTACCCTCCTCTTTCTATGGGTCTTGAGATCAGTTTGGACCCACGGTCTCCAGGTGGCAACGACCATCAAGACATGAGACTGGCTCCAGTCTGACCAGCGCAAGTCACAGGTGAGTACCCTGGGAGGGGAGGGAGTAAAATCAATTCAAGAATGTTCAAATTGTTTCCTGGTTTTTTGTTGTTTTTTTTTTTCCCTCGCAAAAAATGGAATTTTCACTGGATATCAGCACGGCGTGACAAACGGAGTCCCGCTGTTAGAACCTCCATGTCAGCACTGCTAGAGTTTGTGCTTGGGCAGAGCCTGGTGACATTTTGTGTGCTGAATGCTGTGTCAAGCAGGAGAGCCAAAACGCCCAAGTCATTCAATCTGAGATGCTTGGCGCTCACTCGTTATCCGAGAATATGAGTTGTGTTTCACTCGGGGGGACTTTTTGTTTTGGAAAATATAATGGACTCTTCAGGTTCCGACTGCACGGCAATGAATGAACGCTTCTGAACTCAAACTGCCAAACAATCTATATTATTTGCAGGAAGCTTTACTATTTCCAAATCTTTCAGCGAGACCGTGGTATTAACAGCATGATAAATGAGGATGACTCAGATATCACTTATGAAATACCTTAGTAGCTCCAAGAAGCCAGAAGCAGAACTGTGTAAATTTTAAGCAGTCTTTAAAACTCAGCTAATTAAACAAAATGCAAATGAGCACACCAGCACCTCCGCTACTCACCACTGTGAATTCGCAGGTGTTCCTTCAGATGGTGTTTATATTTGAAGGCCTTGCCACACTCAGTGCATTTGAACTTGCGATTGCCTGCTCCTTGGGTCAGCATTTGGTGCTGGGAGAAAAAGAAGGAAAAAAAAAAGAGATACCAACATGAATTTTATGCAAGAGAAACCATGAATTTCAAGCTTAAAAAACAAAAATGAAATTAATGTGGCTCTGAATTCGTCAAGCGGACCAAAAGGTCTGCATGTACATTTATTTGTCTCATCAGCGTTGCAATAAAAATCAAAATGTTGGCAGTAAACCGAAACAAATGAGAAAGTACTTTCACATGAGCATTCGATATTTGCTTTAGAATTATTTCCTAAGTCTCTCATCAGAAATGTGTTGCTTTAAGGTATCTTACGATGAGAGAAACAGTTTTATAAGAAGATTTGTGGCTCTTAATATTCCTAGCAGATTCTGAACATGTGGGACTCGGCTTGTTTAAAAATTCTGTTTACTGCGTGTGGAGGAAAGAGAGAAACGCTGTCGTTAGTGGCATTTCGTGTAAGATTTAGTTCATTATCAAGCAGAAGAGACTGCGTCTTCAGCATGAGCTACTGCTGGAAATGTTTTTTAAAATCACAGAGCAGCAGGAAAGACCTGAGCTACCTTTTGTGCCATGTTTTCCCCCGGTGCTCTTCTAAGGGGTGAGGGAAAGTTGAAAGTTAAAAGTGGTGTAAAGATGCAATCAAAGGCAGCTGACCTTTTTGCAACAAGCAAGAAAAGCCCCATGACTTTGAATTTGGAGAGGGGAAGAAAAATAATTAATTAAAAAAATAATTATCTTGATAACAACGTAGCCAACCACGCTGGATACTCAAGGTAGGAGGTCAGCCTTTTGCAGGCAGTCACAACACAAAAGCCTTTTGCAGGGGCAGGGAGGGGGGGGGAAAGGAGAAAAGAAAAAAAAGAAGGAAAAAAAAAAAAAGGCAGCGCCGAAACGGTATGACAACTGCGAGGGTGTGCTGCCTCTTCCCACATTCCTGGCGAGACAGATGGTGTTACATGGGACACAGGGAGGTTTGTTCAAACAGCAGCAACCTTCAAAGATCAAGCAGAGCCCAGCCCGCCGCGCGCCATTGAGGGACCCGCGCTCATATGTTGCTGAGTTGCATAAACAAACAGCAACAGCTGTTTTGTCTCCCCCCATCGCCCTCCGAGGACTACTATAAACTTTAGTTGTGCCACTGTTAATATGATACAATCATTTTAATTTACTAATTGTAAATGCCATGAGCAAATGAGGGGACTTTTCAACACCAAAGCTACCATTCATAATGCGCCAGTACCAGCGCACTCTCGCATGTGAAATTTCAGGCGGTTACGTTGGATAAATATCGAGGCGGGTTTTTTTCCCTCCCCTGATGTTTTTAATGATACGAAGCAAAAGAAAGAACCTTACAGTGGATCAGGTTGGGAAAAATATACATGTGTTTTTCTACTGGAAAAGCCACAGGAAGGAAAGAATAGGAGAAAGCGCTCTGGAATCATTTATATTGATTTAAGATCAAGCAAAAGATACGGTTCTCTTAAAAATGCTAATTGCAAAAATCATGTGATTAGGAAGATGTGTGTTTGCCTAACTGCATTTACCTTACGCTGGGAAAAACCCACGAAGAGAAATACAGCTGATCATGATTTTCAGGTTTTTAAGAAAAATAAATTCTGCATAAAGCCTTTATAATTTGACACAATGCACGCATCTATTTATTTAACTTTTAACCACACCATTTGAGTTTCCATTACAGCCCTCCTCAAGATGGGTTTTCAGAAGTAATTCTCCAGCGAGGAGTAGCTTTCATGCTGGTGTGTAAAGAGTTTTGTGGCACAGGTCTAGCCCCAGCCCGTTTAGGAGTACTAGGGAAGCTCAGTCACCTGTTTGAGACACACAGGATTTCCTTAAATGCGGCACTGATATAATATTACACGTATCCCATCGAGGAAAAAACTACTTTGATTTATTGCGGATACGCTGCCGGGCTATACAGATGAAAGCCATGCCCAATTCTAGTGGCACAATCACAAATGATAGCCTATATGTGCTGTAGGAAGAGCTCTTCTCAAAATGTGTAATTATGTTTAACAAACGATTATACAAAATGCGCGTAATTTCATGTGATTGAAAAGGTTCCTCAAAAAGTAATGAAAAAATATTAGCGGATCTTTTAGTACATTTTGGAGTTCCTATCTGCAACACTGCAAAGTAAAACTAGGTGAAAAATGGAATTAAAATTGCTGAGATGTTTAATAATGTATAATTAAAATGCTACAGTTTCATTCACTTTTTGAGGAACATAAAAACGAAACTAAAGTCAAGTTAAAGTGCAAATAAAATTTCTAAATTAGAAATTAACACACTCATTCGATCGTGAACATAAGACTATTAAATCATATTAGAAGAGACCATCAAAAAATCATTTAGACCTCAATTAAAGCTATTACCATTAAAAGATCTGCATCTTCAAAATGCCATGAAAAATTAATAATGATTGCCAATCAAAGCAATATCGTTTCTCTAAGGGGTTATTACAGAAAGAAATCACTTAAAACCAGCCCCCCACCTGATCTGTCCCTGGCTTGTGTGTCACCATATGCCGCTCGAGCTGGGTGCGGTAGGCAAACGTGTAGTTACAGAGAGGGCACGAGAAGTTCTCCTCGTTCTTCTCGTGGCGGTACTTGATGTGCTCCTTGAGGGACGTCAGGCGCTTGTAGCCCCGGTCGCAGTAGGGGCAGGTCAGCAGTTGGGCGAAGGCATCTGGAGTTCCAGGTGGCAGGTCTGCGCCCCGGGATGGGGGGGGAAAGAGAGGCAGGCCAAAAGGTCAGCAAATCAATGGCAGCTCATGGGCTGATTGCCCGGGATGGTATGAGAGGAATCGCCGCAATCTGCTGCCCGGGAGGGAGGGACGGCGCTTCCAACCGGCGGCGGGAGGCACCGGCACCCGCGCACGCCCACGGCAGACTCGCAGGGCCCTCTCCGGACCCCGCCGGGAAATTAATTACGGGCATCACTCCTCCCGCAGACCTGGCTGGCTGGAAAACTAAGAAATACTTTTCCTGATCAATTGGCAATTTGCATTCCAGCCCCAGCTCATTACGTTACTTATGCCATTGACCGAATCCTTCCTACCAACGCTTCTCCAATTATTTATCAAGGCATCGGAGAGCAATAGGTCGGCTGCCCCGTCTCTTGTTGCATTAAAACTCTATTAAAACTCCCCAAACTCCCAAGTAGAGCAGCAGCCTTTCTCCTGTTTAAATTCAGCTCTTCAGTTCACCCACCAAATAATACAAATGTGCTGACTAAAAGATCATAATACACTGAAATTACAGCCCCAATCTTTGCTCATGAAATTCCATGCCGCTGCAGCTGTTCTTCAATTTTTAAGGTAAACACCCAGGCATGTAGTGCATTTATAATTGCAACAGCTGCACGAGGTCAGGATACTGGCTAAAAATGAATTACAGCCTCACCATTTTCTTCTTGCCCATTGGCCTCTGGAGTGCCAAGGCGAGACAGTTCCTCGGGGGCTTCAGGGTAAATAATGGCTGTGTCGCTGCGCTGCAGGTACTCCGCTATGCTGACTGCATGCCCATCCCCTTCCTCCAGTTTCCTTTTGGCAAAATATTCCTCAAAGTCCGACGTGCAATTTGCGTTCTTCACTAAAATGAGAGAAGGGGAAAAGAAAGGGGAGTTGAGTGAATCCTCTCCAAGAGCCTGGGTTGGTCAGCAACATTATGCACAGGTTGAGCTGATGTGCTTGAGCTACTAGGCTGGGTCTGCAGCTGGATCCTTGCTTTCATCGGTCTTGCTTCAGCTCCTAATAAAATTAATGTGGGCTTTCCACCAGCGTGGATGGAAGTAAGGGCAGGCAGTTAAATTAACAAGAACATGGGCTCTACGGGGCAGCAGGAGAAGTTTATGAGCCTTGGGTAATGCAGGTAATCTTTCATTGCTGGAACCTGAACCTTCAGAGGGCTCCTGGGGACCCGCAGCTTTTGGCATGAGCACAGCTCAACCTACAGGACCGAGCTCAGCTGCCCCCGGATCCCACAGACCCCGAGACAGTCCCCACGTGGGAGGTCATAGTTGCAGGTAGTAAAAGACCAAACTACTTCTCCAAGGCCAGGTCCTGCCTCATGTTGCTCTTCCATGGCAGGCACAAGAAGAGAATTGTTCACATCTTCCCTTATTTTTTTTTTTTTTCCTCCCTGCAAAGTTAACTTACAATGGGAGAATAGGTTGTTTTAAAAAAAGTATTGCTTCAGGATTTCTACAAATAGAACCACATGTTTGAGACCATAACAGGGATACCAAGCCTCAAACCACTTTGACAGTCTGTACAAGAGTTTTCCTTCTTTTCCTTAAATGTAAACCTAATTTTTTTATTGTCCATGCAATGTCCATGAAACATAATATATGCTCAACCACAAAACATCCTGTTACTAAAAATGTGCTTTTCTCCTCCATGTAAGAATAGTGCTTAAAGAAAAGACATTAAAAACTCTTTGATGTTATAGACAAATAAGAATATAATTATACTAGGAAAAAAAACCAAGCTGATGATTTTCCTTCTCTAAATTGTTTTTTTGTTTGTTTTTTAACAAGTCTTGGAAGACAGTTGGTGGCAAGGTACTAATGAGACTTGTTTTTAACTGACCATAAATGAAAATAACAGTTTATGATTGATTAAATTTTTAATGTATTTCTGCTCAGGTAAAATAAGACAACAAGGCAACGCCATAAACTATTCTTTAGTTCATGTAAAAGTAAAATATTAAATGGCATGACTCTGCTTTCAGTGATGCCAGGGCGCAATATGGAATAAACTCATTGAAATCAAGGGGGTTATGGTTTGTAAGCACTGGAAATGGGAGATTAACCAGCTCCTTGGTGTTTAGAAATGGGTAAATGCTTTGCCTCAGTTTCCTACAAATGCAAGGTGATGCTGGCGGTGAAAACAAGATGTGACCTCTGACTGGGGCACCAGTGGGAACCTGAAGCGCCTGATTTGAAGCGCTGATCTCGGCGTCACCGATAAAAGTAGATATCCGTCTCTGCAAACCTCATCCCTTTAGCCGATAAAATCAAATCCTCTGGCTGAGACAAATATGCCCTATTTTTCATATGAGCTGAGCAGCTTCTCAACTGTTCTGCAGCATTTTAGTGACAGTGACCAAATGGCACAGGGCACGGGACCCCGGTTGTGGAAAGAAACTTCTGTTCCTATTGCAGTGGTTTTGTAAGGAATAGCTACACCGCCACAGAGCTCCTCTTGGTCCTTCTGTAGCTCCTGTTATCATTTGTTATTAGCATGAGAAACAGTATCTCCCTTTTTAACCCCAAAACAGAGCAGCATCTACAGAAGGGGAGTGTGAGCGTGGAGAATAAGGCTGAGTACCCTACCTCCATTTTGTTGCTGGGAACAAAATGGTGGTTACTGAGTACACTTGATGCACGGGAGCATCAGAGTAGGTTTAGGACTTTTTGTTTTTATCAGAAAAAAAGCGGAGGCATTACCTTTCACACTGGAAAGCCACCTTTCCATTCCCCTTGCTATGCCTAGATCTTCCAAGTTTTGCAAGATAATCCACCTTAACACTACCCCTTCTCTACTCCTTCTCTTGGCTTAGCAATAGATCCAAGGAAAACAAGTTTATTTTTAACAAATTTAGGCCATGAGCCAGTAAGTGCTACCTGTGAAGCAAGGAAAGGGAGCCTTTCTCCAGAGAGGAGAAATGAGAGCAGGAAGGGGAAAGGGTGGGATGGCTCCATGGGATGGCTTCATGTGTCCTCCTCCTCCAGGCAAGCTGGGAGATTTTCGGGTTTGCAACTGTATTTATAGAATGGGGATTCAAGCCACTGAGCAATGCTTGAACTAGTATTAGGAGCTTCCATCCCAAACTCGAACCCAAATGAGGTTCTTCCTTCCTGCCCCCAAGTCTATCTGGAGGCTGATCCAACAGGCTGTGGAGGACTGCTGCGATTATTACTGGTCTTGGCTTCCTAATTCTCTGGATTATGTAGCTTCTATGTCTGTGCATGCAATCCAGGAGCTAAAGCAAATGTTTATGTCTACACTGTAAACCCCTAAAAACAAGGGGATTTAGTGGAAAAGCTGACAGATCCTTAACTGAAAAAATACAACCAGTGCTGCAACGCTGCAGATTAACACAAATAGCGAAAGGTGACCATGTGAATCTGGTTTCTCACCAGCAATGTTACTGGCAATTCAGACGTGGCTGGAAGCTCACCCAGTCTTACTAAAAAGACCCATCTGATAACCATTAGGCTTCTCTCTCGATTTCTGGGGGGAAGACTTGCTTCCCCACTCCACATCCTAATTTATTTTCCATGCACAAAGCCGTGTTGCCAGACTCCTCGTGGGCTGGCACTGCACACACGTTGCACATCCCCTCCTGCAAGGCAAGAATTTCAGCGAGATCTACGGCGTGTGACCTCACCAAATAAGTCTTTTTTAAATTAATTATTGGAGCCTGGAGAGCAGAAATATTTTCAGGTCCAAAAGCTGATGTGGCTGTGTCACATAAAATTAAAACACATTAAGGAAAGCTATCTTTGGAGGCATTTAGGACCTTTCAAGATAAAGTGAGAGAGAGGTTCAAGGGGCTTGGGAGACCAGTTATTTTGTGTGGGAACTCGTCCTGTGAGATGGTGATAGCTGCCCTTAATCGCAAACAAAGCTAATAAAACCACAGCCTTCATTAGCCAGGAAGTGAGAGGCCCCCATTGGTACACACAGATTACAGCCTGAAAACGGCCTGTCCTCCAACCTGCCAAGTTTTACTTCTGTTTTCCTCCCCCTGAAAGTTTTTCTTTCCCTTCTTTAAATTATATTAAAGAGATCTTTACTCGAAACCTGTCAGATGTTAGCAATCAAAACCGGGAAAATTTTTCTGTTTGTTTACAGGGATTTTGTTAATCTGCTTTCTGCAAACATCCCACTTGCAATAACCCTAACAGGTAGAATAAAATAAAACATAAGAATTTTTTCATTCACATTTTAAAAACCTCTTCTGCTAAATATCACTTCTTCAAGTCACCATTGAAGAACTCCCCAGAAATATTTACAAATTCGTTTAGCATGACCAAAGACTAAAATTTTCACTCTAATGGTCACTTTTGCATTTCTACTATAAAGCCTCCATGGCTCATTATAAAAATGTAGCTGATTAATGTATGAATAACAAGATTTCTCTTTAAGTACCACTAGGAAGTGGCCACTCTGACAATAGCAGAATAATTTAATGGAGACTTTTTCTTTCAGTTTCCTTTCTCTGCTAATGACTTTCTGAAATGAATTTGATGCTAAAAATGCACCACAGTTATTACATGCACCTACAGAAACTCGGTGGTTGGATGTATCTGGAAGACTCTAAAAATGTATCTCTTATCTCTGTGCTCAGCCCAGGTCACGGAGCACTGCGAGATCTGGTGTCAAGAGGGAGAGGCACGTTGTACTAAACAAGAGTAACCTCCTTGGCCCATCTGGAAGAACCCATGTTAATCTGTAGGAAGCCCTAACTGGCTTTCCCGGAGACCAGAAGGTCACTGTGGAATGGCTTTTGCTGAAGATGGAGTCACTGATCCAACTTTTTTTCCGTGGGTTGAATCTCAGCCTCACCTCAGCTTTGTTACTGAACATCAGTATTAAATCCCCCTACAACCAGCAGGGAAAAATTGAGGCTAAACACTCAAGACAGGCCCAAAGCCTGTAGTGAGGCTGAAGCAGAAAACTTTGAACATTTCCCAGACTATCTAGGAAGGATCTACAGTGGCTCAGGGACTGACTTCTTCCCTTTCCTCCTCAAATAATGGTTGGGGCACTTCAACAGGCAAGCTGGGGAAGTTTTTACTCTGCATGAAGGATGCTGCAGCTCCTCATAGTCACCTGGCATCTTCCACTAAAGATGAACAGACTGGCAAAGGCTTTTATCAGATTATTTAATTAAATGATCTCACATTGCTCTTAAAAGACTATGGAGACAGCAGTGATTAGAGAAACATGTTCTAGTAAACCTGCCAAGGCATCAGCAGCCTCTGAAGGAGCCTCTGAACACCTCAGTGACAAAAGAATTGAATTAAATACCAGCAGAGCACTAGGCAACTCATGATGGTTACTTGAGCAAGCTAGCCATTGCAGCTGGAGTAAAGAGGAGCCTCAGACTTTTGCACAGGACATTGGAGGAAGGAAGGAATTGCCAGGTGCAACACCCAGAGCAGCTTTTGCATTTTAAATGCAGGCGACCTAGATGCAAAGCACTCTTTGAGCCACGAGTTTGCTGAGCACCGAGCTGGGTAGGGACAACACTTATCTTTTCCTCAGAAAACTGGTTTCACTAGAGGCAGGACACCCCATGGACCCCAAGCAGGTTTAGCAGAGGGGTTGTTCTGGGGCTCGGTGACACCCTGGCCCCAGAGAATTGTCGCGAGGCCGGCCGAGAGACAAGACCATCAGATACTGGAAGGGAAGGGGCTAAGAGGACATGAAGTCTTCCCCTTCAAGCAGACCACACTGCAAGTATGAAAGAGTCAAGGCCTGTTATGGTAAGGAAAATATGTGCAAAGGAAGTCACGCGGACTGATAGGGAACCTCAAAGGCTCTGGTAATGGTAATTCAGATAAGCATCAAGTCTTATTTCTGAATCAGATGTCTATTAAAGTCCCGTTTCTCCAAGTGCTAAGCACAATTTGTCCCTTTGTTACCATCTCTTAGAAATAAAACAAGTTTTAAAATATATATGCAGCCAGTTGAGCACAGCAATATCATTTAGTACCTACGTAATGATGAACTGTGCCTCGGTGCCACCCTCCTTTCATGCATAATAAATCTAATGGATGAAGAAAGCAGTGATATGGTTTTATTTTCCTATTATTTTCCCCCTCAAGAATGATAAAGTAAATTTCTTGTGTTGTTTAATAAGAGCATTGGGGTTTTATGTGGGTGTTACCAACACTAGGAAAGTGTGAGTAATAAAATGCTTGTGAGACTTAGGTACCACCTTTTACAGTAATATTTGTGGAGGATATTACCTTTGAACTAAATCTCACAATGGAATGCATAGAAATGTGCTTATACTAGAAAACTCTTAATTGTGTAAATCTATCTGCAACATCTCAAATTGTGCCTAAATGCAGAAGAAACATTGGGTGATGTATGGCATTCAGCTGTGCTAAGGATGGGGTGGGGCCTTTGGAAAGAACATGGTAAGCCCCTGAATTCATTTGGATTAGAAAATAGTAACAGAAACCTTTTGCTGGTTTGCTCTGCTACAGAAAAAAAAGGAGATTGCTCAGAGGTGATGCCTGTTAAATATCTCTGTCTCCTTTCTTGTTCCACCAAATGTATTGATTTCTAAGAAAGAAATGCGAAAAGTAGGGGCGGGGGGGGGAAAGATTAGCCAGAAACATTATAATCTCATAAATATGCATTTAAAGTGTGTGTGTCTGTGTATCTGTGTAAGGGGTTTATGTGTGTCATGCTGAAAAGATGCTTTCAGTCTCTGAACTAGAGAGACTGTGCACCACGCGAACCTGGGGCTGCCAAGGAGGGTGCACCCCATCCTCATTACCAAGCTCTTTGTAACCCTCTCATTAAAACACTACTGTATCTTGGCTCAGCTACTTTAAACTATCCAAGGTTTACCCTCACTGGGAAAACATCTCCTCATGCTGCTGAGAACTATTATCTCACAAGGATGCAGCTAAAAGGAGTCGGGGGCTAAAACCTTGCAGGGCATGGGAGGGGTAGCAAGGACTCTCATTGCATGAGTTGGTGGCTGCACTCTCGAGAACAATTCAGGGGGGAGAAACTAAAAACCAGGAGAATTATGCATGTTTTTCCAAACTGTCCAACTGAAAACAAGTAATAAATTGTTTTGTCACTCTCACTCTTCATGCACAGCTGGTTTTGCGTGCGACCAAAGAGAAGGGATGCTCGTATCATGCAATACCTTACCTGTACCATTGTTTCCGGTGGTCTGAATTGTGGCTTCAGGCCCCATAGTGTCATAATCTTCCTTCATTTCTTCTGTGAAATAAAGCATGCACACTTTTAGCATGGGCACGTCAGTGAAAGCCTTACAAAGCTGGGGAGCACACTGTGGTGCCGGGGAAGATCCCGCTCAGGGAAGGAGAGAAAAGGGCTGTTGTGGACCTCTATACAATGGCTTTGTTCTGGGAAGTGAATGAGTTCAGCGGTGCTGGAGGGATGAAAACTTATTTACTTTAAACATGACAGCAAGTGGTGGAAAACAGAACTGTTTGTTCGGAGTCAGTGAAGGGCTTTTCTCAATATCAAATCTAGTAAGTGGCCAGGTGAGAAAAAGGGAATTTTTTTGTTCTTTTTTTCTTCTACATGTTTAAAGGAAATAATCAGTTAACAGACCCTGTGAGGTCTATACCTGGAAGAAAATGCAAATGCAGAAGGAAGATGTAAGAACTTCTTCTATCTCCCTTTCTATCTATCTATCGTCACACAGATCTGAGCTGTCATCGTCATTTTAACCTCATTTGAGGCACAGTGTTTATTAATATCAACTGGTGCAGAAATGTGACAAATTTTCAACTGTGGGCAGTTCTCCTCTGCCCATACTATTAGTTTGCGTCTTCTGTGCACTGACAAAGTTGGCCTTTATGGCCATAAATTGGATTAATTCACATGCAAATGAGCATGACAAGTGTAGAATTATTTACTATGTATTTATCATGCATGGGTTTGCTTTCCACGAACCCGGGCGTTTGGAGTGAGTTAAAATAGCATTTGGAAGAGGCTGGATGCAGCTCCATCACTGGGGAGAACACTTTTTTCCCTGGATGTTTCAGCCTGCCTTGCAGTGCCTGTCAAACTTGGTTTCTTACTGCTAATTTGTTAGTTCAGGTGCAACAGGTATTCACACATACAGCCAGGATAAGATTTAACCCTCCAAAGGGTTTTCACAGGCAAAAAAAAATATACAGAGTGTTTCTTTCTCGCCTTTGCAACTCCTGAACACCAGCCTTTCTTTATCTGAAGACGTGCACAAACAGACAACCTCTCCCTTTTCTTTTTTTAAGTGAGAGAATTTAGTATTTGAGATTTAAGTGAAAAAAAAAATCTGCTTTTATCTTTCACTGAGCTGCACTTATAAGAAATCAAATGGCAAAAGGAACTCAGAAATGGTTCAACAATGACCAAATAAATTAAAAAAAGAGAGAGAATTTCCCAGAAACAAACACCAGTCGATGATGATTCAGGAAGATGGATGCTGCTCAGCCAATCAAGTGATAGACTGGCAAGAAGATCAAAGCACGCTATTAAAATCTTATTGATACGTGAAGCATTAAAATTCTTATTACTCTTCCTTTTTTTTTTTTTTTTTTTTTTTTGTGAAAAAGGTTTTGATGAGGGCAGAAACTGGCCCAGTATTAATCCATTTCCATGACAATGATTTGACTGAAGATAGGGGAATAATATAAACAGAGCACATTCTCAGTTCATTCCTAAATTTGTAATCTTGTAGTATTCTTCAGATGTCACATTCTACAAGTAATTAGTTGGTAGAATAACAGGTTCTAATTGTATCATTCTAATCAAAACTAAAGCACAGAATGACTTAATTCAGAGCTTTACAACCAGCGTACAATACTGTGGTATAAATATACATGTTTATGGCTTTGAAGCTTAAAAAAAGAGAAAAAAAATTAATGAAAGCTCTTAAGTTAAAATATGCAGGTACAAACAGATGCTAAATTTGTACAAAAGCATAGAATATGCAGACCAGATGAAAAATATTTGTTTAAACTGTACAGCAGACAAGCCAGCCTTGATTCTTTTCCCAGATCTGGCATTCTGCCTCTCTAAGGATCATTTTCGGGGGGTTATCTTGCGTCCAAAACATTTAGGAGTTCAATATGTATTAATAAAATGTTGTCAATTATGATAATTGATCTGCTGGGCCAGTCTCACATCTGATATTTTTATTGCAGCCTCCCAGAAATTTTAATCAAGGTACAGTGTTTCTGAGAAGTTCAGCCTTCAATATAAATATAGTCATTGTGATTTTCTT
>VZRE01000012.1:69514-77342 GCA_013396775.1 Cephalopterus ornatus | reverse complement strand
AAAAAAAAAAAAAGGCAAAGTGAGAGAGTCAGAGAAACAGAGGGAGAGAGAGAAAGAGAAAGAGAGAGAGATAAATGATTTATGAACAGCCCTTGAGGAGTCCCAAATATCAGAACAATCTAAACATGCAATGAAGTCATGTCTCACTATATAGGGTCAGGAGCAGAACATCCATCACCTTCACAGGCCAACAATACTTCACAACCTTTAGGGTTCTCTCTCACAAATAGTAGTAAATACTTTTAAACTAAATAAATAACTGCTGTCAACTTCACTTACAGAAGCCCTCTGCCATCTTTTGCAGAGCTGCATTAGCCAAGGATGCCCGAGTCCACAACGCAGCCCCTTGATGTAATTCCTCAGTCAGGTAAAACAATTTTAAACCGCCGCAACAATTATTCACGTGGGTAAAGACAAGGCTGTGAGGATCCTTCTGCACACCAATTACACCTACTTCAGCACTGCTCATGCCAGGGGATTTTTCCTTGCTGTTTCAGACTTTTGTGAAGTTTGGTGACTAACTATGTGTGTTTGCTGTTTCTGTGTGTCAAATCAGACATAGAAGTATTTAAAAAAACCCGGCCTCCCCATGTGAAATTCAATATAATATCACCACAGCCTTTGCTTTTCCATTTTCAGAAGTTAAGTGTTGTCACACAAACACACCTCAGCAGTCTAGTACTGCCTTTACAGGAAAACAAAAAGGATTTTTTTTTGTTGTTGTAATAATTGACAATAGTTTCTTTAAATGTGGGTCACTGGGCAAAGCACGCATAATGCATTTCAAGCTGATTACTGTTTTCTCACTCATGATGCATAAAGTTGTATTCAGTGTCGAGAAATGAAAGCCCTCCTACACAACGTATCCGAACTTCAGACTCTGTTCTTTCCACTGGGTCAAGCAAGCGACTTCAAGCTTCAACCAAACCTTATGTGTGAGATGGAGCTACGGAGACGGCACGAGAACAGGTTACTTCCAGTCCACAGGGAAGAATCCAAAGAAAACCTCCCTGCAGCTCCATCAACAGAAGGGAAAACACACCAATGGCTGACTCTCATTTCACATCTGACTCTAAAAGTGTAGCAAAAAGCCAAGTGAAGAGCAGCAATAAATGTTGAGATCAGTGCTGGCACCCAAAACACCACAGGAATTAAGGATAATTCTTGTTACAGTTGCACTAGCAAAACCTGCTCATAATTACACCCAGGTACTGCCCTGGATTGTAGTGGTATTTGCCATTTAGTGCTGTGTTTACATGGTAAGACATGCATCAGACCAGAGGAGAAGTATCTGAATCATTGGCATTGCATTCCATTTTGTGCTGAATCATATTCAAGTTTCATTTTCAGTTCAGGGGTTACCAGAGAGTGCACAGCTTAGACTTCAACTGCCTCCAGAACAACTGGGACCTGCACAAGTATGAATCTCAGAAAAAACTATATGCTTTATCTCTGATGAGTGTTATTTTCAGTGGAAATTGTTATATTCTAGCAAACCTTCTCCATGACTCCTTAAAATAAATGATACCCCAAATGCTATCATCAGACAGATTAATTTTACAGTCGCATTTAAGCAAACAAGATGTTCTTTTTGCTGTCTCTAGGAAGACTTTCCTTGCTTTATGTACTTTTTCTTCTGAACAATGCGATGGCAGAACTACATGTGACATTTTCTTCCCTAAATGGTACCTGCTGAAAAAATTCCACCATTAAAAACGGCCCACGCTAACATTTAAATGTTGATAATAATTAGTTTGACATTTGAAATACAGTGGTTGCAGTGTTGTCTTGAAGATGTTCTGCTCAACATTACCTAACTAGCCCCTTTTCATACTTACGTGCTCTCTGTACATTATTCTGTCAGTTACTGAACAAATAAGACATCAGTTGCTAATGTATTAACATGCAAAAACTACGCTTAAGGGCCAAACACTGCCCCCAATCCACAATGTAACTCCCATTGATGTCAAGTACTGTTAAGGTTGTGACAACCAGTAAAAGAAGGGAGCTGAAAAGTAGGGGATCAATTTTCTCCCTGATCTGCAAGGAATTTATGCCAACGGCTCCCTGCAGAATGAGGGGTGGGAAAGGCAGGGCGTGGGTCGTGCCACGGGATGGGAGCTGCTGGTTTCCCCCTTCCTCTGGCCCATTGTGCACAGCCTCGGCCATGGCATCAGGGTTCCCCTTCAGAGGAATGCCCAGTCACTTCAGTTGTGCTAGATGGTCAGGTTGTGTCACTCCCTGCTTTTTATGTATCATAAAAGTAGGTGGTTGATAAAAAGTGGCGATGATTCACCGAGCAAGCTGAAAATGAAAGTATCCACGTAAGTACAAAAATACGCCCTTCTTGTTGGGTGCTGGAGAACTGTGTAACTCCTTACGACCAGTCTACGTGCAGACAACCCTGGTCAGGAGTGGCCACTGGGATGACCACAGGAGAAAAGCCTTAGGAGCGGCCTGCAGCCTCGGCAGGCCTGGGAATAGGAACCTGGTTCCTTCCAACTGGTCCTTGGACATTCCCAAGCCGTGACCATGTATTCTGCCCTGGGTGTGTGCACATGATTTAGGGCAAAAAAGACTTACATGTGGGTAAATTTTGCATGTAGATAAGAGAGCACTTTTTCTATGCTTTCTTAGAATCCTGTAATGCTCACAACACACTGGAGCACATTAAGTATAAATGATACGATCTAAGAATGAAGTAATACCATTACCCCTGCATTTCCTTGCTTTTGTCAGCTACAGTCTCTAAACAGAGAGGGCTTTACCTTCTTTATGTGTGTGTGTGTGATTGCATCTCCTCTGTTCTATTACTTATGAGTGTCTCTCATCCTAAGAGGAATGAGGACGATGCAAGTGATGCGACAGGAAGCTCAGGGTACACCCACTCTTTTCCCACCAGAATAAACACTGTTCTCAGGGAAGGTACTTTGATAATAAAAATGCATTTTTTAGAGATTTCTCAGGCAACTGTAATTGCTGTGGGAATGGTGACTCTAACAGGATGTACCTCCAACATGTAAACTCCACAAATAAGAAGGCTTTAGGATTTAAAAGATAAAATTTCGCCAACAGACAGGACCTCAGCTGTCCTTAAGATGTTATATTAGAAGGGTGTAAAAATAGAGGAATCTCAAATGCAGACCCCAAGTGTTGCTTAATCCTGAAGCCTAAAAGCTGATGCTCAGGTCTGTGTCTCACCTGCCAGGTTGCCTTTACATGCACGTGCCCTGGAATATGCCTTTAGTTAAAATGTTTAAACTCACTACAGACTTCAACAGGAAATTGTGATACCATTTTGAACCCCAATAACAAACCCACTACAGACTTCAACAGGAGACTCTGATACTATTTTGAAAGCAGATAACAATCCCCCACTGCAGACTTCAAAAAGGGAAACTCCTATACCATGCAGGCAAATGACTTCATATTTTCTATTTATATTTTTAGCTGGAGTCCTGAGGCTGCTACCCAAGTTGCACTGTCAGATGAGATATGCAACACATTGGTGAGGCTCTTGGCTCTCTCTTGGCTTCTCTTCTCAGGAAGTGTTTGTTTCCTTGTTCCTGCTAATGACAATGGGATTCATCAAAGTTTATATATCTTGACGGAGAGACATTAATTCTGGCAGTTGTGTGGTCAACCAGTCTCTGCTATCCTTATGGCTGCCTCTGCACTGCAGTGAGGGGCCAGCTGTTGGATGCTGATGACCAGGAGAAGATTCATTTTCCCATGAATCTTGAAGGTGTTGATTAAATTGCATACACTAGATTCCCAGACTGGAATTTCTCTGCTGAGTACATACTTTTAAATGGTTACACAGCAGTAAGAGCACAGCTGAATGCTTTTAGAAATATAAATAATTGATTATTTATTTATCCTCCAAGATAGCCTTTCCTCCTGGTAGATTACAGAGCTTGTTCACAGGAGAAGCAAAAGCATAGCCTGGAGGAAAACAATATACCTTCAGCTTTTCCTTGAAACGAGTATGGAATTGGCATGACTCTACCATCCATGATGTTCAAGAAGAAGCTGTTGTTGTTTAACTGTATCCTTGATACGCTTTTGATGAGTTTTAAGTATTTAGGGACACATTTTCTAAGTCTCAATAAACTACATTATCTTATGAGGAATCAAATGTCAGAAGAAAATTCTCTCCATAATAGTGCAGCTTCTCTTCCTCTGTCCAAAACCTGCTTTTCTCTTTCTTTATACATAGAGAACTATTCTCAGAGTTATCCTACTGATTAGTTTAAAAATATAAGAATAGTCTAATCTTTTTGAGGACTGAAAAGACAAATGAAGAAGAAAAGATGGAAGAAGAGCAGTTGTGAGCTCTGGTGAGAGCCCCTCTTATGTTTAATGCTACTTATTTCAACTTGAGTCCTGCTCCTGATGAACAGGCATAAAATAACCTTTTACACTTTTCAAAATCCATGTGTTTGTTCCCATGTTCTAGATGTTGGGGAACTAGAAAACAGAGTGGATCTGCTGCAGAGTCCCTAGTTCACAACATTTATAGGAAAAATCAGTAATATTTCCATATCTGCATTTTGACTAAATTACCTGCCTCTTACTTTCACAGTAATTTTAAAGCACTTTATGGACTTCAATAAATAGGCTCCAGATCACTACAGAATTTAGTCCTCTTTTTCTTCTGACCAACTGAAAAATCTGGCTACAGCAAAGACAGAAGAATGCAAGATTTACAGCGGAGAGACGGAGCCAACCCTGTGTTCTGATTAGCGGTTTGGATGCCATTGTTCTGTCTGGAAAACACATGTCATCCTCAGAATCACCCAAGCTGTCCATTGACATCTGCCAACATATCCTCCATCACCTCGCTGGTTCTTTTTTCTCACTTTCTCTTCCTTACACCTCTTCCCTCATTTTCCTGTGTTTCTGAAATCCCTGCAAGTACTCCAACGCAGTTAGGAGTTACTCCTTGTGAAAACTGATGTGGCTTTCACCCCCCCACAATACCACCTTCAGTCTCAAGCTGACCACCTCAAAATAACAGAAAATAGCCCATTCCTCTGAGTCTTCTCACGTGTCAGATTTGTGCTGCGTTTCTCTCTGGGGACAGAAATTCATAATAGCTCAGAGGCTTCATATTTTCAAAATTGTCACACTAAGACTTGAGTGCCTCCATGAAAGAAGCAGTAGAAAGAGATGCCTGAAGGTAGGCTGGGAAGAATCCAAAATGATGTCAGGTTTCCTTCTACCTTCCCATCAATAGGGTCTTTGAGGAAGAAGCATCTTCAGAGAAGAAAAAATAACTTTCTCCTTAGTTAAAAGGGCTACCACGGTTTCAGTTTGGAGACTGACAGTTACATTAGCTTTATTACCTTAAAATCTAAACAGCTCATGGTTTTGCTGTGGATGGCTTTGCCTCCACAAGTTTTGATGATGTCCTTGAAAGAGAAATATAGATGCATAACTTCATTCGGTGTTGACTTTGGAGGTGAATATTTTATCCCCTTTCCTTTTCCTGGCTGTTTGCAAACAGGAGTGATAACTCCTATGCAATACGCCTAAGAATTGTAGCAGAGGAGAGAAAATCAAAGCTTTTACTGGACTAGAACAGCTCCAATTCTGATAGTTCTCCTTCCTCTCTGTGCTGACTGATGATGAGGGACAGAGGAGATGAAAGAAGAGCTGGAGCTGTGCATCATTGTCTATTTTCTTTTGTCCAAAAGATACTTTTACTATTTGCATTATTGTTTTTAGCTTTTATGTAGAATGAAAAGATTCTTAACTAAAGAAGAATATGGGTTTTTTCCTGAGATCTATGCATTTTTTTCTGTGTGACTTTTTAGGGAACAGAAACTTACATTCTTGAAGAGTCCTGAGAAAAATGTTGGTCTCTTTCTAGTTACACTATAAGATAACTTTTCCAGCAAAGAATAATTTCTATTGAAATACGGATGTGGCAGTTTCTGGAAGACAGTAAATTGTGATTTATCCACCATAACACCTATCAGCCTGTTGAGAACTTGCTCTTTTGCTGTGAAGGGCCTGAAACACAGTTTGTACAATGCTGTCACACCCAGGTTAGAGCTACAACATAATTATTTTTTAGGAACTCAGCCCTCCCACTGTCTCCTTGGAAGAGTTTTATAATTGTTAATTCTCCAGAATAATTCTCCTCCGGCCATGTTGGGTTGAAGAATTTGTCAGGTTCTCACCATTATAAGGGAGGTGGCAGCACCTGGGAAGGGAGCTCCTGGCTAGCGGAATTCATAGGTAAAAATAAGATTGTCATTCAAGTAGGATGAATTTTGTATAAAAAAAATAGAAACAAAGAAAAAAAAAATCAACTCTTACTCCTACCAAGTAAATCTAGATAAAGAAAGCAATTTATTTTTTGTTCTGGTCAAGAAAGACTGGGATGGTGGCTCAGTGGCTGTGGCTGAGTGGTTTGTATGTTCTTGTCAAATGAGTCAACTTGTCCTTCACCCTCAAGCAAGAGGAAGTCAAATCCACCGCTAACACCATGGCAGAAAGAGTTGCTGTATATCTAATGCCTATTAAATAGGCAGGTGGGAGGAAAGGTAGAATTACCCAAATATTGTAGGTTGGAAATTTTAGTACTTTTTATAAAAATTCAAATAAAAGTTTTCTGAAATCCCTCAAGACTCTCCAAGGAGACTTATTCTTCAAAGCTGTCATTATGTGCTATGTAAATCTGGATTCACAGTCATCCTTTGAAGGGTGGACCATGAAGCAGGAGTTACAAATTATCACATAACATGCGTTTTAATACAAAACTAGCACCTTGGTTACCTAAAGGGGATCCTTTGTGAATGGACACACCAGAGACAAGCATCATTCCATGCACAGGATAAATGCAAAACTTCAGCTGCAGCAGGAATTGCTCCAAGTGGGAAGCACTTACGAGAAACGAATGCCACAGTACCTGACATATTCCTAACAAAACAAGTGACCATCCTCCCAATTCCTCTCACCTCAGGTTTCAGAGGGAGAGTCCTCAGGACCAAGACCAAAACCTGAGAACAGGTTTGGGGTTCTGTACCAGCAAGGAGGGCTTGGAGACTTCATACTTGTGGCATTCTCCTGAGCATAATATTTAAGTTCAGGGTGCAGCAAATAAAGGAAAAATTCATTTTAATGAATCCTCTATTTTACTGGAAGCACTGAAAAGAATGAAATCATTCTGGGACAACTTCTTTTTTTTCAATATCAATTGTTTCTTCTCTGGCACTTTGATGCATTCATTTCAGTGGAACCAGGATCTGGTCCTGCACATCACTCAGCCAGACTTTAAATTGCCCAGATTTGTTTATTCCCAGACTGTAATACAGTAACTTTATAGCCACTCTGCAACTACATATTAAAAAAACAAAACAGAAAAACATGGATTTTTTCCCCTCTAGTAAAATTCTAACAGTGTTGATTACCTTATTTAACCCATGCAGAAAAAAAAAAAAATAAAAAAGGAGAGAAACATTATACTGATTCTTCAGGAAAAAAAACCCCAAACAACACTAAATGTGTATCATTCATTGAATCATTCAGACCAGTGCCTTCTCTTCTGTAGAAAATTACCCAGGTCCTCTTGCTTTCTACAATCTACAGTATTGCACTTCTAAGGAAATAATACCTTGATAATCTGCACTTCAAACCCCAAGCCAATAATTGCCTTTGATGATTGAACAAAAAAAAAAAAAGAGACAGAAAAAGAGGAATCTGCAAGGCTGCAGCAAAGGAATGCTGGAGAAAAGATGCTCAAACTACTGGTGCACCTCTGTGTTTCGATATAATTTACAATCTATTTGCCAACAGTTCTGCAGTGATTAGTAAAATA
>VZRE01000012.1:57014-64514 GCA_013396775.1 Cephalopterus ornatus | reverse complement strand
GCATTTTTATCTTCTCATAATTGACCGTGTGTTTGATTAGTTGGGAAGTCTGGGTTGGGAAGGAGCACCAAAGAGCTGTATAGATTTTCTAGCACTAGTTCCCTTCTGATTGGGCCAAGCAGACAGGATGGCAGCCCTGTCTTGTAAATCAGAGCTCACAAGTGCTGCACAGTTGCTCAGTGAGTAACTCTTTGCAGGATTGGGCCCAGCCATAGCAATTTTACGACCGCTTGTGTTTTCCCCCAACCCTCCCACTGCTAAGAACTATCTGGATCTGCTCCCCCAGGGAAATTTGCAATATCTTCACTTTGCAATTCCCCAGAATGCTTCTGCTACTTTCTGGAGATATGAATGTAATATTTTTATCAATGCTTTCATTCTTAAATCAAACTTTAGATATAGTCCCAACGATATATGCAATGCAGGGACCACAATGAGGTACTTAAAAATACAACTGTTGAGTAGATATGAAAACTCTGAATGGTTCCTACAAGTGTGGAAATAAATCACAGGAAAAAGCTGAATGTTCTTCAATATATAACGCGGGGTATTTGGAAATGTTTAGGGTTTTAACTAAAGAATCAGCAAAGTTTTGTAGCTGAAGGGCCATATGCCCTATTTTAATAAAAAGGAATCCATAAAAAATAAATTACTTTCACTAAGTATATGCAAATTCCAATGTAAGCAATCAGTGCAAAATTAATTTTGCCAGAACTGATTAAAAGCATTAATAAATCTATATGCAGTATTGCTTCAATCTGATACTGTAAATTTATTATACTTCCTGTAAGATTAATTATAATGCTACAATAACATATTACGATGCCAGAACATATTACTGTACATTCTGTTAATAACAGTTAAGCACAACCTGAGTTGTAATTATAGACTGTAACAAAGTAATTTGATAGTGATTGTTTTCTTTAACTGTTAATGTTAGATGGGAAATAAAATGTGTATGTGCTTGTGTTCATTATATTTTTCTCTTTAATACAATACCTAATTAAACCCATGAAACCCCACAGCATTTGTTCTCACAGATTCCCTTCTCCTTTTTTTTTTTTTTTTTTGCTACTCTCCAAAACTGTCAGCCTGCTTGAGATAAGGGAAGGTTAAAAACAACAGTTTAAGTTTTTCAAGGTTGTTTTGCATTCTTGTCCTGTGCTAGGAGACAACTTTCTTTTTCTCCCTCTGATTTGAAATACACTGTGGCCCTTGCAGCACTCACCGTTTCAGATCTTCAGATTAGCAAACATTTCCAGCCACCCCAGCAAACCTCCCTCCCACCCACCCAGCACCCCGCTCTTCATCCCAGCAGCATCACACAGCACCTCACTTCAAGCAGACAAGAATAAAAAAAAAAATAAAACCCCAACCCAAAATAACAAACGAAAGAACTGAAAACCCCTTTAAAAACTAGGAGGCAAACGTGTAAAGTGCAATCATCCCCACGGGGAAGCACCTAAACTTTATGGGTTTTTTTTTCCCCACCCCCCAAAAAATCTGGAGTGGTAACAGCCCGTTTAATTGAGCTGAGAGTTAAAGGAGGTCGGGTGTTTCTTTGATAATATATCTATAGCTTGTGCTGCATTTTAGCCTGTTGTTCCTGCACTCCCAGAGTGCACGAAGGAAGGAGAATACAACTTTGGGAACACAAAACCCGAGCTATTTTAGCATACTGTACACAAACTCCGAGTGGCAAACAGTGCTTTTGGAGGACTACCAAAAGAAATTATTCAAGTTAAGCTTTATTTTGGATATATTCCTGATTAAGCCTGAGCACAATGAAAAAAACAGTGTGAAGGCACAATGCTGAATGGCATCTGTGCTTAGAGCTTCAGAGGACTGCTTACTGTCATAAAACTCTGTGTGTCACCAGCTGGGGGCCGGGGATTTAAAGATGTCAGGAGGACCTGGTCTCTCAGATGGGATAAAGATCAGAAGGAAAGCTGTCCAGGTGATGCCCAGGCCCCTGAACAAGCCTATCTGCACTCTCATTCAAATGATAATGAGTGTGTAAATCACATCTGTTCCCCCTCTGTGCCTGTATCCTTGTCACCTGAATAGCATCCCCACCAGGTATCAAATGAGCTCCAGGAAATAGGTTTCTTTTTTTATCCAACTTCGCTCTGAAATGAGAAAATGAGCACCCTGGCCAGGAGGCCCTGCAAACCAAAAGGGATTGCAGCCTTTGGGCTCCTCGCCACCAAGGAGGCTTAATTGTGGTCGGCGACGCCAAGAGCCTAAAACAAACGCCGGCACGGAGCTGGATGCTGGACTCCCTTTCGCAACAGCCACATAAAAGTAGGTTGATAATTAGTGGCCATTGACTTTAATGATGTAACGCGCTAATAATGGCATTGAAAATCACCCCTCATTGTCTGTAATACCAACCTCGCTCCTACCTAAGTGAAACACCTCTCTGCACCCGGACCAAGGAATGCCTGGATTTACAGCCATTAGTCGCTTTACAACTAAAATATTTGTCAATGTTTCATTTTCTAAAACTGCAATGAAGACCCTTGTTTAGACTTTCAAATGTAAAGAAAATTTGGATCTAAGAGTTTATTTCACCTCTGGGTTCATCTTGCCTTCGCTTCCATAATTTTTTTTCCCCCCTCTTTCTTTTTTTTTTTTTCCTTTTTTTTTTTGATCAGAGGCATGAAAGAGTGAGTAAGTGCGAATGCTTAGGTACCTGGGGTATGGAAAGGTGGTAATTAGCACAGCAGGATAATTGATGTGTAGATTGCAGCATGAACAAATGCTTTGACTTGTTTGTTCTTCTCACTCTTCCACATTCAATCTCTTCTCTCTCACATTTATTTATTTATTTTTTAATCCAGCCTAGCTAATGAACACCTTCCTTCCCTTAGTTAAGTTGATAAGAGATATATATCCATTTAAATAGAGGGGTTTATCTCCCTCCATTGTATGAAATCAGGGAAGGACTTTTCCTTACACTTTCTCTTCTGCTTTGCATTGCAATAAAAACTTCGAGGAAGGAGAGGAAGAACACTCTAAAGGTGGAAATAGAGGACTGTAGGATTTAATTGTCTGCACTTTCTGACGCACTAAGCTATGGGCATCAACCATACTTTCTCTGCTATTATTTAAGAAGTAGTTGGAAAAAAAAAATTGGAGCGAACCCAAGTTTTTCATGCAGCCACAGAATTATGAAGAATTTTGCCCCGTAGAGGACAACGGAATTGCCTGTGTAATAAGGAGTTATGCCCATGTGCAGGGCTTCAAAGGACCAAGGCCTTTTGCTATATGGCATTTGGCAAAGCTGTTGCAAGGCCTCGGTGTACATCTGTAGCAGGTATTTTCTGGCGGTGGGGAGATAAAAGGGTAAAACACTCGGTTACTTCTCTTTAAATTATGACACAGGGAAAAATAATAGAAGCCAGAGAGGATTTTTTTTTTTTTGCTTGCCTTCACGTAAAACAAACACATCTTTGTTTCATAAAATGATGATGTACAGACCATCCGTCCCTAACGATCCTTTGGGGTGCGTGGAGGGAAGAAATGTAAAAACGAGCTTGGAAATTGGGTTTAATATGCACGGGTGAGTGTTTTCCTCCCCGAATGGCACGCCGGCTATGCAGACTTGCTGTTATATTTTTAACTTAATGCGCGGCATATTAGCCATTACGTCCTCGGAGTGGACACATGTCATCCTGAATCGGAGATGAGCTCCACATGGCAGGGATCCCTGCGCCTGTGCGGGACTCGGTGCTGAACCGGGATCTCTCGCCTGTAAAATCTGTTCCGAGCCCAATCCGACAATGCTCCCTCCGGTAAAACTGCCATTAGCTACAGGAGCTGATATTGGTAATTTACATTTTGCCAGCCATAAGACTCAAGTTACTAACCGCTGCTTGTTCAAGGGACAGATTTAGACCTAATGATAAAATTATACTTTTTCGCAGTAACTGTTGCCCTTGGACATGCTTAGAAGTTTTATGGCAGTTCTGCATCTGCTTATCTAATTGCCAAACCAGCTTTTTGAAGCTCCTTAGCTGTGCTACCTGCAGAAAGTGTGCAAATCCCTTCCTTGCTCCTGACGCAGGAGCAATTAGCTTTACTTTCCCAGCCTAAACGCACACATATGATTACGGATCCCAGTGTCTTGCTGTGGCTTCTCCTGCTGCCAGTTGGGTCCTTGGTCCATTGGAGATAATCCTGTTTAACTACCCTACAAGCCTGTCCACTAACACAACAGGCTGATCGCAGCTCTGGAGCATCTCGGAGCTCAGCAAGGAGAAGTTGGGGATGCCCCATCCCTGGAAGGGTTCAAGGCCAGGTTGGATGGAGCTTGGAGCAACCTGGTCTAGTGAAAGGTGTTCCTGACCATGGCAGGGGGATTGGAACAAGATGAGCTTTAAGGTCGCTTCCCACCCAAACTATTCTGTGATTCTGTGATCTTCTGGCTGTATGGATAATAAAATTCATGGAAGAAGCATCTTTGGATGTCCCAAGAAGCACAGACACTTTGAGGGCAGCCACAGGAGGGAAAAGGCAGCAAGGCAAACCATCGGATAGAAAATCTGGTAGTCAGTGTTCCTCTTTTTCCCCCAGCACAGTCCTCAGTAGATGAGTGTGAGAGCCATGGAGTATTGGGAGTTTTGTGGCTGCTGGAGCACCAGGGCCACCAGGAATACATGGGATGTTTGAGAAGGCTCCTCTCCCGCTCCTGGGATGACTTGTCCCACACAGGGGATTCTTCCTTGTCTACTAGTTCATGCCTCTTTTCCCATGACCTTTAGGAAGCATGTAAAGCATTTAACATTGTTAGCAAAGATAAACTCCACCAGTAAAACCCACAGCAAAGGAATAATATAGGAACGTGGATAAAACCCATTTCAGCCAGGGAGTTTCACACCACTCCACTTTCATTTGGTGGTTTGGGAGGCAGGGAAGCAGACAAGGCCCACCCTACCTAGAAAAACAGCAAACAAAGCTCTTCAGAGAGCTGACTAAGGGCAATATTCATGACAAGGTGGGTCGCCTTGTTGACCTGCAGCAATTTTTCTTTCTGCCTGGGAGCAGGTAAAGCATTTCCACACATGGAGGGAGGTCTTCAGCTGCACCTCTAGGGATTTCTGACCACACAAAGCAAGAGGCAGGCTGGAGAAAGACTGTTAGAGTTCCATCAAGTTGCTTGCTAGCTTTCCAAGCCTGGAGAGCAAACTGAAGTGTATTATTAGCTCTTTTCTATTTGCCTCAAAAGCTGATGAAGAAGAAGTTGGAAACCGTACTATTCAACTGCCAAATAACTCAAAAAATTCCAATAGCGCCTGACACACAAGCCAAGGAACCCACTGAAAATGTACATTTGCATCCAAACCATAATGCATTGAGCTATGATCTCATCCTGAGGTGAGCTTTTTCTTTTTTTTTTTTTTTTCCCCCTTAATTTGGTTTTGGTTCTTTGAGTAAAAAAAGAAGGAAGCAAATATTAAACCTTACATTAGGGGGTAGAACAAGGAAAGTCACAGTGAATCCCCTCCCCGTAGTGTTTCTGCTGTATGGGAGGGATAGTTTTCTCCAGCTCTGCCACAGGGACTTGTGAGGGGACAACTCCACTCTGCCCTCCCATGTGAGCTGACACATCTCAGAGCCAAGACCCGGCCCCTCCATGTCCCCACGGAAAGGAGAGGACACGGTGAGGAGCCGTGGTCTTCCCTGGGCCCCTTCCCTGGTGGTGAGCCCTGCCCAGCTGTCGGGGCTATCCCAGCAGCTCATGGGAAATGCCACTTCCCAAAGCAGGAGCCAATCACTTTCACAGCATCCAAGCTAAATAAATGGTTTCCAGGCTCCTGATCAAACCCCTCATTCATGTTTCAGTTCAGAAATTATGAACAGGACAGCCCAGTTTTATCTTAAAAGCATCTGGTTTTTGGGAAGCACAAATTCCCTGCTTGAAAAAAAAACCTAAAAAAACCCAACCAACAACTACAACATAAAAATGCTTGTGAGACTGGCAATTCTTATTAAAAGCTAGGGGTTTTTTCACTGGGTAGTTTTCCAGATTTCTCACAGCCCTGGAACACAGGAGAGAATTTGGGAAACAAGGGAAACATAGGTGGGAAAAATATATGAAAAGAAAACATGTAAAAGAGAACACATTTAAATTTGTTTCCACGTATGAGATCATATTTCTGGCACTTTGTAGAAGTCCTATGGAAGCTGTTATTTCCAATATAGGAATACTACAGTGACTAAATTGGTGTTAAATTTAAATCTATTCAGGAAGTAATAGTCAATCTGCATTCCATGTAAAGACTCTCACAGGCAAAATTATTTATACAAGGTAAAGTTGGCAAAAGGAAGTCCAATGAAAGAAAAGAAATTACATGTATTAACCCAACCCTTCCCAACTAAATACTTCAATAGTCCTTCCTCAGGAAAATAGAGTTTTAGCCTGTGTGAGAGTAACACATTTTGTTAAAGTGGAAGTGATGTTTCAGGAACTGCTATTTTAGATGCATTATGAAACAATATAAGTCCATGTGATCCTTTAAAGTAAGTGTCACTATTTGCAGACGGATTTTTACTAATAGTTTAATTCCACATGAAGTGTAAAATGCATCCTGCAAATGTGCAGCCAAGTAATTGGATGGATGTTTTCACAGATGTATATTTAATTTTACAACTTTTGAACCTTCTTTGCGTTTATTAATTCATTTCTGCAACATTTAGGTCCAAATTTTGCCACACATGCACAGCTCCAAGGAGGGCTGATTTTAATTATATTCACGCAGATTTTATGCCAGGGTAACTATTGACTTAAATCAACCTTCTTAGCCCATGATTTACATCAATGTAACTTTGACTGGAATCAGGCTCAGTTGAAGTTGTGTAGAAATAACTTTGCCAGAATTTCCCTCTGGGTTCTTTTTACTACTGGTTGTACAGAATAAATAATTATTTTGGGCCAGCATGTGTCAAAACTTAAAATATTTTAAAAACTTGGGGAAAAGGAATACCTGCTTTTCAGAGGACTCTCTATAAGCTCATACATGCTTTCCTGGCTTGAGTTTGCTGGGGTTTTCTGAAGAAGTTCATTTTGTCATGTGCATACTGTCTCAAGGGCAAAAACACGCTTAAAAAAAAAGGATACCCTGAATTTAAACAGTGATGAAGCTGAAGATGTGACAGACAACTTGTCCCCTGTTGGACACAGTGAGCCTAGGGCAGGCCTACAAACACAGATGGAAGCCCTGCAGGAAAGCTATAGAAGACATCCACAGCCAAGGAGAAAGGGCAGGAGAATGTTCTCCTTTCCAGAACTCATGTCCTGCACGGACATCAACCCACTCAGGGAACCTGCGAGGTCCCCACACGGTGCCATCAGTCTGACCTTAGGTCTCCATCTATGTCCTGGAAATAGCTTTAAGATAAGCCCATGGCAATATTACCACAGGATGGACAGGGACACTGGGGACAATCACAAAAAAGCCTCAATGTAAATAGAGGAACCACCATACCCTGCTCTTC
>VZRE01000012.1:17014-52014 GCA_013396775.1 Cephalopterus ornatus | reverse complement strand
AAAAAATGATGTATCACCCCTGTTCGTAAGATTTATAATTCACATGGCAGTAGTGAATCTGGGAGCCTGGCCACAATGCATTTTCTATACTTAACTCTGTTATCTACAGTATGAGGACACTTACAACATTGGCAAAAAGGGGCACTAACAGTTCACTATCTTTGCTTGACTACTTTTATTTTTCTCTTTAAAGGGGACGTCATTAAAATTGAAAGCTTGTATCTCAAAAGGCCGGAATTACTCATGGGGTTAATGTTCTTAGTGAGACATGTTTAGGCAAATCTATCCACTGTACTTTTATTAGCAGGTAATGAAAAGGTGTAACCTAAAGTGTGAAAGGACTCTGTGTTTTTTGAAAACAGTACTTCAGCAAATAGCTTTATCTGGCAGAGCCTCTTTGTATTGTAATTATATATAATACAAATCTTCACAATAATTCAGAGAGAGAAAATGCTAATGTGCAGGTTGTGGCAGAAACGAAACCAAAGCAATGAGATTTGCAGCTACAGCTGATTCCCCATCTCACACTGTGATTTTTAACAATTTATTTCCCCACTCATGTCTCTACTCTGTCGCTTAACCACAGCTACAAAAGTTATTTCTCTTCTTTTTTTCTGATGTGCTGTTTTTCCCCTTAAAGCACAAAAGAGATAAACCCCCTAAACTGTTGATTAAAGTAGATGGGAGTTGGTAGGAGAAACTAGGAAGAGTTTCTAGCAGTTAAGCAGGATTTATATTAGGAACCAGCTCCTAACATCCTTTCCAGCTTTCTGCCCGTCGCTGCTGCAGTTTTCAAAACATGCAAAATTTATCTGACTTACCACAACAGCTTGAAGGGCCAGCTTGGATAAATATGTATTTCTGTGATCTCTATTGGTTTTGCACATATGGTATCATCTACCTGATTGATTGTAAGGGCTCCATTGACTAAAAACTGAAGGGATTTTGGTGTATACATTCATCCCGAAAATACATATTCATGGCAGGGCTTGCCACAATCCCCTAAACGTGGAGTCACTGCCACGCTCGGTGTCGGCGTCTCTCTCGTAATGAATCACTGGCTGATGGACCCGGTTGGAGCCCTGACACTTCACCCTCCCGCCGTGGCTGCTGTCACCCTCCAGCCCCCAGCAGCGTCCCTGATTCCAAGGAAAAGGGCAAGGGGCTGGCTGCCCTCCCCACGAGTCACCTCCTCCAAACCACAGCCCTTTCGTTCAGATAAATTTTTTTTTTTTTGTTATTTTTAATTTCGATTTCGACAAGGCCAAATTAATTGTTTGCAAAATGAAGAAATGGATCCTGCAGCAATCTTATCCCTCTGATAACTCCTCACAATTTGCAGTGGAGTTCCCTCTAGCCTCGGCCATGGAGCATGAGCTGCGTTTCTTCTTCTAAGAGTATTTTTTACTCCTTCCTTTCCCACCACCACACACAACCTGGGAGACAGACTATACGAAAAAAAACACTGTAAAATAAATAACTGTCTTCACGGGGAAATATGTTGGGTTTTCCCCCCTCTCTTTTACATCCTTATATCTGACCCTAATCTAGATCCCACAGTCAGTGACAGAAATATTGACATCAGCTGGGGAAAGATCAGATTTCTTTACACAGGGGACGAGTCCTGTAAACTCTGCCGTGTTGACAGAACCAGGTCCCGTGCTGGTGGGTCCTTCTGCTGGCCTGGAGAAGGTTTAAACACTATTCCTGCTTCCCTGTAGCCCAGGGAGCTTTCTCATTAACTTTAATACCAGCATCATTGCACCTTAAAAACAAATAGGGATGGATTCTGGTGCAGGAGGAGCACAACCTGACTCTTCTGGTAGCATTAGTGCCCACAACAAGACCTTTCTGTATTGCAGAGTACCAAGAATATCACCATCTGGCCCAAAATTAATTAAAAAATTCCTGGAAGTTAGTTTAAAAAATCCCCAAAATTACTCCTCTGTATTTTTACAGTCGAGCTATAAACTCCTGATAAACAGAGGCCACAGTTGAAATGTTGACACAAACCTCTGCTTGGCATCGTGAGCAGGCGCCTGTTACCTGTGCTGGTGAGAGAATTCATAGGTTCGTGATGAAGTAGGGGCACTTGGGATTTCTACAGCATTTTCCTTTCTATTCTGAACCTTGCTCAAAACCCAGCCCTCCAATTTTTGGTCACAGCTTTATCTCAGAAAGGACTGAATAGGTACTTAAAATATTTTTCAAGAGAAAGAAAGAGGCGAGAGAGAGAGAAACCCCTGCCCATTCTTCTGAAATTTAAGTAGGCAGCCCTTGAAAGATCACTGAGAAAAGTCTGTATTTTCTCAGGTTTAACTAAATAATTTATGCATACTTTCACTTTGGCATGATGAAGCAATTTTAGCCTTTAAAACCCACAACTACTCAGGAGGGAAAAGGTCTGGTTCCTGCAACTTAAATAATTTAAACATCCAGGTGGAAATGCTTTCAGCACTGCTCCTTTCTGAAACAAAGGAGGAAGACCCCGAAATTCTGGGACACTGAGAAGAAAAGGAGTGACAAAAGAGCCAACCTCAGATACATTCAATGTTGAGGGGAAATCCAGCATTGTTTGCTGGGATGACATGCTCAGAGTACATAAATCCACTAGGTAAAAACGCTTAGAAAAAAAAAAAATTATTGGCCTAGAGCTACAACAAACATGCTTTGCAAAAGAGCACGGCAAAAATATCCCTCTGCCCTCTAACCCAAGTCAGAAATGGTTTGTGTACGCTTAAGGGTTAGGCAGATGTTAGGGGTCACTGAAGAAGCTGTGTGAAAAACTGCACCACCAGCACCGGCTTCTGAATTTACAGAAATGAGTGCGTCGCCTAACTCGGAGCCAAGCAGCTCCCTGCCGACGAGAAATGAAAAAGTACCCGGGCTACTTCATCCTTTCCTGCGTTAGATGGTAGATGTGAAACTCTCGAGATACATGCAAAAAATTGGTCAGCTCTAAAGACAGGTAAGAACAGCCCTCTGAGTCAGTGTCTGTCACCCTCACGCTGGGTTTTGCCGCAACCGATGCATCGGCGATGACATGATGTCCCGAGGAAGGGTGGGATGCCCGATGGGAGCTGATGGTTGTGGGGAGAAATGCTTTTTTAAAAAAAAAAAGAAAAATCAGAAATAAAGGGCCAACAGCATAGGTATTACTAAAACTAGATAACTGGTAGTGATTTCACATAGTATTAAGCTCTGTTAATCAAGATGTCTCCCAGTAAACAGCATCACTGAAATGAACATTTGGCTCTGTCCCAAGGACAGACATGCCTCGGACTGCTCTCCCCTTTGGTATGTATCGAGCAGAAAGTATTAGAGGGAGAGTTAGCAGTGACCCATATATCTAAACCACCAGCATTTTCTGTTAGGGAAAAATTATCTGATTGTCCTCTCTAACCGGCTTTAAAGCCTCCATTGTTCGGCGCGAGCCTTCAAAACATGGCATGGACGATGTCCCGGGGCTGGAGAGACGCCTCCTGCATGCCCGTGGTGTTCTCCATGGGCTTTGCAGAGACAGGGACTCCTAACTGCCCGGGAGCCTTTCGTCGCTGGCGTTCCTCAAGAGGACGGTGGTAACACACCAAATTAATAACGGCGCGCGTCCCTCCTACGGCCAAGCCGGTCCCGGTGCCAGCGCTCACATCTGCAGCGCAGCCATGCGCTGGCAGCGGGACCAAACGGGAGGTGCCTTGGGGAGGAGAAGGAGGAGGAGGAGGAGGAAGAAGAAGAAGAAGAAGAAGAAGAAGAAGAAGAAGAAGAAGAAGAAGAAGAAGAGGGGAGGTCAAACCCATCTGTGCCCTCATGTGGGATTTTCCCCGGCACTCTTCACCTGTGACTTCCTACTCCTCCGCAAGTCACCTGAGAAGGGAAGCAAGAAATAAGCCGTGCTCCTCCGGCCGCCCCTCCATCGTGCACGGGGTGCTGTATTTTCCATGGCTTATTTCCCTTTTTTATTTTTTCCTACCAGGTGTCTCACTCAATATATCCTGATCAATGCAAAAAAGGGCAAAATTCACGCCTTGCAGCACTAAAAATGCTCCAGTTGGTGTTGAAACCGATGCTCTTTCAGCATAGATTTTTGTTGATGTGCACGTGAGAAACTACTGGCTGCTAGTGCGTGTGTATGTGGAGTAATACCACCTCCAGAGCCTGCTTCCCACCAGACTTTGAGCTTAAAATGGCTCAGAGTTTCTCCTATCTGCATGTGCCTCCTGGTCAGCTGAAATGTTCTTATTAGGCTGGTCCCCAACCTTATCCTTGCAGCCAAAAGGAAATGCAGAGCTGAGCATAAGAGGCTGTTGAAACCACACATCATATTTGGGTTTGCTGTGTCATAATGATTTTATTCTGGTTGGGATAAGGCTTTCTGCGGCTGTTTTCCTATGGAGCTGATGGCAGAGGGCAAGGGCATGGCTGATACTGAGCAAAGAGGAACAGCAGCAAGAGGGAGAATGTCCCAACAGAGAAAACAGCTCTGTTAAAAGTGCATTATTTTTGTTGGTTTAAGTGTGTCCACTTCAGAGATACTGACTGTGGTTAAGAGGTAAAAGAAGGGATGTGGAATGAGGCTCCAGACCTCAAGCCTTGAAGTGTTTTCCCTTTCTTTTGACCTTCTCTCTTTTCCTTCTTTTTAATGTGATATTAATAGCAGCACCCCAGACACAGCCTGCCCTGCAGCAAAGCGTGGGTGTCCCAGGTGCTCCAGCACCTCTCCACTACCAGGGGAATTAAACTCTTCTTTCCCCAATTCCCTCACTGGCAGGAGTCCTGCCTGGCCAGGCAGGATGGCCTCATCCTTTAATTAATATGCCAAAATGGACATCAGTTATCCCTGAGGATGTGCTGCTTCCTGCACCGGGTGCCTGCCCAAAACCCTCATCTTGTTGCTTTGGAAAACGAATATCCTTTAGGTGCTGCTGAGCGAGTTCAGGTTTCAGCCAGTGCCCACCTCGAGGTGAAAATAGAACATGAATTTTTAAGAAAAAAGATCTGACTTTAAATTTAAAGTTATTCACTCTTTTAGTGCAATACCAAAGTACAGCCTGTGTCAGGATCATATTTCATGGGAGAAAGTTAAATTTTCAAGGTTAATATTGTTTCTGAACAAAGTATATATCAGATTTTTTGGAGGCCTTTTTGCTGACTTATGTCTCACACCCGTGAGTCTCGATGGGGACTAGAGACCTTGTGTTTGCAAACCTGTGCAATTTTGGGCACTAGAATAACCATTATATCAACACCAGGAACAAAGCAAGCTCAGGGACTGTGTGAAACTCCTCTCACAACAACCCAAAAAATAAAGAGGCAGCCCATTTGGCACAGAGCTCCCCGAGGAAACTGCATGAACCCGAGGTGAAAGGCCTTTTCTTCTATTCCCAGGCTGCTAAACCATCTAGCTCTCCTCATTCATTACCCTGAGTTAAGCTTTGCAAGCTTACAGTAAACCTGGGAGAGCTCAGGTTTTGTACAGAGGAATTTCACATTAAGGATTCGCTTCCCCCGCCTCCAGCCTGTTCCCCTGAATCTTCAAACAGAACACCTGATATAAACCTAAAATCCTAATCTAGCCTGAAGTGCATTAATAGGAGCTTTGATTTTTCTGTTTAAAAAAGAAGAGAATTAGCTCCATAATCCTACTAGTTATACTTCTAACAATATTATTTTAAGACAATTAATTCATATTTAAAAATAATGAAATTACTAGCACAAGACACTAAACTTCTTTTAGTATATTAAATTGGGCAGATTGCTTCTCTCCTTCTAATTATGAATGTAGCAGTTACAAAAGAAACTGTCATTTTGATAGAGTAAAAGACAATCTGTCTGCCAAAAGTGTCCAACCATAATTCTAAAAAAAAAGTCATCTGCATCAAGAACACGCTACTTTGTTTGATGTACTGTCTTATTGGAAACCTAATTTGCTTTCAACCTCTGAGACAACACATAACATAAGTTTGTGTGACTAATTTTCTTGGAAATATGAGTAATTAGAATAAGGGACCATTTTCCATCGCAGGAACGGGTAGTTTTCAAAATCCGAAATAAATGCTTTAAGTCATTTTCTTTTCCCTTTCAGCCGAGTATTCCAAAGGGGAGGGGGATGGCTTTGTACAGTGGAACGTAAACTCACATGTAAATTGCAAACTACTGCAAAGTACGGAGAGGTTTATTACCTGAGGTGAGCACTCCCAGAGCTCCTGGAGTATAAAAGCATTAGCCGTATGTTCTAACCGAGTCATAAAAATCAATAAACAGGAACCCCCCACCTGTGCTATGGCCCCAGTGTTAAGTTTTATACACGTAGTAATAGTGCATATCAATTTTCACCACCCTTCCTACGCTAGCTATTACAAGGCGTACAACCACCGGAGGGACTGCGAGAGCAGTGCCATTCATCCCACGGAGTTGTCCAGATGCCAACTCCATTGCATCATTGTCAATTTTATTCCATCTACAACTGGACAAGGCTGCAGCCCCGGCTCCTATCCACCCACTCAGCCCCGCAACAATTGCAAACTCTGTTCGGCTGGTTAAAGAGTTTACAAGCCAGCTGAAAGAAAACAGAACAGTTGCATATTAATGCACCCAACCCCTGAAAGATCACATAATGGAGCGGGAGAAACGTGTAACTGCAACCAATATGGGATCCTGTCCAGCTGCCGCAGCCTGTGGATCAGTGACCGGGTTTTTAAATAAATTAATGATAAGCATCCATATGCAGCTGCGCCAGGTTCCGACTGCAACTGGTTGTGTTGCTGGAGGCTCCTTGGTTGCCCGGAGGTATGGGAAGCGTGGATCATCAAAAAGCTAGTGGACGCTAAAAATCAAGCAGCCCTACAGATGTGGTAGCTCTGCCAGGTTGCAAAAATAACTACTAAATCACACTTATCTTATAATTAAAAAGAATGCCCCTGATAAGGCAGGGAGGAGTGTGAGGATAAACCTTTGCCACGTATTTTCCACTATTCATTAATCTATGGAAATAAGGGTGGCAGGTTTATTTAAGTATCAAGGAGACCAGGAAAGTTGGTTGCTTTTCATTTTCAAATCAGGACTGGGAAAAAAAAAAAAAGGCCACCCAAAAAAACTTTGAGGAATATTTCATTCTACAAGCATCCTTTAAAAGTGTCAGACTTTCTAATTACAGCCCAAAGATGACCACTGCAGCCTTCAGCAAGTAATGAGAAGTATTTGAGGATGAAGGCTTTGATTCTGAAATAAGCATGACCCAAGTGTAGTCTCCCTTCACAAAAAAAAAAAAGCTGTGGTAGCTTCAGTTTTAATAGGCAAGAAGGAAAGAATAAAATAGAAAAAAAAAACCCTAGCACTTGATGATGACCCTTTCTCCCCTCCCCAACAAAAACACAAGGAGTTTTATCTGCCTGAGGTTGCCTCTGATAGTGCTTATGGTCCGGAAGTACCACTCATGGGTACTTAAAGCAGCATCACTCAGAAGCATAAAAATAGAATGAAGTTGTACAGCAAATGAGAAATTATGATATAACTCAAGTGTTGTGACACGAAACAAGCAAAACGAATGCTCCCTACATTCCCTGGAACTGATAAAAATCTATATGAAATTAGTAGTGCCATCAAGGTGTTGCTTAGGATGAAGTGATGCCTTTAAAAGCTGTCTGCAGTAAGAGTCATGACAGTTTTGTGGTGAAGCTAACCATTTTGGGCAATGGGAATAAAGTAAGACCACTGTAGCTGATGATTTGCATGGTGCAAGCAGCAGAAGAAGAGAGAGAGAGAGAGAGAAAAGGAAAAATGGTTACCGACAAGATCTGATGGTTCACATGGTTCAGGTTGAAGGAGAGAAGAGAGAAAGAGAGCTCCCGTGGAGTCTTGTGTATTTATGTACAGTTTTCCCTCCCAGGTGGGATATCTGGTCAGTGCCTCACAGAGTGGGGTGTGCTGTAGCCAGTCACAGTCTCCAAGGGTGCGCAGTGGGTGGGCTACCAGGCAGGTCTACCTTGAATGACAGCCGGGCTGCATGGCCTTCAGTGATGCCATGTGCTCTGCGTGGGCTCGGCTATGTTGGCCCTGCCACGTGCTCTCAGCAGGCTTTGTGTGCAGGCCTTACCATGTGCCTGCAGGTCTAGACCCAGTCCTTCCCTGCAAATGCACACACACACACACTCACGGTCAGTTGGTTCCAACCTCTATCAATAATTCAGTGAGATTCAGATCCAGTACCTCACATCCCACCTCTGGGTCGGGACAACCACTGAAATTATATTTGATTAGATTTTCTTCTTCTAGCAGCAGTGGTAGGAGAACCTAGCTGGCAGAAGAAGGAAAAGCACAGAAGAAAGAGGAAGTTGAGAACAGCTGGCATACAATAGATAATTTAAGGGAAAGTGACCCTCATGTATAATTTTTAACTGAAGAACTGTCAAGCCCCATTAGTTCCGATAGGGCCTGATGGCCCTGAGGCAGGTTTATAGGGGCATTGTATGAGAAGAGTTTCCAACAAAGCAGCAAGAAAAAAATGCAACATTTTAAGGGAACTTTTGTGGATTCAGAATTTGGGGGGTTTTGTTTGTTTGTTTTTGTTGTTGGGTTTTTTTTGGGGGGGGAGTATTTTTCTTTTTAATCTTAACTGCTTTTCTTTTCAGAAGAGAACCAGAAAATGGTAAAAACGTATTTTGGAGCCCGTTTAGCCATGTTGAGCCACATGTGCTGATAATGCTGAGGAATTCTGAGAGACACCCATTAAATGTGGAAACTGTGCTGTTAAATCTACGTCACCACCTTGGCTAGTGAATAAAAGGCCAAGTAAAAGAGCAAGGGAAGAAAGCAGAACTCCCTAAATAAGTGCAAATAATGAAGGGTAGAACCTGAGTAGAACATAAAAAGTGAGCAAGTTAGGTAAAATAAAGCTCCAGCACCGTTTCTGCAGACATATTTTAGAGGCCAGTCCAACATTATAAACAATTGCTATAAAACCTGAAAGGTCCAGGTGTCGCTAAGTCGTGTTTACTTTATGGCTTTCACTTTGCTATTTGGCAGGACTTCTAAGACCGTAGTGAGTGATATTGCCCTTAACTTAAAGCACTATAACTTTCTTGCCCAAACTTAAAAGAGATACTGTAAAATTATTTAGCAACTTCTTGGGCCGTAAAGCCAGAGTCCTCTCCTGTGTGTCAGTCAGCCCCCCCAATAAACGCTGCCTTTGGCTGGTGGGTGTGTGGTGGGTTTTGGGTACATCCATGGGAACTGGGGCGAAGAGGGGGAAGACCAAGGATATGCCTCTCCTCCTCCAAAGGGCTCAAACTGCTGGCAAACTCCTGGACACTTGAGAGGGCAGTGGGAATAGGAGCAAAACCAGCGAACAGGGGCAAAGTCTTGGGCTTGTCTTGTCTCCCTGTGGAGTTCTCCTTCCTTGGGTAAAGCAGTGTGGCAGGTAGGTGGTGGGTTTGGAGCAACATATTTCCCTGCACTGTTGGGGCCCCACCATGCTTTCCACCTGGGCCAAGAGTGGGTGGGTGACACAAAACCAGAAGACTCTCATATAGCTGAGGTCAGTATTTGGTTTAAAGTAAATGAGATTAGCTGATTCTGGCCTTAATGAGTTGACTTTAAGGCCTATATATCTAAAAGAAAATAAATATAAACTGTCATTTAAAGAAATGATAAGAGAACCATCCTTTTAAACTCAAGTCAAATAATATGACAATAAAGTCAGGAGTTATAGGTACTGTAGATTGTCCTTTACTAGACACTCGATTATGTGTAGTCATTAGACCAGCTATAAAAAGAAGGTTTAAATACTAATGTATTTTTTAATTTGTTTTATACCCTAAACAAGCAATCAATGTACATTAATAAACATAATTGTTTTTTTGGCATTTGTCCATTCATTTGGTCTACCTTGTCAGCTCTGGCAAACACATCAGCAAAATTCAGTAACCACAATACACAAGAAGGAAACACCAGTGAGGCCATCTCAAATATGCATAATGTATTGAATTACTTTGCTGCTCCACTATTGACAGGCTGAAGCCTCCAAAGTTGGCCATAACTGTCCTCCTGTCCGTCTTAAACAATGACTTTGACAGGGTTTTGTCCACAAATACAGCTTTTGAGTGCTAGTGCAAAGAACCTTTAACGAGGTGGTAAATATGTTTACCTTTGATAAGGTGAGCTGCCTGATAAGATAAGGTGGATGGCCACTTTTCAAAAGCAAACATGTACAGAGCGGGGAGCTTTCACCCAGGAGCTGTGCTGGATTTGATCAGCGTAGGGAAACGTCTACACGCTCTGGAATAGCTTCCTGAAATCAATTTGTTCCTTTTCAGTTTTAATTATAAAATACCACTCGCTAGAGAGAGATTTATTCACTCAAGAGGGTGAAATGTTGGAGATGCATGTGCAAAAGGTGCTCATCTCTGTAGTCTCAGCAATTAGGGTACAGCTCTTAGATTAACTAGGACACTGTGGGTATCTACCTCCTGGTGTGTCACCTTCAAGCAATCCCCATCCCAGGGACATCCTGTAAACGGGAAAGATCAGGAAATATCTCAGAGAAGGAGGCTCTCATTGGTCTGGTGTGATTACCCTGAGTGCTAGTGACCACAGAAATACACACCAAGAAAAAAGCTCCACTGGGGGCAAAAATCTGTCTTGCGACCCTCTAACACCTCCTGACATCTCTACCAGGCCCTCTCCATAGGTGACCCTACCAAAACAATTCTGGTTGGCCCGCCAGTTGTAGGCAAGAAGATGGGAGGTAACGTGGGCAGCGTCTGCGCCACAGAAATTTCTTAAAATGTCATTTGTCAGAGGAAAGGAAAGCAAGATTGTTGCAAGAAGAGCTGAAGCTGAAAAAGTCCAAAATGGGAGCTCCACTAAAGGCTTTAACGCGCTAGAAAATTTATGAAAACATGAATAAAAGGTAACTTATTCAGTGTCAGCCTTACATATTTATAGTTTAAAAATTAGTCAAAGTTTATGTCCCGAGGTTGCACCTACAGGAAGCCAGATGTGTGCCTTCTGCATGTGACCTAAGACAGGCCTGAAGCAACAACTAGATAATTTCTCGCTCATACTCCACACCGTCGATCGCGGCGGCTTTCTGAGGTGAGAGAATCTGACAGCACTAACTCTCCAGGGCAGAACTTTCCAGTCAAGTGGATCAACGGACTGAAAATCTCTTATGAATAGTCATTAGGCCTTCATTACAAACCCCTCACAACCCAGTTCTCTTTTCGCAACCAAATGCCTTTTGTCATCTTCACAAGGTGCATCATTTAATTACCAATTGATTTCTTTATATATGACAACATGTCAGATAGCAAAATACAGTGTATCTCCCTTAGGGGGAGAAGTCTGTTAACTATCAGCGTGCCAGATTACTGAATTTAGCTGGAAGACAGCTATTCCCTCCACTGCGCCTTTATTTTAACTCGCTTTCCAGTTTTCCAGAGGAGCAACGCAGAGAAGAGGCAAACACAAGGAACAGTGCAAAGAGGGATTATTCCCCCCCGCCCCCCGCCATTCTGTCAAAAAATTAAAGCTGACTTCCAACGTTTCTCACTCTGTTTTTAGGCCCGGGCACCCCGTGCACGCACACATGTACGTTGGCATCGTCGGCTGTGTGCACACACAGAGCCGGGCTCAAACACGTCAAACAATTGTTCGCATTATCCCAGGAATTTACCCAGCTTCTGACTTTGCTAGCACGCTGAATCTTCCCCTTCACAACTGCAGCCTGATAATCAAGCCAGTACTGTATTAATAAGCTGAATAATAAGGGAATTTCAGAAATGTACAGGACTATTATACCGTAACAATAAAACCTCAAACTGAGTAAACCAGAGCAGCGCTGAAGGTAGGCGTCGGGAAAGAATGAAACCAGTGTTGCAGTAATGCACTCCATTGTATGGCAGTGTAAATGCCTGCTTCTTTCATACACAGAAGCTACATTACACGAGTCCGAAATGTTCTCAGAGCATCACTGTGCCTGGTTGTGATAGAACCTGGCACCAGCAAGCACTGAAAGCTGACATTATACTGTAGGATGTGCTGCAGGTGTGCAGGCCTGCGAACGTGCTGTAATTACATATTTTCCTGCAGAGCAACAATTAAGGTCGCCAAAATAATTGCCAGTTTCTTAATCCCTCTCTAACAAGACTGACATAAGGAATGGTTTATTTTTCTCTGGTTATTTTGAAAGTGTTCTCAAGATTTTGGTGGGGTTTTTTTTCTAGCGTGCCGCATAAAACTAATTCTTACATTCGAATGTGTGATTATAGCCATTGTTGCTGCTGGGATGGGTTTTTTTTAAGCCCAAACCTTTTCTAAATTCTAGAGTACAACTAAAATAATGAAGAAATGCTGATTGTATAACCTGGCATGCTGTTTCAACATTTTTCCTGCATGAAGGTACCTATTTTCCCTTCCTGCATGCATTTGCTCTGTGTTTTGGGGCTCTCTTTCAAGACTACAAGCTTGAAGCCAGTGCTCAGAGCCCTCCACAGTGGCATTAGGACTGCACTATTCCAGTCAGGCAGCCAGAGAACTACAGAGTCCTGTCTGTGTCCAGGGTTCAATAAAGAATCACCTTTATTTTCATTACAACTGGCCTTATCTACTGTGGGAGACATTACAGAGCCTTCTTTCTCAGCGGCGTCAAGCACTTGACTTCAAACAATTGAAACAATTGTAGTACATGAGACAGAAAGGAGATGTCTAGTGCATCCATTTGCAAAGCTGAGGCATTTAACAGCAACCATTATATATTGTAGTTATATATAGCTCTCTTGCAGACCTTGGGAATAGTGGCCAATGTGAGTCAAACTCAGAGATGGCATCAACAGCCACAAAGTCAATTGATTTTCATCATGAAAAACCAAATGATATGAGCCATGAGCCATCCACCCCTCCCATCCAATTCTTACAGAAAAGAAAACCTGAGAAAGCTGTGGTCTCAGCCTCCACACGGAGACCTGCTCTTCTTATGCCTTGGAGTTTTAGGCTCACCTCAAGCCTTGGCTCATATTTTGAATAAAGAGGTAGCTTGGGACACCTCAGCTTTGAGGTGACTTCTGCAGAAGCTGGGTCAGACCCCTTCAGTGTCTCTGAATAAATACTCTGAAAAGTATTTTATACAGAAATACAAGGGCATTTGTATTCAGTCATGTTAAGACAAACCTCCATTTCTTGGTTAAGCCGAAGGTTAATAGTCTGCTCCTGATTATATTTTTAAATAGTAGAACTTCTTTCCAACATTCTGACAGAGCCTGCTGTCCCTGCTCTACCTGCAGATCCTACTGATGTCAGAATGAGTTTTGCTTATATCAGGATTAAATTTATCTGAGCAATCCCAGAGATCAAACAAAAAATGCCACACAGCCCCATGTCCAGCAGTACGCCAGATAGATTGGCTTGACATGCAAAATCACATTCAAACATCTAAGAATATTAGCATTAATAACCCAGGCTAGACACCCTTTGATAATTGCTGGCAATCTGAAAACTTTGCTCTGAGGATATTAAAAGTAAACTGTTATCATCTGATTGCCAGTTTTAATCCCACTGATATAAGCTGCCGCAACCTGTCAGCATTAAATATATAACAAGGGGATATGAATATAAACTTCTGCTGGGGAGTGTAGGTAGATGTCCACCTTTGCAAAGGGCATTACATGTGCACAGACTTCAGAAGTGATACTAATATCGCAGACTCCTACTAAGTTACTAGTTTTACTGCTAACTCACTACTCACTTTCTAAATTTGTCCCTCTTTCCTACACTTCTCTTGAAGTCTTCCTTCAACAGAGATGAGCTAATCAGTTGCTTAGACACCCGTCCTCATAAAGCTGTTCACATCTTTTTATGCTTCACCTGCAAAAGCCACAACAGTTGCTCTGTGATACAGGAAAATGTATTTTCCCTCATTGTACTTATTACTTTGCAATGGTCACTGATTCACTCTGCAAGTGAGTAAACAAAGGAAATTTAAACTTTAGTGGATATTAAGTTATTTGCAAAATGATTCATTTCCACTTCTCAAAAGGGACAAATGTATTTTGTTCCCTTGAAACCTGCTTAGAAAGGCTGCATGGGAATGATTAAACTCAAAGCTGAGGGTCATCTACAACCAGCTTAAAATTTTCAAACCTGGTGGTTTCATTAAGGCTGTGTACAGAAACATATGGTGTGGTTCTCCAAGGAGTGAACGCCACATAACTTAACCCATGTCACTGGTAGGCACTGAATCTTGGGTCTCCAGCATATTCACCATGCTGGGACGTGTTGGTGCAGGCACCTGACCGGGAATCCAGGTTGGAAAATAGAGGGCTTAGTGGGCCCATAGCCTACAGGGACTGCAGGCACTGGGAAAGGTCACAGCAGAAGGCAGATCAGAGCCAAACCATGACCCTAAGAGAGGGCCAAGTCTCACTGGGTTTATTCACATGAGAATTGCAGTGATTTCAGTGAGGAAGACATGGCCCCTTTTACATGAAAATGCTTTGAAGGGAAATATTTTAAGTTTTGATCAAAACCTCATTTACATTCTTACAAAGAAACTGCGAAGAGTTATAAATGAGCTGTAGAGTATATTATAAAACACATTTTAAAAGTAACACATGCTCAGAGATGGATAACATTAAAATAAAAGTAGGTGCAATATCCAAGACGAACATTTCTGCTGAGCATAGATCACGCGAGAAAGCATTCCACAGGCATAACTTTGCAGATAATCAAAGCCAAGTATTAATACATTTTTATCAGTCCACCTTCTAAACAATATTTCAGTAGATTTCCTTTCACACAGTGATATTTGTAATAAATGTTCTGCCTTTGTTTTAAAGTCAGTCCGTAGAAAGATGACATCAGCTTAGCAAACAATAAAGTGCCTGTAATATTGTCTCCAGAGGGCTGTTACATTTACTTTGTAGCAGTAAAATTCAATTTTCAAAAAACACTACATGAATGATGTTAGGTTATTAACCCTATCACCACCGTAAAACATCATCATTGTGTGCAGAATGTAGGTCACTATCTAGGAGCTAGAAGTTGCTTTTTGTTAAATAATCCATTTAAGCTGCTTTTCTTTCCTATAGCTTGGGTTGTGTCCGTTCCCTTTGAAAAAACAAACCAAAAAACAGTCTCATTTTTAATCTCAAGGCTCTGAGCTAGCGTCCTTATTACACATCTCATTTTAAGGTGTTCTTCCTTTGTTACTTTCAGATTTGGCCGCACACTTTTGAAGAGCGACTCTCTGTGAATTCTTGTTATTCAGAGCTGCTCTCAAAGAGAGAGAGAGGAAAAAAAAGTGTATCAGATCAGCCTACGCCTGTGGTGACTCTCACAAGTTTCAGTTCAAGGAAAGAGAAGAAAATCAGCAGCTACAAATTCTGACTCATTTTGAAATTTCAGCGCGATTGAGTAGCGACCGTCCTGATTTGGGGACTGACTCCTCAGCCCCTGCTCATGCTCAGAGCTGCTGGTTGAACCTGGTTTTCCCAAGCAAGCTCCACAGAGCCAGGGGAAAGAAAGATCAGCGAGCAAACTGTCCGCAAGCCAACCCGTCACATGGCTCCCTATAAAGAGGATTTGCATACCTGACACAGCTATGGAAATATTCCCCGTCCGGGAAGGGGCGAGAAAGAAGTACTAATAGCGACCCACTATCAGGATGCAAGGGGTTAACTAGTTAAACTTCTACAACCCCCCACAGTAACTTTCCAAAAGCTGACAATAAGTAAAAGAAGTGCTGGTTATCCATTTTTTAAAGGGATGGGATTGGTTTTAGAAGAAAGGGAAAGAGGATCAAACACCTCAGAGCAACAAAAGGTTGTGTCAGAGGGCCCTCAATCACAAACCTCCTTCAACAAGAGATATTCCAACCTTCCAGAGCAGTTACCCGGGCAGCACGGCTAAAAAGTTCCCTGACATGAAAAGAACAAAAACAGAAGGGACAGAGGTAGTTATTGTTATGCACACTCCTCTTTTTTTTTTTTTTTCCTGGGCCTTTTTTTCTCCCCCACAAAACTTTTTGCATAAGCTGTTCGGGGGAGAAGTAATAGCGCTGCTTATTGAAAAGAAATCCCCCCTCTTTGCATCTCCTACCTCCTAGGTTGGGAGGTATGGCCCAGCAGATTCTCAGCCAGGAACACCTGATGAATGGGGAAGGTCAGCTCCATGAATGCTTCAAAAGAGGCATCCGAAATTAATAAACATAATTATAAGAGCGTAAATGTCTCCTGGCTTTCATCGCCCCCTGAACACACAGCTGAATTTTATTTTTTTTCCTCCAGACAAGCGAAGTTGTGTGCGCACAAAGAATGTAAATTATTTGCATTTGCGGTGTCAGGTCTTGGAGGTATCTTAACAGCATGTAAGAATTTTCCACTTAAATGTAAATTATTAACAAGTCAGAGTTTTCATTTGTTTTATCTCCTGATGTGCAATCTAAATAAATAAATGGCACACTTTACAGTGTTCACCACCCACTTCCCTGCTCCTTCAGAAACATATTTTATATACGCTACCTCTGCTTGAATAGGATGGTGGATTATTCGCTCTTTCATCATTTATCTTTGTCTCAGTGCTTCTGAGGGGTTGAGGTTGTTGTTTTTTTGCTAAAACAAATTTACCTCTAGTACTTCATCAAGTTTTCCTGTGTAATATCGCTAAGTAAACAACGCAGTGGTTTATTCATAAAATATTCATATTTCAAAATGTTCCTTCCCATCCACCCCTCCTGGGTTTACCTATGTTTACAAATATGTAAGCCTTGTTAATATGCCTTGTCTGGGGAATGGTGAGTAGTGACCCTCCTTGAGGCACAGCTCTCACTGAAGAAGTGTATTATTTCAGCTGGGAGAACAGCAAAGCTCCAGGATGAGACTGATTGATTAAGACCAGATGGATGGCCACACATAGGTGTGACAAAAATAGAAACACATTGCAAACATTCCTGGCATTGTCCTCCTGTGGTCCGGGAGGTGGATGGACCCGGTGGTACCTTATCTACCTCCTGATGGGCTCCAGAATTGAAGAATGTTAATGAAAGCTAACTCTGCTTCTCCTGCCTTACAGTGACACTTATTGCAATGAATCAAGCTTAAAATTGTGACTTGTAAATAAAGTCTGGCTTCGTCCCCCCGCACCCTGATCGAAAAATGACAGCTGGCATGCCACTGGAAAGAATTCACACACGTTTCCCTGAAATTAATTCGAAGTAAAGATCTCAGAAAGAAAGAAAAAGAAGAAAAGAGAAAGAAAACAAACAGAGCGTACCCACATCCTCTCCTTAAAATTAAACTTTCAGAAACCACATAAAGGAGTAAGTGCAAAATGAATGACCTCTGGTTTGGAGAAGAATGTTTCATTGAAACCCTCTCAGCTTTTATGTTTATTGGCCATAAACTGACCAACTCTCTCCGCAAGGCTGTGGTTGTTCTTCACAGGAACACCAAGACAAGGGCCGGAATCCCACTCACCTTACTGGAGTGAGGGGTCACAAGGAAAAGGGGGAGGTGGTGAGCAGGATTTGGCCCACTGTGGCCAGGCACTCCTCAGAGATGCTGTCTCTGCCTGGCCATACACACCCTTTACCTTTCATCATGGCACATGATGTATTTCTCACACTAAGAAAAATGCCATTAACTAAACCTTCCCATTCACATGGAGAGAGTCAGGAGCTGTGGGAAGGAGGTGGGAAGGAGTGCAAGACCAGGCTCTCAGGGCCACCTCATTTCAGTCCCTTCACCTATGGCACACCACAAATCAGTTGCTTGGAAAGTTTGAGGGATCAGCCCCGACACCAAGACACGCTTCAAAATCCCCAGAAGATCTCAAGCCTATGCCTGGCACGACCCTTTTCCCATGGCACAACACGGTGCCTCATGACAGCCGTGGAGGAAGATGGGAGAAACCAGACCCTCGAGTTTCCTCTCTCTCTCCCTAAAACTCCTGTTCAGCCCCAGCGTGAGCCTTTCGTTCCCACTCCCCTCACATAGGCCTGAAACGATTACCTACTTGTTATAAATCTTCTCAGGTTTCACAGGCACACATTTGCCGGTAGGTTCCCAACCAGCATTTCGGGACGTTGGGCTCACAGAGACACATTCTCACACATGCAAAAGCCCTATGATGGATCAGGGGCTCCTCCATTCACCCCTCCACTTTAAGCAAAACCGTTCCTAATATACCTTTTCATACGTGAAGCATAATGAATGTACCTTTTCTTATGCATGTACAATACTGTACTTTCACCCACTGGCAAAGAAGTTCGCTAAATTACTAAGAGCGTTTAAAGAGGTGGCATTCATTGTAATATACAAAGGAATTTAAAGCACATTTACAAATGAATCGGCAGGCACGCCAACAGGAAAAACAAGTTTAAATGTAAAATTCAAAAAGGAAAAAAAAATAAAATTGAGGATTGCTTGAAATTATTATTATGATATGAAAATGTTTGTCCATTTTACAGGCTGAAAACTACTTAATTTCCCTTCATCTGCAATTCAGGTGACGGTGGTTTTAAAGAAATATTCTTTTCCTTGGTTTCCTTCTCCCCTCCCCAACTGAGTAATAAAACATAGACTGATTTAAATAAGAATCATTATGCTCAGAAGGCCTCCTCTGGCTGGAAGACTTTTGTTCCACATGTCCCATAATCTCACTCCCACATGGCTGCCATAAGGTTGATGGTGAAATCAAACTCTACTATAGAATTTGCTTTTAGACACGGTAAAAATATGTATATCAGTTTGTGGAAAGGAGTCCCATAATTTAGGTAATGGGAGAAATATACTTGGGATAGAAACCTCTTGACTTTGCTGCTCCCTCCCCTGTGTTTTTCCATCGTCCAGGTTGCTATTAGCATATGAAAAATGCTTTTAATTTTATCCATTTCTGGCCATATCTGTCACATACACAAGCGAGATAGCAGTTAGGTTTCAACTTATCTCTTCTTTACCACCTCAGCAGCAGGTTTAAAATAGATCACGCTCTTTTAGTTATTTGCAGCCAAGGTGTGTGTAACTCCCTTCCTGAGCAAAACCTGGTAAAAGAGGAGCAAGACAGACCATGGGGGGCAGTTTGCTCCCAACTCAACCCCAACTGTCCCTCTTGCAGCATCTCACAGCATTAGTTTCACTTGAAAAGTACGAGTCAGAGCAGTTCTCACCCGTAAGTCGGGTCACAACGTAGCAAGGCTGGAACTTATGGCCCTATTTTTAAGCCCTTTCTATTTGTTGCTTATCTGTTTCCTTAAAACTCCCACTCCCACCCCTGCCCTATGGACGGAGCGCACGCGGCGCGGCAGCTCCCACGCGCCCTTTGCCAAGACAAGGCGACTTTGTTTTACACCCAGCGACATCTTCCAGCCAAACCCTATCCCCACATTCTTCACGGGCGCACGTGACACGGGGCAATCCGTGGCAGAGCCCAGGGAAAGCTCTCAGCAATATGCAATCCATTTTCACACATGCTATGGATCTCATGGCGTCAGTCATACGGTCATTGCACACACAAAATATTTAAAGCCTGTTTCTGCTACTTTTTAAGTAAATTAAAAACTCCCATTGCCTCCCAGGCAATTAGGCTGAGGCCCTAGGACCGACTTAAAGTGGTGAGGCGCTGAGCGTTTGCGTTTAGTGGTATTTGGCCTGGAAATATTTGTGGCTTGGTAAAATTTTGCACACACACTCTCCAGCTTGGCTTTTTGGGACATGTTGGGGAAATGGCTATTTTTGCATGAACATAGAAAAAAAAAAAAAAAACAAACCCATGAAATTATGCTCCATTTTAATGAAAGGGTGGTTTTGCTTGACAAAACATATGTCTTTTATTAACAGTATTAATAGAAATAGGCCTGCTTTCAAACTTGCAATGAAACGTGACAAAACCCAGGGCTGGGTTCTCAGCTGAGCTTCAGGCACCTTTGCAACCCACTGCAGCCCTGCCCCAACAAAACCCATCTCCTGGGAAAAAAAAACCCACATGCCTGAGCATCCCACTAAATATCTCCAAGGCTGGGAGCTACAGCAGGAGCTCATTTTGCAGGATGCTTTCTCTATCTGGGAAATTCAGGAGATCTTCCTTGCATCATGCAGCAGCCAAAATGGGTGTGTATGATCAGCCTGTATGTTATTAGTTTTTTTTCCTTGGGTCAGCACAAAGGAGCCATGGGAATGGCTTTTGCCAGTGGTGCCCACTCATCTACAGCGGTTAATAATAGCCAGGCAAGCGCCAATCTTCTGGCTTCAGTAGGACCCACGAATGTAAAAGGCTGCAGGAGAAAGCTCTGGAAGAGTCCAAATCAGTTCAGAGAAGATCAGCCTGCTTTGCCAGGAGTTATAACATGAGGAAGAAAGGGCACCTTGCAATAATCAGAGGGATTAAGTTGATGAACAAAGCACCTGAAACAACTTTTTCTCCCCACCTCACTGAAAGAGGAAGAGAGCTCTCCTAAGTAAATAAACCAGCACAGTCCTTTCTCATTTTGACCATTTCTCGCCATTTTACTCAACTGCCAGGCAGACAGAAGCCTTAACCCTGACAACACTCATGTGAAAACTCCTGGTCTGATTTTTTTTAATCAGCCAGACTTCTTTATTAAAGGCTCTCTGGCTGTAAGTGAGTGGGTGTCAGAGGTGCAGTATTTCACAGATCTGTGGGTCACTGCCTCATTTTGCTCTGCATCAAGATATTAAAAGTTCCTCTTAATACAGAAAGCGTGAAGAAAAATGAACAACTCAAACTAAACCAGTAGTCTCTGGGTATATTTATTTCATGATGATGGCAATGAAGTAGCCCCTTATATGTTTTCTATTGTCTTCAGTAAAGACACACTTTTAATCACCACCCGACGTATGAAACCTGCCTATTGGCCTATTGATATTTCTTTTGCGCTGAGCAAGAAGCCAATATCCTATTTTAAATGTAACTTTTAAAAATGATATTACCTAAGAAAAAGCTAGCAGTATTCCTGATAAAATATACTGTGGTGAGGCTGAAAAGTGCATGCAAAGCAAGCTGCATTATTAGAATGTTTAAATATTAATTATACCGCTGTGTAGTAAAGATGATCAACGGTGAGTGTCAACTAATTTTCTAAAAGCTGCAATGTTGGATTTTGTCTAAACTTCTATTGTTAAGCTAAAACTAAAAGCCCAGCAAGTTTAGTCTACTGGAGTGTGTTTATTTTTATTGGTTTCTGCATAATTTTTTTTAACGTAAACCAACTTTAACCCCTTTACTGTAATCTCTGCCAGTGGAACTCCAATAGCACATCATAAAATTCCTATAATTCTTCAAAGCAATGTAGCTGGAAAAGAAAAAAAACTATGGGCACTTTGCAACAAACGCCAACCATGAGATTCAGCCAATTAAATTTAACTCTTGAGAGCTCATTTTGCTGGCAATATATGTGTAGATGTAGGTTTAGCTCGCCCTCCCTTAGCCAATTTTGTTGGGGGAAGCTCCCAGCCACCATGCTGGGCGCTGGGCTGGCTCTATTGTGTGAAAAAATCCCGCTCAGGTGGTACCTAGTGCTGGTAGGGGAGGGAGGCTGAGCGGACAGATGGGGAGGCAGATGTACAATGCTGCATAAAAGTAGAAAGACTTATATTATCTTCTGCAAATGCCTTAAGTGGCTGAGCACAGGCAGCAGGCGGAGGGGGACCAGGGTGGGGAATGAAGGGTTAAACGAAAAATGACTGTCATTTCTTTCCCTGCGAGCAGCTATTGCTCCCTCAGACTTTTAAGAGGAGCCACAAGACTCGAGTGAGAGAATCACTTTGAGATTCTTCTGTGAAGACAAAGAAATAGTGTGCACCGAGGCTGGTAGGCTTCCTTCCGTCACTCATGGATGCTCTGCCAGGATTTCCCACCTGAGACAGATTGCGACGCATGTTCGAATCACTCATGCAGGAGAAGCAATACACAAGTTCAGTGTAAAGCCACTTTAAAAGCTCATCGGGTGCATACTTTACTTGTACAAAATACCTTATTCATGATGGAGCAGTGAGGGCCTAGGTAATTACTTGAATCAAGGTGGCCTCAGAAGTGTTTAAATCTACAAGGACACTTAGAGCATGAATAATGCAAAATAATTTGCATCTAAATTTTTTAAGTGTTCTTTATTCAAAAACTAAAATGCAGTTCCGATTAAAGTTTGATGAGTGAAAGCTGAGCACTTCATACCCACTGTGAAACGTCTCCTATTTGTGGAAATTATTTCAGACAGTGGTAAAGGGACAAAAGAGATCAAAAAAAAAAAAAGTTGGTGATTAATCTGCATTACTTTTAAGCCATCCTTATTTCTTGATGTTTGGTGAGTAGGAAGTTAATTTCCGAACTTGCTGGTCTGATACCATCTACATTTCACCCCTTTAAAGCAGCCCCATCAAAAGCACAGCTCTAATTATTAACCAAACAAAATAACTATTCTTTTGCCTTCGATGATAGCGCAAAGCCGCTCGTGGCTCTGAAATTTGTCCAGTATCTCTTAGTGCAATTAATCTCGCCTCTGTCCCCGTCAACCTCTTCGGAAAAGCCTTACGTGCAAAAATACCCTGGCTGCCTCTCACTCCGTGTGCTTATAGGGCACGGGCTTGCATTTCTTCACTTGGAGCGTGTTGCATCCCTTTCTTTTGAATTTGCCATTGACAGCATAAACTGCCGAGTATATCATCGGTTCAGCACTTTATTATATCGTCTCCATTCCTATTTTAGAACGTGTTGAGCAACCCCCATAAAAATTGTTAAAGAGGAAGGAGTGAACAAGACAAATGTTGTGTAATGTGCTCGCTGAAAATTATGCTTTCCTCTGCCTTGAGCTGGAGGCAGAGGAGAAAAAGGGAGAGGGAAAGCATGTCAGAAACAGCCGTTTTCGCATGCAAACATCAATGATCCTGTTGTTAAATGTGCTTAATTCACGATTATGTTCCCAACACTCGAACCTGTCCATCTCGCTGCTGGGGAGGGCACCGAAAGAAGAGAAGTTCTAAGTTGGAGAGTTTGCAGATCCCTGAAGATTTCTATGGGAGAATCTCCACAAATCTGCTCCCTGTTTGTTCCTGCCCTCCAAACCCAATGTCTCACTGCAGTACAAGAACCAGAACTTCCAAAAAGCAGCCCTGGGATGTTTTTTTCCAGCTGCTAAAATCTCAGGTCAGTAAATCTGCTGGGATCCAACAGGTTAGGCAGGCGAAAGCTTCGACAGGCAGCAAAGTTTTAAGCACCGGCTCACTGCGAGCAGCTAAACTTTAAAGGCCCCTTTGCAAAGGAAAATCATTTTCCTGCTGCAGCCCTTATAAAGAATAAAGACTTCCAATTTATTACCGGCTCGAAAGCTGGCTGCCACTTTATTGGACTTTCAGATGAGTGTGCTCGCCACGCTTTCTTAGGGAGAGGATCTGCTACGTTTTTCTTGGATTTGGAACAATGCGAACATTTTTTTAACTCACTGAACAAAGATTTCCCCAGCAACAGACCCCCTGCTCAGCAGGTCACCTATCTTTGCGACAGTTTTTCTTTTCCCACGCTAACCCTAGGGCTCATTTGCATAAGGTCTCTGTTGTGACAATTAGTTTCAGGTGAGCTGATTTCTATGAGGTTTGCCCAAGACGATACACAAGCTCTGGGCCTCCCTGATCCTGGCCCTAATTGCGACTGACTGGCACCAGACACAATCACCCTCTTGATTCAGCAAATTGTCCTGCAAGTAGCTTGTTGTGACCCCGCAATGCACAAATCATATCATGTCAGCCCGGCATAGTAAACAGTGAATAAAGCAAATTCAAAAAAAAAAAAAAAAAAAGGGGGGGGGAAAAAAAAAAAAGGTTTCATAATAGCTCCTCCATCTTCTAGCCCCGGTGGACAAGATGAATACAAATTAAAGCTATATCATATCTGCGTGCTGGTGGAAGAGGTGTCTCTGCCCTGACTAACAACTTTGGTTTACTGGGGAGTTTTTTTTGGGGGGTTATCTTTAATTTGCTTTAGGGGGAAAAAAAAAAAAATCAGATGTTTCTTCACTCTGTCACCTGGGGAGAAATTCCCCAGGTAGAGTAGTGGGTCACTGTAAATATTTCCTGGCTCGTTGTTGTGGAAATAAGCAATATGCTCTTTCATCATCTCAGAAGCTACAGGGTACATCAATATGCACATTATCTGGGCTCCCAGTAGTCCCTGTTCAGCTTAAAAAGCTGCAGAGGTTGGACAGACCCCACACTCAAGGTAAATATAGATGCAAAAGAGCATCTGACTTTTGCAAAGTTAGGACAGAACTTTTCCCAAATAGCTCAAGGAGGACCTGGGGGTGAAGAGAGACCTCACCCCACTCCCCCATGCCCAGCAGTCCCACATCCCACTGCAGCCCTGCTTCAGGCTCAGTCCTGCCCATTTTAGACCAGAGATAACCCCATGGAGATCAGCCTGGAATTGGATCTGGTATTGACCTGTCAGTCAGGGGAAATACACAGCCTCTGAGATGGGCAGAAAAAGGGAGCAAATAATAAATCCAAGGGGACAAATGCAGAGTTAAGGAGGATGGAGGAACACCTTTAACTGCCACGCTAACGGCAGCGCTGGGTCAGGACGAAGAACTGTCCTTATCTGGGAATAACTCCCTTTTCCTCAGTTTGACTCACAGTTTTCATGTTATTTTTTGGTATAACGCTCAATTCTTTCCTACCAGAGCAGCTCCGGCTGTGACCTCCGCCCCATGAGTGTGAGTCAGGAGAGATTCCCTCCCCACCTTATATATTGCCCTTTTTTTTTTTTTTTTTAAGTGAGGTCTAATTTGCAAAATATTATTCACCATAGAGACAAAAACTGCTCCCCTGCTGTAACTGGGATATGAAGAGTAAACTCAAATCCAGACAGGTATATCAAGTCCCTGACTTCAAAGAGAGCCCATGAGGGCAGGAGTAGACCCCTTGAATTTATTTTGTGATGATCATTATGTGAATTAGATTAGACGATTAGTTCTGGACTATTTTTAATCTCCTGGGGAAATCTGTATTTACATTTGGTTTGGGGTTTTTTTTTTCCCCTGATGCAAATTGCTTCCCCAAATAAATAGTTATGTTAAAAATCCTAGTAAAAAAACTGTTTCAAAATCCCTCACTGACCGTGGCCCGTAGCCAGTGTGAGAGGTCATCCTGCCAGTCCCAACAGTTTGCAGCTGCAGTTGAGGTAAATATGTAGGCAAAAGAGCATCTGACACAGTGCATTTCTGTTAATCTGCAATCTTATCAACTGGTACCGGCAAAAAATATTGTTTGTGTGCATAGAGGGATAAAGGTAAGAATGAATGAAAAATCACCTCTCCGTTGAGGACATCAAGTTTTACCCTGGGAAAAAACTTCGTTTTAGGGTAGGAGACCTAATTCATCTTTACTGGTACAATTGCATCGATTTAAAAGTCATTAAATCTTCTCATATTCGTGTGATCTCAGGATTTGGTTATGATCTTGGGTTCTGTCCCAAGCAGGCCTGTATGTTGCCTAAATTAATGCCAGTGAAGTGAGGGATACCCCCCAGCACCTGTAGGCAGGGCAGGCAGGACAGCAGGGATGCCATCCCACCCTGGGCTCCCCCAGCCTCACACTCTGCACATTTTCAGGACATTTAGGTTGCATTTTGACACAGAATCAGGACAGGCAGCACTCTCAAAAGTAGGACACAACAGGGTCAGCCTTGGGTTACTTCTTCCAATGCCATGCACTCTCCTGGGTGCAGTGGTGGGAAGCCACTTGTGTCCCGCTTGATCCCTCCTGCCCAGCAAGGCACAGATGAGGAAGGACACTCAAAGTCCTGCCTGCCATGAACATCTCCACGGACAATTGCAAGGCTCCCAACACTGTTGCTGCCATATAAACCCCACCAGGCTTTGACTTACTTGGATAAACTCATTGTGTCCAGCCTGAACTATTGCTAACTGAGTTCAGCCACGGTGGTGGCGGGTCCAAGGTGGTCACAGTCATTGCTCACACTCAAGCCAGGGCTGGGCTGTGGATGCATAACAAGAGACCTCACGAACCTCAGCTGCCCCATTTTTAACACATGTTCCGTTTTTATTTTGTCCTGTGTCCGTGCTAATGCTTTTATCCCTCTCTCATGACACAAACCATGCTTTTACACCAAAGGCAACACAACGAGCTGATTTTGAACTTTAACCTTCAGCAACTCTGTCTCTAATGCAAGGCAAAACTTTTAGACTTTTAAGTAAATAAACAGTTGATTCTGACAAAAAATGACTATTCCCCGAGGGGACATTTTTGTGAAACTGCGCCAGGTACAAAAAAAAAATGTATATTTTTTGGCTTGGTCATGAAACTGTCAAAACACAATTCTAACATGTTTTGCTGCATATGTAATTTTTTTCCCACAGCTCTTTCCGAGCAATGCTTAATTCTGAATTCTTTCTGCACCCAGCACTTGCAAGGAAACTGATAGATGCACAAGAAATTCAGGCTAAGTTTCTAAGTGAGTGAAATAGAACAGCCAGGAGAAAGAAAGAGGAGAAAAAAATAAGACAAAGCCGGAGAAACTTTGTTAAACTTTCCAATAAATTATGCTTTTGGGGTAAATTTTACCCTCAAGATACAGCTTTGTTGGAATTTAAGCAGGGAGAAGGCTTTTGGGCTAAGTTTCATCCTCTGTGTTGATGTACCTTTGTTTCATTTTATTTTTAACTGTTCTCTTTCTCACATACGTATATATTTGTGTATATGTAAATATCAAAACATCTTGATCATAGTTGTGATTACAAACTTCACTTTTACTAAAAACAGCTATGGCACTGATCTTTAAAATAATAATATATTTTCCTGAGTGCCTTCACTGTTTCATCCCAGCAACTGAAACAGAGACAATCCCTTGTATGTTGAAATGTGTAATTATCATGTAGCCAAAAGGGAGGGTGTAATTTTCACATCTGATTACAAGGGAAGAGTGTAAGTGAAGCTGCCTCGGTAAACTTACACTTGTTTACAGAGAGCAATACCTTTGATATTAAAAACTCTAAACATGTAAAACACTGGAAAAAATCAAGATTGTCTTGCACCAAAGCTAAACAACAACAACAACAACAAAACCCTAAGCAATTTTTTTGGCATAGCTACAAGAGAAAAGTCAATTCTTCTGCCCCGGGGGCTGGAGTCCTCACTTGAGATGTTAGTTAAGAGACTTAAAAATTGTTTTTGCACAGTGTGCTCTACTTCTCATGTTGAAGTTTAAGAACCTAAAGCTCCAGCTTTAATTTAGGGAAAAAAAAAAAAGTTTCTGCTGTTTATAACTCTATTTGGACTGTTCAAACTAAAGAAATGCTTTTCATACTTGACTTTGTCTTCACGGAATTTACTTCTCCTAAATGTGTCTGCATTTGCTTTCAAGTTGCTTTTTTTTGACACATAAACTCCCTTCAGTTTATTTCTCTCTATCTTTCTTTCTCTTTTTCTTTGCTGATTTACCTTCCATGAAATGAGTTTCTGCTCTTGTGAAATTATTTTTTGGCCACGTAGAAAAGATGGTATCAAGGAAAGGAAGAACTGTTACAGCAAATATCTCTTACCAAGGAGATTAAAGATAAGCAGAAAGATCACACTACAGGTAGGGGAAAAAACTACTGAAAAACTGAGAAAGATATCAGAAACTGTCAAAAATTAGATAAAAGTATAATTGTTGAAGAGTTATTGTAGTATATTTAGAAATTATTAAAAACTCTCTGTGCCAGCATTGGATGTCAGAATATGAGAGTCTCAGGCTTTTCCTAACCAAGAAAAAGGAAGGGAATGAGAAAGAAAAACAAAATATTTTTGGTATTTGGAAAAGTCAGCTTTTTGTTAGAGTATGAAAAAAACATCATACGATTAACATGTGCAGCCTCTATCAACAAGACTATGAGAAGACCCTATTTTCTAAAATATGCCTTTTTTTCCTGCCCTAAAATTAAGTTCCTGATCCCATATTGTTACTCAGAACATCATATCCATTGTTAAAAATACCTACCACTGCAACTAAGGCATTTGAAAAATAAAATGTAACCCAGTAATAGCAGTAATTCAACTTGAGGATGCAAGCAGTTACTTTAAAAGTGGTTTTGTCTTGTGTGGAAAGACACGAATGCAAGGGCTACTGAAAGCAATTTAATACAGGTGGGGGTTGACATTAATCTTTTATGACAATAATATTGTGGTGTTACAGGAGGGCAAAACCGAGTAGCTGCTTGCACATAGAACCACTTCCCTCAGAGTCTGTGCCTGTCTTAAAAATACATGTATAGAATTGATGTATAGCCCCAAATTCATAATGAATATGATTATTAAATAGCCTCCACTTGCGCAAATAATCGGACCTGTCCTCCTGCTTCCCTTAGGTGTGATCCAGGCTTGCTCTGAGAGTGGTATAAGAATGCTATTCCTCCTGGAGTGGGCTGAGTTTGGTGAGGCCGGGGTGTGCAGAACTGGTTCTGCACAGTACAGAGCCAAATTCTGCCTTCAGCTGGGAGCAATGCCCTGAAAGCCAACGGGGCTGCGCAGGGGTAGATGGTGTGCCTGAGGTAGGCTCAGTTTCTGGGCAGCATTAGTGTACTTAAAGCAACAAATTAATGTCTGTGGAACACTAATCAATGTTTGGTGCACTCCACATTTTTCACCGAGTTGTTAGAGTACATTTGCTTATATTTTGCACTATTTTAATTTAGCCATATTGATCAAACTGAACACTCAATAAGACCCTAGGCACCTTAGCCTTATTAAAATTAGTCAACTTGAAGTAAGTGAGCTGAGGAAGTAATGGAAACTATTCAGAGATTTAAATACAGTGCAGCCCACTTAAATAAATACCTGTTAATGAAATAAATCTGTATATGCACATATTTCCTTAGAAACAAATTATTAAGGGGGCCCTTTAGAAGAATACGGCTCAAACATATCCCTTAGTTTACAAGAGAAATACTTCTGTGTACATTTGTGTTTGCTGGGTTAAACTTGGGGAATCCATGCTGACCTTTTCCATCAAAGCAGTTATCATTCTTTAGAGTTTTATGGTGTCAAAATTTATAAAAATGTCCCTAATTAACCTGTAAGTAAACACTGTTGTGGGGCTTTGGTAGCCCTCCCATCTAAGTTTATCCCAGTAAAAGTAGAAATCAGCTGGGCCATCACCCAGAAAACTACAGAAGAAAAATAAAAGGCATTTCATATGCAGTGGAAAAAAATAAAAGTCATACAGCCTAGTCTTTACAAATAATACGTCTTTGTCTTCAGAAAGTTGTATCTTTTTTTTAAGCGGGGTTGAGAGGCGTGATTAGAGCACCAGTTCCAAGGCTTGACTTGAGTAAGGATTCTCAGTACAGTGCCTTTTGGAACATCTCTGGAGCTCAAAATATTGGTTCTGAAAACATCCCTGTTTTTCAACAAAAACAGGAGATTAGACAACATCTTTAGCTGATTAATCCTCTCTCCTCTCCGAGGGAGTGACCTATGATACTGTATTATTTTAGTCAGGGAAAAAAAATTGCACCATGCAGCAAAGTCTTCCTGCAATACCTACAAGTGAATTAAGCTAAAAACTGGGTAGAGGATCTGTGGAGGCTTCCTGGCCTCTCTGCACCAGGGGCTGCCTTTAGAGGGCTTTGTATACTCATTTTTTTCCCCTAGTCCAATAAAAGATATTAGCTCTTATCCCTAAGCAAAATCCCTCTCATGAATCAGGCCCTACACTTGCAACTAGTGTGATATTGCTGGCCAGGTTTCACCCCAGTAAAATTCTAATCTATACTTTGTCTTGTAGAATTAAGAAGAAAATGCATATCAGCAGAATCTCCTCTCTACTTTATTTCATTTATAAATTACGAGAATGATGCTATTATATATTATTAATTTCTGCTGTTCTCCAACTCGGCTGCAGCAGTGAGCTGCGGATGTTGGAACGGTGTAATTATGTTCTAGTAGGGCAGCCATCCGTTTCCTTTCAAAAATTTACAGGATTCTTAATCATGCTGCTCATTTGGGTGCGCAGTAGCGAGGATGGCGAAACACAAACAGGGCACGTTCGTTTACACAGGAACACCTGCTTAGCATGATAGCAGATGTCAGTCAGTAAGCAGAACACAAAAGAAAAATATCAACAACAGCAAACTAGAAGCGTTTTTAACTCGGTACGGGGATATCTTGTCTGGGGGAAGCCAAAGGAAGGGGATGCGCCTTTGCGGGTCGAAGCAGAGGCGCAGTGATGATTTGGAAAGTCTCAGCTGATGCTCCCCAGGGACCGGGTCAACAAATCCAGACAAACTCCTTGCTGGATGATGGGGTATTTAACAATTTCTCCTTCAGAAGGGTCCTTTTTGCAAGGATCTTTCAAGGATCATCGTAAACATACAGAATATGTGATCACTGCAGAAAAGTTGTTGAGAGGGGTAAAATACATAGAAGTATTGCTCCGTGCGTAAGGGTCTGCCAGCATTCCCAGTGCAACCACTTATTCTCCAGGCTTTAGCCTTAAATGTTTCATCCCAGGCTGCCTCTTGGCTCTCCAATCTCAAATTGAGAGCGTTTCTGCTTTTTACATATTTTATGAAATAAAAAGATGTCAGCGGAGGAGGGAAAGTTCAGAGACTCCGGGCTCTCCCGTGCAGCGCTCCGGCTCGGGAGCAGCCGTACCTCTCCCGCGAAGAGTTGGGAGCGCGGCGCGCGAGCCGGGCTCTCGCAGGCAGGTATTTAATAACCTCCCTCAACGCCATACGCAGTAACTACTCTTCCACAGGATTGTTAGTATTCAGAGCAAGTCAACTTGCGTGGGTCCGTGCATTAAGGGCTCCCTAAGTATGCATTGACTTGATACCCAGTAATGGCTTCTAAGGAGCCGTTATGTAGTGCCGTGTCAATGATCCATGCATTGAGGACTCCCCGAGTACGCATTGACACGATAGACCGGAACGGCTCTGAAGAAGCCGTTACGGTCTATCATGCCAATGATCTGCGGATATTGGCAGTGCCTCCCGCACTTCTACAGAGACTGTAAAAGTCTCTGAAGAAGCTGTTATGATCTCGGTGGAAGAGTCATCAATCAGGTCGGTGGCGGGATTTCGCTTTGCCATTTTTCCACCTTGTCGCTGGGAAGTCTTATTTTACTTCCAGAGTTAGATCCAGAGAACGGACAAAATATAAAGGCTGCCCACGGATTGTGCAGAGGTAACCAGGATCGTAATGTGACCTCTGGTTTTATTAGTTCTAGGTTTATCGTTCCAGCTGACTCCAGCTGGGAGGCCTTGATGAAGTCCTTTCAACTCTTCTTGCCACCCTTTAGTCTCCTCTAGCAAGCATGGAAAGGGATGACCTTTTGAGTGGAGATTGCAGTGGTGCTTGAAAAATGTTAATTTTCTTACAACTAAGACTTGTCTCAGCATCTCATTACTAGTGGAAGATGCTGAGATGAACAAGGTGTGTACACAGAATCACAGAATGGTTTGGGTTGAAACGGGTCTTAAAGATCATCCAGTTCCAACCCCCTGCCATGGACAGGGATGCCTTCCACTAGACCAGATTTCTCCAAGTCCCATTCAACATCATACCTTTCACACCCAAGCACACAGGCAAAGCTACACTGAAAGGAAGTCACCTCTAAAGTTTTGTAAGCTTCTATCTACTGAGTTTATGTAGTTTCTCTCTGCTCCGTTTATGTGTATTCACATGAGTTCTGAGCAGGTCATCTGTACTTTCTACAACGCCAAAAATTTCTGTGAAAACACTGTCAACCTCTTTTTCCATGTCTTCCTTAGTACATGAATATTTTTTTAAAATGCTTTGAAAGTACATAATTGCGTAATAAAGTTGTAATTCATGCTAAGTCTGTGACCACAAAACACTACTTGACTAGCTGGTATTGTTTGTGTCTGCTTTTACATGCTCTTTCAGGAAAAACTTGACCCTTTATTCTTTCGTACTCACTTTATGCTTCTGTTGAGGGGAGATGGAGCTATAGTAGAATACAAGTATATATAAAGTACTCTACCTATTTTATACACTGGTTAGAACTAGATGATCTTTAAGGTCCCTTCCAACCCAAACCATTCTATGATTCTATGATGATAATAAGCCCATTTATGGGTGGGACCTCACATAATCTAATTTACATTTACATGGTTAAATCTTAGCAGACCCCTGGAGAAACGATGTAACCATACCTTATGGAAAACACAGATCCTCAAGCAAGAAAAAGTAGAGCAGGTTGGGGTACCATACAGAGACCTTGTCTGTAGCCAGGCTGGCCTGAGAAGTGTGAGTTCGAAGACAAAGGAACTGTGCAGAAGGAAAGAAACTGTGCAAAAGGAGATAGAGGAACATTATAGAAGATCAGAGAGGATCATGATAAAGGAGGAGGCAGAGAAGTCTCAGGGAGCAGTGGCCATCAATCCTCAAAAACTCTAATATTTTTAAGTTTACTTTCTGATGTGTTGAACCTCTAGAGCTGTCCAGAGTCAGGTACCCCAAATCAGTGATTGCTTTGGCAATGTTAATAATCAGTTTGGAGCTGCAGAGTAGGCTGAAGCCATTAGGTCCGCAGCAACATTGCCAGCAAGCAGAGGAAAGAAGACAATATGGTATTTCCTGAGAGCTTTAGACATGTGTGGATTTTACTGACATGGTCCCTCAATCAAATGCCTTTCAGGTAGAGGAGTGTGGAAAAGCCACAATTGCATCTTGGCTAACCTACTCTCCAAAAGAAAAACTACTAATTCCTTGAGAATGCATCTTTGGGCTTTAGAGCATCCTCGGGGTGGCCTTGAGAGTTCACAGGCAGCAACCACCGCTGCAACCCAAATTCCATTCAACATCTCCCTCCACCCTGCATGTTGCAAATTTGTGTGAAAAGTTACATTTCCAAATCTGGAAAAAAACCCTAAGCTTTGCACTACATTTAATCATCACAGGGTTTAAACTTGAAGTGGGAAGGAAAGAGAAGATCTTAGTTTACAATGATTCAGACCATATTTCACGTGCGGTCTTTAGTGGAGACGCTTTCAGGTGTCTCATGTTATGATGCTGCCTCTGCAACATGTGCTGAGCCCTCAGTGTAAAACCTCAAATATTTTTTTCAACCTTTGGGATGGGAACAGGCATTCGCCTCCTTCCATGTGTGTATTTATTAGTAAAATTTTTGCATGGTATAATTGAAGCCTGGCAGTTTTTACCAACCGCGGCTTAAGAGGAAAACTAACACAATGTAATGTTTTGTGTCTTTTTTTTTTTCCCCTCCGTGCAAACCGGTCACTGAAAAGGTGCAAAGCGCTGCTAAAAGTACATTTTCTGAGATTCAAAGCCTTTTAAGAAAGGTACACAATGCAAGAATACGCAGCTGCAATTTTAAAAAGGCTACTGTTCCTTTAATGCCCAGCTGGTCCTGAGATGTAATAAAATTGACATATTGATTCCTTTGAATTTACAAATGCCTGTTTCATAAACTCCATCTCCAAAGCCTAGGCATCTTTAGAGCACTGTCATTTTTTTCTCCAAATGGATCAATTATGTGCCCACGTAATCCTGTTACCTGTGAAATCCATGCATACTTCTCCCATTTGCTGCAGTTCCCAGGCGGACAAACTTGCATTATGTACGCATAAACAAACAGAGCATTTTCCTGATATTAGGGATTGTTTTCAAAGTGAAAAGCAATCTCCTGGGTCCTTTACTCAAAAAAAAACCCACAAAAAAACATACATAGTGCGGTGTTCCTCCAAGTAACCTCATTGCACTATATGTATAATTATTACACAACACAGCAAATCATTAAAAAAACATTGAGTCCCACTATCTGAAATGCTTCAACTGCAAAAAGGCACCAAGACTTAGCAGCCAGTCCTCATTTTCCTGGTGAATCAAAACTTTCCTATTTCTTTCCCAGCTTCTTCATTTGATAATTATCACTGTATCTGTAAGGAAATCCTGTTCATCATAAATGCTTCTGTGTGACTTAAATATCAGAAAAGCACCCGAAGCTGCAAACTTTGCTGTGGAAGTTTGGGGCTTTTTTATTTTATTTCTAGGATAATTCATCTTTTCATCGTGCTGAGCACCTTTCCTTCATTTACTCACACACACACAGAGTCAAGGAGGCATTAACCTGCAAACCTACCACTTATGCATATAAATGCACCACACATACAACTATTCCCATATCCTGTGGCATATTATTTGTATGAATATATACCATGCACATAAACACATTTATACACACACACACCACGCACAATCCTCAAATATAAGCAGAGAAAAGGGGAATAAATGTGTTTTTCTCTGTATATGAATTGTTTATAAAGTACCGTGTGTATACATAGATATGAATTCTCGTTTCATTCTTTCAGGCTGTGCTGTATCTGATTTTCTACACTTCACTGGGCAACCAGCAGTTCAGTTACACTACACTTGCCCTGTACAATTTGTCTCTAAAAGGTTCCCAAAATTATGAAACATCTTGTCTGCTGCATGACCTGCTCACCGCAGTGCCTCAGCCTGAGGTGCATCCACACATATAGAGAGGATGGCACTGAAAAAAATTTAATATATATATATATGTTTGATGCTTGGAGCCCATACAAGTGGCCCAATACACTCCTGCCATTGTGCAGGAGTGGGTTTTAAAGATAAATGGCTGCATGTTAACCAGATTTGACATGCTGCACAAAAGCAGCCACCTTTGGTCCCATGACACAGCCAAACAGAAAAAACAACAAGCAATCCTGGCAAAAGATGTCCGACGTGAATAAAAGCCCTACAATTTGTCACATAGTCGTTACAAAATGTTCCAGGCTTTGGGGCTTGCCATGGGACAGCAGCGATAAGACGAGCATAGAAGAACGAAGGCTGAGGGTGTTGGGGTAGAGGAAGAGTTAAAACTCGAGGAAAGCTCCAGTAGTTCCAAAGGGGAAACAAAGAGGAAATTTTCATTTGGCTCTTTCCGAAGACACGCACACACACACTAAAAGGAAAAAAAATCCAACCAAAAAAAAAAAAAAAAAA
>VZRE01000011.1:0-28459 GCA_013396775.1 Cephalopterus ornatus | reverse complement strand
CTGAGGGAAGTCTGAGGGGAAAACAACAGAGGATTTAAACTTTAAAACCCAAAAATGCGTAACAACAATGTATTAAACATGCAACAGTCCATAAACATGAAAACTTCTTTCTTCCTCTTTCTCTTCCTCAAACTTCGCTTTCCTCTTCTAATGCTCTCTTCCATTTCTCATACAGTTGTTTCTCCTATTCCGTCTCGTCCGGTACAAGAAAACAATACAAGTGGAAAGTGAGGTCAAAATTCAAATAAGAATCCAGGAAACAGAATATTCTGGTGAAACAGCAAGGGTATGGTTACTGTCAGAACTTCGTGGAATACACCACAAAGTAACCTTAGTAAACCCCAAACCTTCATCATTTTTGACAGGAGAAAATGGTTGGCTGGAGACAAGAAAAAGGAATTATTGACAAATATTAAAAAATTGCTACTTCAATGTATCTTCAGATAAGTTGCATCAAATTAAAGTTTCTCAGGATAAATGAGCAGGTACATATGCTTCTTAGAATATCATATATCATATTCAAGAATTTTTTTTTTGCTATCTATAGTTACATTATATGGAATGTTCAATGGTCATCAATCTTACATTCCTTAAAGATTAAATCAGTTACCAATTTTTTTTTTTTTCAATTATAAAGTGATAATGGTTTTACTAGAGTACTTTTGGGTAGGTTTTCTCTTTCACTCTTCAATGTCAGACTTTAACAGGAAGTATAGAAAAATATAGGGAAGTATAGAGTAATGGAATTGGGTTCAATTTTGTCAAATAAAATAGAAACATAAAATGTTCAATTTTAAAAAATAAAATTTAAATTAATTTGATTAAACTGATGTTGAGCTTTTCTTTCCGATTATATTTAGTGCTTGTTCTTCAGCTGCTACTCTAAAATCCTTTTTAAAATATATTATATTAGTATAATTTGACTATAACTCTTTATAGGTTTTTTTTTCAAAAAAGTGACTTGTAGCAGATACAATATCTTAAAAGAATTTGAGCTAAGTCCCTTTTTACAACTCTTTTAGAGCATTTTCCAGTAATTCTTTTTAATATCCTTTACTTATTGAGGTAAAGTTGCAATTAAAGTTTTAGATGAATTACTTATTAACCGTAAAAATCTATTTTCTGAGTGGTATACTGCAGCGAATTTTCACTTAGTTCACAATCAATCAGGGTTTTTTTCAATGATACTATACATTTATTTTCCTTGGTGGCATGGGCTTTGTTTGGTTTCTTTATTTCTTTGTTTTGTAACTGTGTTGGGTTGAGGTTTTTTTCTGGTATTATTTGTAACAGACATTTAAAAGAAATTGGATATAAACATGAGAAATTGCTGATATATGTAATCCCTGCAGTTTAGCATTTATACTAAATCTATACTGCAGGTTAAAAAAAACGAATACAATAGTTAAGGTATTTTTTTGACACCTATTCCAAAATTTTTAAATAATAAGTAGATATTTCATTTTAATAGTAAGATATTTTTCTGCTCTTAGACAAATTACTGATTCTTGGTCTCTAGGTAACCCATGAAGGTTCCAGGTCAGAACTGTGAGTTTCTTTGAGTTGAAATGTGACATACTCATTTTTCCTAGCACGATAAGCATAACATTTAGCATGCAGAAACATCTTCTCTAAAGAATTGAAAATTCTGTCTATGGTGTCTGGGTTTTGGAGATTTTTAGCAAAAATCCCTTAGGAATAACCACTATAAACGTTTAATCCTATTGATTATAGTCTTGTTTAGAAGCATATTTTCCAGCTGATATTGTAGGGCTGTCTTCTAACTCATTCCAGTGACAATCTGAATTAGGCCTTATGAGTACTTTTTATTCTAGCAGTATATTTCACCATGCATTTACAGATCCTTCACAACATCACTAAGATAGGGTAGTCAAAATATTTTCTGAGATAAATCTTTCAGAAGAGAAAGAAATTTGTCCTCATTTGGATTTAGAAAGTGTTCCAGCCAAAACCCGAAGTGCTGGCTTGGGACCACTTGGTTAAATAAACTCAACCATTATTTTGTAAGCAACTAAGATTTAATTCGACTTTCCTCAGATACCCACCTTTAGTCTGAAAATACAATTACCTGTTTGGTGAAAAACAAAGCACATTTCTCACTTCAGTGAAATGTCATTTTTGGAATTTCATACAGTGTCTGCAGTCTGGCTCACACATGAAAATCAACAGAAAAAATCCTATTGTCTGTTTTTTAATGAATCAAGTTTTGCTCTATAGTTCCCAAGGTAATTTATAGTTTATATTTTTCTACATATTTAACTACCTAATAAATATAAAATATGTATTTTTGGAGAACAAAGAATAAAGGTATAACTGAATACATTTTTATTGCAGAATTTACTAGCAATATCTTGCCCTTTTAATGTCCTTAAATATGCCTCAGACCCCTTCTGTAAGTTCATCTGCCTTCTCTCAACAGTACAGTCCATATGTCTCTTAATATCAACAAATTATCAATGATAGTTGTATCAAGCAGTTTGGCAAACTATTGTCTGTATTTGAGGGAACAATTTCTCCCTACGAATTGCAGTAAAATGCAATTTTGTCTAATTACACTGAGTGTATTGAAATGTTAGCTTTTCCCTCATGGGTACTAACACCAGATTTGAAATTGTTGATGGGACTAAATTTAAAATGTCCCTCCATTTGGGAATTAGAAGACACAAGTTTGCTCTTGAGTATATGACCCTTACTTGTTAAAGTTTGAAATATCCTTATTGTGATCTTACAGATGTCTCTATGCTGTTATGAAAGAAAGACTTCATTTTTCAAAAAGATTTTTCAAATTGCAGTTTTAATCTGTTTTCAGTGATAATCCATGAGTTTTTTAATCTTACATAAAAATGCAAAATTTCAACTGTTCAAATATTTGTAACAATTTTTCATAATTTTTAAAAATACTATTTTAAAATCTTGTCCAAATGCTCTTGACCAATGAATTGATTGGTTTTGAAAATGCTGATTCAATGAAGAGTTTATACAAAATACATACACACAGTCACACAAATATGCCCCTTCACCCATACTGCCTTGGATTATAAACTATAAGGTATTTGGCTTAGGCTTGTGAAGGAACTTCCTATCAGAAAAGACATGCAATTTACATTGGTTTTCCATTAATAAAATCCCAGCTTTATAGTTTTATTCATAAAAGTCAGGGAGGAAAAGAGAGCAAGAGAGAGGGATAAGAAAACAGTAGTTTAATGCTTACATGGCCCCATTAATTCAGGAACTAGTGATCTAGTTAGACTAGTGAATACATTGCAATAAACTTGCTTCTTTTTTTTTTTTTTAAACATCTTTCATACAAGTCCATATGCCTTCTTTTTATTTGACATAAAACAACAGAGTAATAAAAAATCTGTACATGCCTCTAGCAAAATATGGGCAAAATATCAGATGAGTATCAAGAAATATTCACTCATTTGATGTTTTAAGGCAGTAGGAACAGGAGTTTAAAAAGTTCAGAGTAAGTTCTTGCTCAAATCATACACCCATTTTAGTGCATGCTATATATTTCTGTATTTATCCATATGTATACAAGAAAAATAATTCTATCCTTTGTTCCTTGCCCTGGGGACATTCTGTTTTCACACATCAACAAGTATAATCTTTGTGCAACTGCACTTTCATCCAGTAGCACAAAAATTCAAAGGAAGATGAGTGAAACTATACTAAATCTCAGAATGAATGGATTAGCTGAGATAAGCACAAATTCTAAATGGACATTTTTGATGCTTAGGAAAGTTTTGTTTTTTTTTTTTTCCCATTACTATTACCAGTAATATTTTTACTGATCTCACACTTGCATTTGACATAAGGATTGATGGAGATAACAGATAAAAAGTTCTATGTTAAAACAGCCTGCATTCTCAACATAGAATTCACAAAAGAATTAGTATGACTAAAGGTATATGAACACCAAGACTGTCTTTATAGTCCATAGGAATAAATTGACATGATCATTAAATCAATAAATCTATATTCTTATATATTTTGCTTTCTCCTTTGCATGCTTTTATTGTATTTTTTTCATACCTTAACAAGGTATTAACTCTAAAAATGGCATTGGTGTAGATCCCATTAAATAAGTAAAATAATTACTATATAGGAGGGTGAAAGAAATATGCCTGCAAGGCTATAGGGGACACCAGATTCTGAATCCGTACTGCTGGAAGTGTGTTTTCATGTAAAGGTATAGGGTAGGATGGTCTTGTGAATATCTTTATTGCACAGCAGAATTAGTTAAAGGATAAAATAAAGGATTTTTTTACTACATGTCCCTCCTGATATCAGAGATTAACAGAATCATTTAGGTTGGACAAGACCTCCAAGATCATTTAGTACAGCCTTTGACCGATCTCCACCTTTTCAACTAGATCATAGCACTAAGTGCCACATCCAGGCATTTCTTGAATATGTCCAGGGATGGTGACTCTACCACTTCCCTGGGCAGCCCTGGGCAGTCTCCTTGCTGCAACATAGAATATATATCAAGTAAATATTGAGGGAAACCTCATCCTTTCCTCTGCTTTCTTGTGGTCTCTGTGCAAAATCTCTATCAAGTGTTAGACTTTAGAGATTTATGTGCCAGACTTAAAGTAATAGATGTCTTGTTTAGCAGGTAAGTCTGAAGCAGCCCATTATGGTCTGTCATGATTTTTTTTTTAATCCCCCTTCTCCCCTAATAATTGCTTCCTGCCATCAAGACTTAGGACTTCAGCTAATCAATGTTAATTTGCATACTTTGCTTTGACTTAAGTTGGACTACTCTTACATCTCAATTCTCAACCTATGTTAAATTACATTATATATTACTTGATAAGCCAAATGTCAGAAATTTTCTCATGTGCCCAGGAAAAATTACTCAATTCAAATGCTTTAAGTTAAACTCCTGATCAAAGTGATTTGAGAATTTATTAACGGCAGGCTATTTAACTGACAGTCAGTGAAACATACTTTCAGGATCAGTATGAGTAATGCAGAATGCAAACCTTAACATTAGTTTTGCACAATGTTACTAAACACTTGGGTCCTGTCACTCTTCTAACTGGGATCAGGCTGCTCTTGGTGAACCCTTTGGGAGGCTATACTGCCAAGATTGTGCAGTGGTTGGATGTCTTGGGGACACTGACAACAGGGGCAGAGCTCTGAGATGCTTCTTTTCCAAGATCTCTATCTCCATGCTAGAAATGTTCATGTTTCTTTTCTGTTTCTCATCAGATGGATTCCTCCTTTGCTTCAAAAGTCTTTTTGGTATTTCCCAGCTACTGTTGAGTCTACCTGATTCATTTGAGGCTGATGCTTTTCTTCCTCTCTAACAAGATGATTTTTTGGCAAATTCCCTCCAAAGAGTTTTGTGTGCTGTGAGTGGGTCTTATAGGCATATCCACATCCTCCTTCCCCAACTATTTCTTTGTAATTTGCAAGTTATCCTAAGGTTATGATAGAGCAATGATTATGCAAAGAAATGTATCAGATGTAGATTAGTTTTCTCTTGCACTCCTTTCTTTTCTTCTCAAATGTGTGTGCACACATGCACACACAGACACGCAAGCATTTTTTATCTATCTGGGAGTATTTGAAATATTGAACTAACAGAGCTGTAGTTGATGACCTAAAATAACAGCATAATCTTAAACATGTAGCACCATGTCAAGTTAAAATGTCAGTACTTTACTTTCTTTTGCCTAGCCATCAACTATGGAATCAGGAAAATTAAGTCTAAATTCATTGTGATATAAATTCTGCAAAAGGTTTTATAAACTCATGAGAAGGAATAACAATAAAACAATAAAAAAGAGAAAGGTAAATTACTGTTAGATCCTAAAGATAAAACTGTTATTATCAAATCTGATCAGATAATATTGACCTTTCCTGGAAAATTTACATTTGAATATTGGTATATTCATACATACACACACACAGACACATGCACACACATTTGTGAATATTTATTGAAATTAATGTGTACACTTTCAAGATTAGATTCATATAAAAACATTAAATGTGCATCAGTTTCTTTTTGCTCAAACCCTTTTCTATTAGACAGTCTTTTGAAGTAAAATCTGGATCGTCATTTTAAGTGGTGGAACATGTAAACTTTTCTCCAAGACCAAAATGCTAGACAGAGTCTCACAGAAAAAAGTATAAGAACTATCTAAAGTGCTCAACACACATTTCCAGAAAATTGCCAAAGGCAAGGTTTAAATGAACAGCAGATTGGCGCTGTTTAAGTTCAATGGACACAGCATGTCACTTTGAGACACTTTCTTATCCTGTTAGTGGATTGATCAGAACAGAGCTCTGTTCCTGGTTCTGCCATAAAGGATAAATGACATTCTCGCCTTGTCAACCTGTCAGCGTGGCTTGACCTATAATATAGACCTAACTTTTGCTCTGAGTAACTTTTAAGATATTGATTCCCCAAAGGAGATGTGGTTGTTACACAGTATCTGGGATTGATTCTGAAAAAGCACTGTCTCATTGTTAAGACTCAGAAGCATTTTCTGACCCCTTAGTTGGGAAATAAAAGGTGTGAAAAATATAAAAGCTTTTCTTCTAGTCTATTTAGTAGGCTGCAGCTCAAGATGTTAGATGTCACATCAAGTGTTCTCAAATTTTGATCATTGACTCAACACCTCCCATCCAGGAAACATAACGCATTTCACATCACGGCTGAAATATGGATGTCAGAGGACTTAGAAAAAAATCTTCTGATAAGGAATAGGGTAGTCTGAACATAACTACTGGATATCAGAGTTCTTATTCCTTTATCATTTCTTGTGCTCATGTCTATTTTTTCTGTGTCTATGCACTATCTTTTGTAGAAACATTAATTGAAACCTAAGCAAAACCTAAAAAAGGTTTTGATTTTTTTTTAAAGTATTTATTTTGCTAGTCTACCAAATGTATTTGCATCACATTAACATGATCAAAAGACATTTCAATAAATAATTCAAAACTTCTATAATGTATTGGAACTTGATTTTTATTGCTACTAAATACTGTTAAGAAAAAAAGAAGCTTTCCCAAACTCTGTCCACCCAGTACTAAGATGGATAAAAGCAACAAAATGGAAGCTTTCTCTAGATTTTAACACTTTTAAAAGTAAAATGTGCAGGTAAGTTCTTGGTTGCTTTAATTCTCTTGAGTGTGAATTAAATTTTTCATGGGCAATGGACATGTTGCTTAATTATGACATTAATTTAATTTCTTTTTTCATATATGAATTCCAACATTGAAAAAAACCTTCATATGTAGGTGTCCTTGTTTCGACCAGGATAAGGTTCATTTTTGCAGCAGCCAGGCTAGGACCCAGCGGTTATTCAATCCGCTAACAGGGTAAGAAAGCGTCTCAAAGTGATGTGCTGTGTCCAAAACACCAGCTCAATTATTTCCAAAAATTGTAGCAGTTTTCTCCTAAAATGAGGTTGGGAATCATTATACGATACTTACTACACAATGATTGGTCTTATGGATTTAATGATATACTTGTTCCAAAGAAAGAAGAAACTGAACTTAAGGTTATGTATTATCATTCATATAGATATTGTTCAAAGTAAAATACTCTTTATGTGATGAGAAAAATGATTGTATAAAACTGCAATCTATGCAATATTGTGTTTTTATTATACATATTCAATATGGTTTTGATCTTTTCAAATTTTCTTTTTAATGTAATAATTATATTGATAAAACAAGTGATTGCAACACTGATGAGAAGAGCAGAAAGTTAAGGCAGACGTCAGATCCCTGTAAACGAGAAAATATCACAAATGCATCTTGTCTGGTTTTTTGGTTTGTTTGTTTGGATTTTTTTAAGAGCAAATAAGAAAGTCTGTGAAAACAAGCCTAAAAAGAAAATTCCATCTTGCAAAGACTTCAAGGGTGGGTGGTGGTGATATTATTTTTATGCCATTTTTTATGTCTGTTTTGCTTCATTTTGACCTATTGCTGAGAGTTACTGCTTCAAGTTTCTCTTCAAATATGCTCCTGAACTTAAAAGCCTTGTGGATTTGAGAAGGGAAGAGGGAAGGGTCTGTGAGGAAAGGTTACTAACACTCTTCGCATGGTCTGGACCCATCCACATCAAACTTCTCACAAAGAAAAAAAATCTAACTTGTGTATATATAATTTATATATGTGTGCATATTTCTATATATGTGTATATGTAATTTATACATATAATGTATAAATATATACATATATATAATGTATAAATGTATACATATAATGCCACCTCCCTTATGTGCATTTTGGTCTACATAAAGTATAAATTGTACTAAATATATGCAGTACCATGTTGTATTTACCACACCGTTTGCATCTTATCTCCACACAGAGATGTGTTCATTTGGTGTAGAGTTATCTTTGTCCTATGGGTAATGAAGCGTTTCAGAATAATAATGTGTTTATATCAACAGCGCCCATCTAAAAAAAGCAAGACTTATTCATCTATTACAAACAGGGAACACGAACTCTAAACCTTGCTTTTTATACCTCTAGGGTTTGTCTCTATTATTACAGTGTAATTCATACGTTCCAGATTCTGATCTCTTGAAATTCTTTACAGCTGGCAATACTTAACATTTTGTGGGGAAAAAAAAAAAACCAACAAAACCCAAACTTTCCTGGCACTAAATCCTACTTCTAAGATGTGACAATTACATAGTAACTACTTTATAAACTGTTGTTAACAGGCAACTTCACATAACCTTACAGCAAAACCATGGAATACTCCTTTTTTACATTTAATTCTATGACAAATTCTTAATTGTCTTTTCATTCATGCTACATAAAATAAAATCATTCTTTGCATTTAATAGTGAAAAATTCCACAGAAAATATATCAAGGCACGCATGCAAAGAGACCAACCATGCCTTTCTTACGTTCTCAGTTGTGAGCATTCAAGTTCTCAAGCACAGCAGCAGAAATCCTCACAGCATGGCTGTTCCATGGGGTGGGGATGCCCCCTTGGGGTATCATGTCAGGGATTGGCAGCCAGGACCCATGCTCCAGCCAACAGGAGAGCAACCAGGAAACCAGCCCTGAGTATCAGGCCACTTCTTAGGGACTGCAGAGGGTGAGACCAGACCAAGACATCAGCCTGCAGATGTGCAGGGCACATGGCCAGGCAAAGCAGGGCTATGGGCAGCCAGAGGCTGGCTCTGCTGTAGTATCACTGGAGCAGGGAATGTAAGAAATGGACATACTTGAGAGAGTCCAGTGAAAGGCTACTAAGAAGATGAAGGAATTGGAGCATCTCTCCTGTTGGGAAAGGCTGGGACTGTTCAGGCTCAAGAGAAGAAATCTCTAGAAGGATATTTTCAATTTATATAAATACCTACAAGTTGAGTGCAAAGAAGATACCCGGCTCTCTTCAGTGACACACACAGACAGAGCAAGAGGCAATTGGCACAAACTGAAACACAGGAAGTTCCCTTTGAGCATCAGAAAACATTTTTTCTTTGTGAGGTGGTGGCTGAACACTGACACAGGTTGTTCACAGAGGTTATTGAGTCTCTCACATTGGAAATATTCAAAAGTCATCTGGACATGAGGCTGGGCAACTGGTTTTAGGAGGCCCTACTTGGACAGGAGGGTTGCATACTGTAAAGTCAGAAGAAAAAATTAGGAAATCCATTCCAATTGCAACCATTTATATGATTTATCAACTTAGTTTTCTGGACTTGTGGTTTTTTTTTTCTTCCTCATAAGGTACTGGTGAAAAAAAATGGGGAAAATATTTTTTACACTCAAAAAAGTGTACAAAGTACTTTTTTATTTCAAATCCTTTAAAATTCTAATATTATTGTTAAGAATAATGATAAACAATAGAACTACTGTTGCTTTGTCCTTTTTCGAGAATTTTAATTTTCAAGTAAATTGGTTATAAGATTAACAGAAATGAAAACTGCATTGTTGTAAACTGAACAATTATACATGGTTTACTTGTGTCTGTCTCTTAGCATCTTAGAGCTGGGGCTTCTGAGTACAGCATAATACAAGGTTTTACAGAATAATATACTTTGAATTAATCAACAGAATTGGCTATTTTGAGAAATCTAGTTATAAACATTGTGCCATCTAATTATGCTTATCATTCTCCTTTAGAAGTATTATTATTCCAACTGTATTTAATATAGTTTCTATGACATTCGATTGAAAGTCATGTTTGATGTTGACTACATAAGACCATAACACATATTAAAATGTTAAAAAGTCATAATTTTTTTTCGTTTTTTAAATGATAATACAATATTTACCCATTGTGTAGATAATTAAACAATTTTAAAATAGATTCTCCAGTTATTAGCATTTAATATCATTCAAGTAGTAGATATCTTATTAAATGATGAGGAACTTTGAAGACAGATATCAATGATTGACAGCCCGTGAAGATTATAAATACATGTGTGACATTTTTCTGAACTGTCATTAAATGCTGGACATAGGTTTATGATAAAATGTCTTCATTTGGAATAAAAAAGGAGCTCAAAATTTTCTCATCATTATATCTGGGAACTCTGAAAACAAATGTGAGAATCATCATTAAATAGCATTTGCTTCCCTGGAATGGAGAAAGTAGATATTTACTGATATGATCATTAACCAGTTGGTTCACACTGGATCAGTGATAATTGCACACTGAGTGTAAGGAAATAAGTGGCACATAATTAGCTTTTTCAAATAAAACTAATTACAAGAGAAATAGCAACAAAGTAATACATATGAGAGTGTGGTAATTAAAAACAGGAGGACAGATAATCATACAATGGTAATTAAATGATGTGGTAAATGATGAATGCTGCCTGCTAACTTATTTCTTATTTCCTTATTTTGTTTTAATTTCTGTCCAAGATTCACTTTTTTATATATTGGCCCTGAATTAACCCCTTGGCAAAAAAGAAATTGCCTACCAAGGGCACATGGATATTTGTTGTAGTTTTTGATTTTATTTTTCATGCAACAGAGGCAATCAGCTCAGTCCTTGGGGGTCTTTTTACGTGCATTTTGATTCTGTTATTTATAGACTTCCAAGAAAAGAGGAAAATAATAATATCTGGGAAATACAAATCAATTCCTTAAAGATAACAATACAACAGTCTTGTGTGTGACTTCTGAGGTTCATAAATGTTTGAAAAGAATGGGGTAACTGGTGCTTATCTTTATCACATAATTTGTGAAAGAGTGTACTTCACACTCAGAGAATTGACAATTTTACAGTTATCCTGAAAATATTGTCAAGATCGTCTCATTAAGTTAAATTTCCCTTTTGAGAAAAGATATGTTTTGTACTGTTTATAGTATAGAGACAGAAAGGATGTCACTTATAAGGATGTCCCTTATATGGCATCCGCAACATCAAACTTTGTATGCTTGTGTCCAGTGTAGCCATTCAGAAAGTCTCTGCATGCCCAGGTTCTTGGACCCTCACCAAGCAGAGCTTCTATTCCCTCGTCCTTGTAAAAGAGGACCTACTATGCAGTAAAATGGAGAATAAAAAGAATCATCAAGAGGGTAAGGAAGAGTAATGAAAAAGGAACCTACTGGAAAACAGGGTGGGAGGGGAGACTCCAAGATAAAGGAGAGCCTGAGGACTTCACTTCACATGGACTGCAGATCAAGCTCCATGTGTTTATTTCTTTCCAGCATTTTCTGCACTTGCCAGCTTTGTTTCAGTGAATTCTAGTTTTACAAGAAATAGCTCTTTGCCTTGGCTATGCTGCAGAACATGTTTTTTCTTTTGAACCATCCTATATTTCAGGGTTGATACTACTTTCTGAAAGATTAAACTATTCATGGAGAACATAGGCAGAGGAGTGTCAAGGTTGTTTCTTTTGACTCCGAAAAATCCCGGTATGAAGAACTGCTCAGAGACTTTGTGTCTTTTGAGCAGCAAGGTATTTATTGCAGCGCTGGGAGCAAGTGTGATTCGCATCACCCAAAGAAACTTGCTCAAAGGTGTCACACAAAATCAGGGTTTTTATACAATTTTCATACATGACTCTTATACATATTCAAATGATTGCAACATCTATCTGTACATATTAATGATAGGCGGAGTATAGGCGGAGCTTAGGCGGAGTTTAGGGCGGTGCTTTTCTTGGCCCTCAATTTCGGGGGTACATCCGGCCTTCAGCCTCGAATCTGGGGTCTTCTCATCTTCCTCGGTCTGACCTATCTACCTTTCCATTGTTCTTGCCCCGCTCGCTGAAGCTTGGAGAAAGCCTTGGCTCCAGGCCTACTTCACCTATTCAGTTGTCTACCTTCCCTTTGCTTATCCTAATTTATTACCTCTAGACCTATTGTATACTGTTCCTAAGCTTTGGTCCAGTAGGCAGAACAGAACGAGTCTTGGTAACACAGATGCAGCAGGTGCTAGGGGAGGGAGCCTAGCCTAGTTAACTCTTCTAGGCCTGATTCTTGTTTCACTTTCCTTCATTTCACTGCCCAAGTTCATTCTTTGAATACAAAGATTTCATGCAAATATGGACAGCGAACTTGTACAGTTTTCTCAATTTAACTAACAAAAATCAGTGACTTAAGGATGACCAACTCCATACTTGTACACAGCTAACAAATGAGTTCTTCAAAAGATCTAAGAGATTTGTGGTACCTCCTAGTATTTGAGTACAGTAAATCTTACATGCTGCTTAGGACCCTGCTGAACATAATATCCTACACAGGCAGGATCAGAGCACTGAAGTGCTCTGAAGTGAAGTTATGCCAGTTGGACCAAGAGTTCTCCAAAGAGTCTAATAGATACGAGAACATGTAAATTGCTCTTTCAGATTCAGGTACTAAGAGTCTTCAGATTTAACAGGTCATTCATGGGATATTGGGATTTTTTTTAAACCTATGGCTTTTATTCTACACATATCTTTAGAAAACAGAAAGGGTTTTCTTTAAAAGTATTTGTATATGTACATTTATATACGTGTATGTCCATATACATCTATAAACATATATATAAATATAGAGAGATGAATACTTCTAAAAACTTCTTGTCAGTCAACAACTAATGAGAAGTTACATTTCTTTAAAACTAGGACAGAAAAATAAAAATCTATTCTATGTTTATTTAAGTTTTCAGTGCCATAATCATAAGGGAAAGACGTCTTTCTAAGACTCATTTTGCTACATGATGATGATTTTCTCTTCCCTGCCCTTGTCTCCCTCTTCCCCTTCCCCTTCTGCTTCCTCTGTCTCTTCCCCTTCCAAGTTCCCCTTGTAATATGTAAAATCCTCCCCAGTTCTGGAAATCAAATCATGAGGGTTAAAGCAGCACATTCATAAAGCGTCAACCTACTTTCACTGTGTGTGAGTTCTCAGAATCACAGAATGCTCAGGGTTGCGAGGGAACTCTGGAGGTCATCTGGTTCAACGCCCCTGTTCCAGCAGGGCTACCTTGGACAAGTTGCCAGGGATGGAGACTACACATCCTCCTGAGGCAAAATGTTCTCATGCTCAGTCACCCTTATAGGAAAAAAAGTGTTTCCTGATGTTTAGAGAGAACGTTCCATGTTTTAGTTTTGTGTCCATTGCCTCTGGCCCTGTCACTGGTCTCTGCCTGAAAGAAGCTGGCTCCATCATTTTGCAGAATGTCTTTGAGCTCAGTGTACTAACTGTGAGGGTTTTTTCAACAAATCAAGGTTAATCAGAGATGGTAACGAATTCATGTACATTTCATGTACATTCTGAAATTAATAATCCAATCAAAATGAGAAAAAAACAAGCTCACAAATTTTCTTTAAAAAAAAAAATATTGATCGCTTCCATAAAGGTGGAGCTCTTGGCTTTTATAATTTTGACTAAAGAAGCAGAAAGCATTGAGATAGATAATACTGGGGGGAAAAATTATACTAACCTTTTCCATGAATATGCCATTAAAATTAAAATGTAGCAAAATTGGACTTTCAAATGATCAGATAAAAACTGAAATTTCCCTTTAACACATCTAGTAAAACAACCTTGACTAGGAAAATGACTTCATTTATGAGCAAAATGAAGTCTTATAAATAGTGTATTTAGTAACTGAATTATTGAGTCTTTGCGTTAAAAGTCTCCATTTGTTAGTTCTTAGAAGACATCCCTTTTTATTATTTTTCCATTCTAGAATTAATCTAATAAAGATCGGATTTCTTGACCTGGAGAGACACCATAAAGACTGTGTTGTCTCTTATGAAAGATTTCACTGGAGGTAGGCTGCGCAGGAATGACTTTCACATAGATATTTGTATGTCCTGCACATTTCTTTTAAATGAATACATAATGTATACAAAACAAGACTATAAAATAGTTTTCCTTTAAATAAAATATAAAATCCAGAATGAAGATTAGGTGGTTCTTCTTTTCATGAGTCATTATACCGTATCTCTGAGACTTGGGACTAATAATTCAAAATTTGCAGTTTATACATACAAATGATGCATATTTGTGTGTTTAAATTCTAAAGGTATACAGAATTAAGAATATCTTATATTCTTATATGCAGAAGAGTAATAAAGTAATAAAATTTGCATCTGTCAGATTGTCAAATTTGTCAATTACCTGAAAAAATAATTTAAAAAAGTAATTACATGCTAAAACAAAATAATTTTAGAGCAAGGCGCAAGGTAATTATTTTGTATATAAACATATTCTATGCAAAGCGAAATTTTATGCCATTGTTTAAAAAACCCAAAACCAATAGAAACTCAGGTTACTGTGTGGCAGGTGATCCAAGAGATGACACTAGAATAGTCATCAAAGACTGCAATGTACCTGGTTGTTTCAGAGAAAAAGAGTTTAGTGCATGATTAAGTACGATTAAACAACATGAAGGCAATAGAATGAAATACCGATATATATCACATAAAGCAAAACCAGCTGCATCAGTAATACATTTCATATTTCAAATGGCAGTTTTTTATTTGAGTAATTGAGATGAAGAATTAATACTTTCATACTTTCTGCATACTTCTGTTGGCATCATTTTAGAAGGTGGTTGTTAAAAAAAAAACAAATCTTTTAGTCTTTTCATTGTTCCTCACACAATTATTTGTTGCTCAGAATTAAATTCTACTTACAAAATTATTTACTTAATATTTTACATTAAAGGTGAAAATTTCAGTCTAACTTTTTGAACTGCTTAAGAAGAGCATAGGCTATGTTTGTCCAGTTCTGATGGTAGGTGTGAATGAAGTGCAATAGCAGTAGCGAGGAGGGAAGGCGAAGGGGGAGGGGAAGAGAAAGGGGAAGGGCAAAGGGAAGAGGAAGGGAAACCCACCCTTGTGTAGCAAAACGGGTCTTAGGAAGAGATCTTTCCCTATGACTATAGAACTTCAAATTTAAATAAACCTGGAACAGATTTTGGTTTTCCTGTCCTAATTTCAAAGAATTGTGACTTCTCATTACGGATTGCCTGACAATAGTTCTTAAGAAGTATTTCTTCTAGAAAATACCAAGCATGAAGTGACCAGTTACAAGCATATACAAATGCAGCCTTCTAACTAGCCCTCTACACAATAATATTAGACACATCTACACTGTCCTGTATTTATCCTTCAGCCACCTGGGAGCCAAAATCAGCCTATGCAAATAAGACTCAGAGTACAAGGTTATCTCTGAAGTAGTTTCCCGTGTTTATCTTATAATCCACTTCATCTTACTCTTCTTGTTTGGTTTAATGGTGTCTTGCATCTCTAAAAGTATTTCATCTATATCATTTTATATATATATATATATATATATTTATGTCACATATCTGTAAGACCACACAGTTTCAGCTTCAGCTTATGTCCTTTATGTCTTCATTCAAGAAAAAAAGAAAGAGACACTAATAAATGATCAATCTATTCACATATTTTAACAATTATGCTTCCCATGATATAGTTACTAGTCAACAGACTCCAAGGATGTATTCAAATTCTTGTGCTTTATTTTTTATGACTTTCCTAGAATTGCTACTTCAATTCCTGCTTTTTGCTCAGTCACAGAGTTGATTTATTTCTAATAAGTAGATCAGTATAATGAGCTGGTTGATTTCATTATGTTGTCACTGAGAAAGTTCATGGCTCATAGATTCCCCAATACATCTCAATATAATATGTAGGAAAAGATGCAACTCTGCAGTGAATACCAGAGACTGGATGTTCCTGACAAACATTAGGAAACAAATGCTTGAATTGCTAAGTAATAATCAAATAACTTTTGATTATGGAAGTTTCTCTTGATAACTTTAAATTCACACAGTCTTAATTTCCTTAAATGTCCTACGTACGCTCCCATAGAGTTACTGCGAGCTAACTTGTATGCAGTAGATGCAGAGATTTAGCATTCTAGAGCTCCTGAATTTTACTCAGACAGGGATTACACTGTGATTCATTTTGAAATTAGTCTCTTTTTTTGTTGTTGTCTTGAAGACATTGAAGAATATGCTTATTTCACCTCAACAATTTAGAGAGATGTGACTTAATACTGGATTGTATATTAAATCTTACAGATTAAAAAGAAAATAGAAACAGCATTTTTTTCTAAAACTGAAATAGTAATATTATTTATTAAAAGAGAGTTTAATTAATCTTTTATTCATTATCTTAGGGTCCCATACGCATAATAAATAATACCCAGTCTCATTATTTTATATGAGTATAATATATAATGTAATAGCATCATATCAATCAATTATCTTAATTATCGCCCATAGTAAAATTTTTAAATATATTTCACATTTTGAAAAAACATTAATCTTTTATTTTTTTTTGAGAAACTAAAAACAAGAGTGAGAAAAATTAAATATTTAACTTTTTATTTCATTCTTTCTATTCTGTACCATTTGAAGAAAAAAATGTATTGAAAACAAACTAAGATTTGCCTGTCCTTCATGCAGCTTTACTTCTGAGAACATTTTTTAAAATTGTTTAATCAAGCAGTGTTATTCTGGGCAGGAGTCAGGGGCGAAAATGTGTAAAATTAAAGACCGCATAAGGTTGGAATTGGGATTCTAAGGATATATTCTTATCTAGTACTTCATAAATGGGGTCTGTCCTCAGTTAACCAGATAAAACACACCATCTCTCCTCCTATTTGTCATAGAAAGTAGCAAAACTATCTGTCCTGCAAAGGCAATGAACCACACAGTGAAGACACATTGGAAAACAGATGGAATACTGTTAGTCCTGTATGCACTGACCACAAGAATTTAACATCTTGGTTTTCAAAAAATCTGCTTTTGTCTAGAAAAGCTTAATTTCTTTAGCATTCGCTCAAGTGTACTGAAAGAAGGCTAGGATATATTTTTTTTTCAGGAATCAGAAAATTATAGAACTCAGAGTTTGTAAATTGAACATGAATGTGTTATTTTCCTTCTGTTTTTTTTCTTTTTTTTTAAATGTATGTAGAAAAAAAAATATTCCTATTTATATCTCCTTTTCCTTGCACTATTATTCTAGAGATCCTGAAGGGAACATCTAGACAGCCATAGGATACATAAGACTGTGAGCAGTAGCAGAGGCTTAGATGGGCTGAAAGACCGGGGAAAGAAAACCACTGGACCTATTGTTTATGAACAGAGAAGCACTTGTGGGTGATGTGATGGTTGAAGACCATCTTGAACAAAGCAATTAGGAAATGACAGTTTTCAGTTTTAGGAGAATAAAGGAGTGGGATGAATAGAACTGCTACCCTGGATAACTGGAGGGCAGACCTTGGCCTGTTTAGGAGACTGAATTAAGAAATTCGCTTGGGAGGAAGTCCTGAGGGGCAAAGGAGTCCAGGACAACTGGACATTCTGCAAGACAGAGATGCTAAAGGCAGAGGAGGAGGCCATCCCTATGTGCCAAAAGATGAACTATGGGGAAGAAGACCAGAGAGCTCTGAACAGAGAGCTCTGTCTGGAACTTGGGGAAAAATAGAGAGCATATAATCTTTGGAAGAGGGGGCAGGCAACTACAGAGACCTGCAAGGGTGTTGTGAAGTTATACAGGGTGAAAATTCAAAGGCCCAAAGCCCAAATAGAACTTAATCTTCCCTCTGATATAAAAGAAAATAAAAAATGTTTCTATGAAGATATTAGCAACAAAACAGGGTTCAGGAGAATCTCCATCATTTATTGGATGTGGGGGGAAACATATTAACTAAGAATGAGGGAAAGGTTGAGGTGTTTAATGCCTGCTTTGCATAAGTCTTTAACAGGAGGACCAATTGTTCTCAGGGTACATGACCCGAAGATAGAAGACAGAGATGGGGTGCAGGATGAAACTCCTATAATCCAAGGGGAAATGGTTACTGACTTGCTACACCACTTATATCCTAGTCTATGGGGATGGATGGGATCCACCCAAGGACACTGAAGAAGCTGGTAGAAGCGCTCATTGATCCATTTTCCATCATTTATAAACAGTCATGGCTAACTGTGGATGTCTCAGCTGGAAGTTGGACAATGTGACATCCATCTATGAGAAGGTCCAGAAGGAGAATCCAGGAAACTATAGGCTTGTCAGTCCATTCTTAGTGCCATGAAAAGTCATGGAACCTGAACCCTAGCATTAGGGTTAGGGTTATTGTGTTAACTGGTATTCACTTTATTTGAATCTAAATTATATTTTACCTACAGACATCAATTTTTATTCAAATTTATACATAATGTGATTCTAAGAAGGCAAAACTTGTCTGTAAATTAGTCTCATATTGCACTTCGTAATTTCAAATAAATTCCTTAATAAAATGATAACAAAAGACTGTTAGGCTCATTTATTAACCAATTAGAGTAAATTATGGTTTGGATTCCTTATTCTCATAATTCTTTCTAATAAGGACCAGTCAAAGGCTAACTCCTGAAGTATTTTTATCTGGAGATTTAGGAGTTAGTACGTGGTTTTCTAGTGGAATTTGTGCTTTCAGTTCTTAATTAATTTTATTTACTAATTCTCCCAGAGTCTTACAATACATTTACCTGAATGATTTGCTTGTCTACTGCCTAGAATTTACCTCTGCAACCAGTAATTCTAAAAATAGGCTATATGAAAGTTGTTGATAACGTCACATTTAAAATGGAATGTATACCATCAAAGCTAAAGAACACACAGTGCAAAACCCAGAAGCTTAAAACTACAGAAGAATAAAGATTTCCTTTGGTTTTGTTTCCATAGTAAAAAAGATGCTTTTATTAAGGATAGAAATTCTGAGTCTACAGTAAAAATCATTCCCCTGAAAAACATAAATTTCACCACTCAAAGGAATATGAATATGGCAGGATATGTGTAATTTAAATGATTAAAAATTAGTATAGCAAAAATATAAGTTATAATCCACATTAGAGTAATAACAGCCATCCAGAATTGAATTTATTTGTCTGCTGCTCTGACCCAAGAGGGTATCATAATTTAATCCGGTTTTGTATTTGCCAGTGCATAGTACTATGACTCCTCAGCTATTGCTTCAGTTAGATCAAGAGTTTCAAGTTCTCTATATTTTAAGCACCTGTTCTTAAAGAATGGGCTCAGTTGTAATGAGGATGTTTCACAAGATTATTCACTGTGAAAATGGAATTCATTTTAAAAAATCAGTGATAGACTAATTATCCTATGTTTATCCTTTATCTCTAGTTAGTTTTCTAGCTTTTCTATTAATTCCTTTGCAGCAACTTAAGCTTGCAGAACACAGTTAATCTACATGGTGACTGAACATTTTATGTTATTCACAGAGTTCATTACTGTGTGGAGTAACATCAAAGTGAAAACACTGTTAGTCTTGTCATTGTAAGTCTAGAATTTATAGTTTTTATCTCTCTGCACTGGGTTTATGCGACAAGGCTTTGACAGCAAGGGGGGAGGGGAGGGGAGGGCAGGGAAGGGAGGGAAGAGGGAGAGGTAAAGGAGTGGGGAGAGGAAAAGATACTATTTCAGTTGGAAGGGACCTACAATGATCGTCTAGTCTAACTGCTGACCCCTTCAAGGCTTACAAAAAGTTAAAGTATATTATAAAGGGCTTTGTCCAAATGCCTCTTAAACACAGGCAGGCTTTGGGCATTGATCACCTCTCTAGGAAGGATGTTCCAGTGTTTGACCACCCCATCAGTAAAGGACTTCATCCTAATGTCCAGTCTCAACCTCCCTTGGTGCAGGTTTGAACCATTCCTACATGTCTTATCACTGCATCCCAGGGAGAAGAGATCTGCATCTCCCTCTCCACTTCCTCTCCTCAGGAATCTGTAGAGAGCAATGAGGTCCCCCCTCAGCCTTGTTCTCTCCATACTAGACAAGACCAAATTCCTCAGCTGCTTCTCATGAGCATTTATTTCAGCCCTTTCACCACCTTTTCTGCCCTACTCTGGCCACATTAAAGGATGCTTCATGAGCTCAGACAGGCTTGGTGCTGTGACCACTTCTCTGGGCAGCCTCTAAGAGCTCTCTAAGAGCTTAATCTATTTCTTATACTGCAGTTCCCAAAACTGCACACAATATTCAAGATGAGGCCACACCAGTGCAGAGCAGAGCAGGACAACCCCCTCCCTCGACTGGCTGGTGATGCTTTACCTGATGCTTCCCCCAGGACATGGTTGTCACTTTCTTGGCTGCCAGGGCACTGCTGACTCAGACTCAACTTGCCACTGATCTGGACCCTCAGGTCCCTTTCCATGGCACTGCTTTCCAGCATCTGTTTCCCCAGTCTGTATGCAAACATACATCCAGGTTTGCCTCATCCCAGGTGCAGAATCCGGCACTTTCCCTTGTTGAACTTCATGTGATTGGTAATTGCCCAGTCCTTTAATTTGTGGAGGTGTCTCTGCAAGGCCTCCTTGCTTTTGAAGGAGTCAACAGCCTCTCCCACTTTTTTCATCTGCAAATTGCTTAGTAGCCCTTCCAGTGCTGCATCCAAGTCATTTATGAAGATGTTGAAGAGCACAGTGCCTAAAACAGAGCTCTGTTGAACCCCATTAGTGACAGGTCACCAGTCCGATATTCCCTCATTCACTATTACCCTCTATGCTTGACCCACCACATGATGTGTTTATCCAGCTGTGCTGGACATTTTTTCCAGAAGGCTCCTGTGAGAGACAGTATCAAAAGCTGTACTGAAATCCAAAAAGATTGCATCAACTTGCTTCCCTTCATGAACTAGGTGGGCTACCTTGTCATAAAAGGAAATCAGCACCTTCACATCCTTCCTAAATCTTGGGTCACAGAAGTGCACACAGCAGTAAAGGTGAGACCACACCACTGCACATAGTGGGATAACCACCTCTTTTGACCAGCTGATTTATGCTCTTTGATGCATCCCAAAATGTGGTTTGACCTCTTGGCTGCCAGGGCACACAGCTGACTAACATTGGTCCTGCTGCCAACCAGCACCCCCAGATACCTTTCTGCAGGGCTGCTCTCCAGCCATTTCTCTCCCAGTTTATACTTGTGAACAGATGGACAAAGCCATATCCAGCCAGATCCACTTCAGGACATACCTGAATCTGTCAAGCGTGGTGGTGGTGCCTCTTTGATAACATATTTAAGAAAGAGTAAGTGTGAGAGAGGAGTGCAAAAAAATATATTAAGTAGAAACAAAAAAAAGCCCTGCAGGTACCAATATGAGAGAAGGAGAGGGAGGAGATTCTCAAGTACCAGAACAGATTTCACTTTAACTCATGGAGAAGAACATCATGATATGGCAATTAGGAACATGGTTTAGTAGTGGACTTCACAGTGTTAGGTTAATGGTTGGACTCGGTGATCTTAGAGGCCTCCAATTAAATGATTCTATAATTCTGTGGTTTTAGGAAGCAGTTTGTCCCCCTAAAGTCCATGGATGGTCATATCAAAATAGATATACACACTGCAACCCATGAAAATCCCCACACTGAAGCAGGTGGATGTGTCCTGAAGGAAGCTGCAACCTGTGAAGAGCCTATGCAAGAGCAGAGTTCTGGCAGGAACTGTGGTCTGTGAGAGGCTCATGTTGTACTACCCTGCTCCTGAAGGACTGCAGTCCGTGGTAACAAACCATGCTACAGCAGTTCGTGAAGAACTGCAGCCTGTGGGAAGGACCCATGATGGAGCAGGGAAAAACTATGAGGACTAAGGAATGGCAGATAGGAACCATTATGTACTGACCACAGTTCCCCATTCCCCACTTTCTCTGCGCTGCTTTGATGGAGTATCAGCATCAGGGGTTAAGTTGAGCCTGGACAGAAGAGGGGTGGAGGAAGGTGTTTTGAGTTTTCTCTTCAGTCAAGTCTGGAACTGAGGGCAATGATGACTCTGCATCTGATACAGACACACAATGTAAGAGACAACTGAACACATTAATAATAATATTTCCCTTTTTTCCACCTATTTATCCCATTTTTAAGAAATGAAAAAGTTGGAAGTATAAGGCACAAGAAAAAATAATGTGTTTTATCCTCATGAATTGATAAATTGAATTATTTCTTTGCCAGAACTGATTCTTTTTTGAACTGGTATAGTCCTCTAGAATTTTTTTTTTTGTTTTGGTGTGGTGAGGATTTCACAGGACAGTATAAATAGTCAGTACGTATATCTGATTTGTTTACTTTTGATCCAATCATACATTTGATAACCTGAAATGTAGAAATTATATTTACCAGGAAATAAGAGAGAGGTGAAAAATATCCCAAGGCTGGGAGGTGTCTAACTCCAGTCCAGGTTGCAATATTCAATGTTTGAATTTATTTTCATTGCTTACACAAAATATTATTTAGCTAGGAAACTAAGAACACTGGCTCTTTGTGTATCTAGTTAAATCAAACTCGGCAGACACACAAGATGAGAATGTCATCAAATCTTATAGTGAGAAGAAGCTACCCTGGATAATTAAAATGATGAAATTGAGGGCAGCGTTTGGCAAAATATTTACACAGCCCCAGCTGAACAAATATCGTCCAATCAAAAATTAAAGAACTATTCTTATGTGAAGAATGGAATCAGTGGTTCTAAACCTGATCTGATCTTCCTCAGCCCTCAGTAAGCACCTCATTAACAATTCTGATAGAAATGGAGCATGTCCAAAGAACCTTTTTTTCCCACATGTATTCCCCGGGTGCTGTCTTAGTCTCTAAGCACTATGATCTTCAGATGTAAATCAGAGGGTACTGTAGCAGAGGAAAAATTGTTCTGTATTCTTTGGCCACTGGATCAATGTAGATTTTAAATTTCTTTGCATAAAATTTTAGCAGATATCTAATTTAGCTGACACTGACAAGAAGTATGATATTTCATTTTCTAAAATATGAATGCATGTATGTATGTGAATGTATGAATAAGAGAGCATTGAAATCATCCTGTCTGAGCCCTTTTATAGTCTTTCATGAATAAAATCTGTCCAGGACACATATAAAAGGATAATCATAAAGATCTGCTAATTGAAATAGAACTTTTGAATCATTACTTTTAAAATTACATTAGAGAATTCCAATGGTTTTCTTATGTTCTACTAATAACAGTGGGATTGCATTAATTAAAATGGACCATTTGAATCACTGTTAAAATGGAATTAATTATTTGAGCTCTCTCATCAGAGCTGTTAAATGAAAACTAGTGAATGACACAAGATTTGATAAGAAGACAGTAGTACATGAATTGAAAGATATTATAAAAGTAAAATCTATGAAGTTAAAGAGAGGGGAGAATCTAAGTTTATGTCCAGCTATACATCCTTTTCTTACTTGTTTCTAGTATCTGTCACTATCACAGGTATACACTGCTGTATTTCTTTAAAAGAACTTCAAGAGGAAATTTCACAGTAATGATAACATCAAAAATCTAATCAAAACAGTTCTTATCTAACTTCTTCTTTTACTCCAGAAGGCAATACTAACTGGTGATCTGTATTTTTATAGTTTATAATATGATACCTGCTACTGTATGCATGCAAAATATTGTAGTGCAAGTTCTTTATATCAGGATAAATTAAGCAGGAATTAGTCTTTTCTGGAGTTTGTTATAAAAACACATTCAAATAAATTTTGATGTTGCTTCTGACATAACTGTTTTGAGGAATAGATGTGGTTCAGGTAGCTTGGTTTGCAAGCTGCAGATTGAGATGCAGATTGAGATGCAGGTTGAGCTCTGCATGGGAGCCTGAGACAAGAGACTGTGACCTGCCAACCTTTGGTTAACAAAGGGCACGAAGGCAGGTGTCCCCAGCTGGGTAGATGGACACTGAGAGACAGCAAAAGTGAAGGACTCAGGAGGAAGAGCAAGATTTGTGTGGGGGTAGACTGTGAAGATATAAAAGTCCAGGGGCTCCTTTTTTGGGGGTCCCTCCTCAGAGGCACCAGCTTGGGCTTTATCTGTGTTACTTTATGGAATAAGACATCTGAGACTGTGTTAGGAGAAACCTCATTTGATGGTGTGAGTGGGTCTGGTGGGATGGTCTGCCCTGATAACCCTTATCTGTTTGGCCTAGAATCCGGCCAGAGAATCCAAACAATGCACGCTATCTGTGGTGAGTAACTAGTGGAGCCGTGCCACTGTTTTTAGTGTTGAATTATGCTAACACCAGCCTGGTTCACCAAACTTCAAACACTCATCCTGGTTTTTGAAGCAAGGTTTAACTGATGAGATGCTAGCTGACCTTGGAGATGTGTGACTGGCAGTCGATTACTTTATAACTATAAAAACCCAGTCCAACTTTCATACAGCAGATTCTCCCACATACTTTCTCCCATGAAGTAGGGATGCCTCTTCGTGGTTACTCCACAGAGGTTAAGTGAAAGAGAGAGATCTGCCCTCAGTGGTGGTGTGGTGAGTTGCATCAATCTCTGCTTAATAATTGTTTCTTTTTTTTGCCAGTTTTGATACAATTGTTTTAATATAATTGCTTTGATACAGTGCACAATATTATTTTATGATATACTATATTCTACTAATAGGTTTTAGTTTTATACTGTGTAGTAAATAATTCTAATTAAGATCTTTCATCTGTTCACTTGTCAGTTCATTTCTCTGTTCCTTTGTCATAATACATAATTCATTTATATAAATATATCTGATTTGCCATCAATAAAACCTGTGGGACAAAGTGATTTAATCACACCTCTATAATTCCTTAAATTTAAACTGTTGACAAAATCTGAGGCTAAGATTGAATCCAGCTGCGCCTCAGCTCCTCTCTGAGAAGTTTAGAAAGCTATGGGGTCCTTTCTGCATCTTGTAGCTCAACAAGAGGTCTTCTCTAATAAACTTTTTCTAAGCCTTCCACTCCCCAGTGAAAATGGGGTGTGTAGGGAGCCAAGCTAGGCACCTGTGGGCTCACTGGAGCTGCCCTCTGTGAAGGGGCTTCAGTCCCAGCAGTGAAAGTCTCTGGCCTTGGGAGTGTGACTGCCCAAGAGACTCGTGAATGGTCAGGCTGTGAAGTCTCCTTAACAGCTGACACTCAAGCATGTGAATTCTAAAATGCTAATTATGTGAAAGAAATATCTTGTCTTAAATAGATTTACAATACATGGTTCCTTCTGAACTTTGTGACTATTGGATGTTGCATAAGCTTATGCTTACCTAAATACCCAGGGAGCCTGATATCTGACTAGGTGAGTTCCTGATTCAGAGTCATAGAGTCATAGAATCATGGAATATGATTGGTTTGGAAGAGCTGTTTAAAAGTCACCTAATCCAATCCTCCTACAATGAGCAGGGACATCTTGAACTAGATCATTACATCAAATAGCTCTAGGTCATAATAATTATTATTATTATAATTATTATCATTGCCAACCATTATCTTGTTTTTTTACCTGACTCTTCTGCTTGCTGTAAAGTGCAGCCTGCAATAGAAACTAACTCCAATAGAAAACTTGAAAAATTTTGAGCATTTGACACAAAGTATGAGAAAGGGAGTTTAGTAACTGTTAACTGCTATTTTAAAGTGTTACAAATTATACACCTCTATTAAAATTCTACAAATCTTTAAGAATCCTAAGACATCAAGTATGATTCAGACACACTTCACAACATTTTTGTTGATAAGGTACTAAATAATGTAGCTGGGTATTTATAGTCTTAATGTACTTATACATTAAAATATCATATAAAGCCTTAACTAATATGGTACAAGTAAATAAATCCCAAAATAACTAAATTTTATTGTATAAATTAATAATAAAAGCATGCAGAAATCCAAATCTACTATATTCTTAAGATTTTTATCACTCTAATTGTCTTCATGGTTTAATTTTCTGAATTATAGAAATAGAAGAGCACAGAAACTAATGAAATTAAAAAAGCATAATGCAAACCCCTGGCCTAAGGAAGGAAGAAACCAACGCATCAAGAACTGGTCTAGCTTATTGCTTAAAAAGTTTATTCTAGTTAAAGGTGTGTTCACTTTATGCATATTAATGCTATGTCCAATTAGAATACTTAAAACAATTTATCAGCACACACATTAATAAGACATTTCAAAACTGATTCTGGATTCACTTATCTATTTCATCTTTAAAGCATTCATGTTTAATATGCGAAAAACATTACATTATTATTATTAAGGTTTTTGTATTTACTGAATTTCCATTTCTATAACCAACCATTTCATAAACTGTTGAGTAATTTTATTAGTAGACATTTGCAAAAAGACAGGTGAATCCTAAGAGATTTAACCATATTCTGTGAATATTAACAAAAATGTAGAGTTAAATTTTGAGAGGTAGATACATCCCAAGTGTAAAAGTAAATTACATGTTTGCAGTGGCTACTTATTTCTTAGCAGATTTGTCTTCTGTTGTTTTGTATCATTTTTGCTGAAATAAAATGAATTTGATTGTTCTATTTCATTATAAAATGAACATAGCATCTGAGCAGTGATTATCTTGAGTAATCAAGCTAAACAGATTATCTAATCCATGTAAATTTTAAGCAAGCAAAGCACAAAAGCAGGCTACTGTTAATATAGAAGTGAAATCACTAAAATATCAAAAATATTCAAATACTTAAGAAAGTGCTAAAGTTCTTTGTTTGGCTAAAGCTTACACGATCTAAATAGAAATATTTTTGACAGGAAAGAGAAGTTGGAGCAGAATTTTCTGTAGTCCCTTAAGAGAAGCATGCAGCTCAGGAAGGTGATTCATCTGGTATGAAGATAAGCATCTGGAGGTGCAATGACTCACCCACAAAGATGCCAACATTTCTTCATTGATCGCAGGGAAGGATAAAATGATTTATACTAGAACCCCAGATTTTAAATGACTTAAGGTATGTGAAATGAACCTCATCCCTGTTCCAATTGTCAACAATTACTCTGAGGAGGGGAGGGTGGAGGGATGAGAAAGGAAAACAACTGAAAAATCAAAAAGTGGGAGAAAATAGTAACTATGATCCTTCTCACTATCCCCAATTCCTTTTGTCATCAGGCTACCCCATATTTGCTAGGCTAGAGGGCTCTTGTATAATATATTCTTCCTTCTCCCACTGAAGAACTGAGAAATCAATACACAAAAGTAACTGTTATGTGTAGACCAGAGAACTAGGCAGGCATAACCAAAATCAACCTGAGACTTAATTACAGCACAACTAGAATCAGACAAGTTTGGGGGGTGGTGTTTGTGTTCGTTTTGGGGTTGGTGTTTTTGTTTTTTGGTTTGGTTTTTTGTTTGTTTGGTTTGGTTTGTGGTTTTTGTTGTTGGTTTGGGGTTTTTTTAATGTTATAACATTGAAGACAGAATTGTGATTTATTTAAGAATTGTAATTTATTTAAGAATTGTAATTTATTTAAAAATTGGTGTCAAAGTCAGAAAAGAAAAATCCAGCAATGTGTATCCCAAGTATTTTATGTTGATTATTGTCATTACAGTAAATGAAAGGTATGTCTGAGCCTACAAGTGCTTCAACATTTCACCTGCTAATGAAATAGTTTTCTCCTGTGGTTTTCCCGGCTTTTGTAAATTTAACCTAAGTGTTATTCTTACATGGATTTCTCTGTGCATTTGCACTGTGTTCACTTTTATTAGCCAGTACATTACTGGAATTAAGGCTGTTTGCAGCAGCAATCTGATAACCTAAAAGTAGCCTAGGAATCTAAACCAAGAGCCTAAAAAGACCAAAACATTACAAAGCAACACTTTTTTTTTTACTTATGTTTGACTGGTGCTAATAAACACTTCCAAGCTTCTATGCTTCCAAGCAAGATGGATGCACTTATCTTTCAGTATATGAATACACTAAGGATGATATATGAGTCAGATGCCAATAGTTCGAATGTAATTAAACTTGAATCGATAAACAACAACAGCAGTAAGATTCAAATCAGAGGTTTGTTGTCCCAAATTCAACCAAAAGCTTGCTCTCTTTTCAGTATTGAACTTCCAGTCTTACACTGATCAAAATTTTATTCTAAATATATTCCTAGATATATTTCTGGTATCTTTATGGAATTCCTATTAAAATGCAATATACAATGCGAATTCATAAAAGACACATCGTAGAATCATAGAATCATAGAATCGAT
>VZRE01000010.1:0-161878 GCA_013396775.1 Cephalopterus ornatus | reverse complement strand
GCACGAATCATCTTTATTTATCACAGTTGCAAAGTCTAAGAGCTGTATTTTCAGTTGTTCTGGTGGTCAGGTCAGATGGCCATTTAGGCCAGTGCAAGTAGCCAACCTATAAAGAAGAAAAATATGAGCTAATAATAATCCTGCTAAATATGACGAGTTTTCTGTGTGTAGACTTGTGCCTGGAACAGGACTTGCTGGAAGCAGTTTTTGTCTTTTTACACTAGCTTCACCGCTCTTTGTATTTAATTGCTTTTACATGTTTAAGAATTTTTCATCTGTTTTCCAATTTCTCTGTCAGAAAGACAGTGGCTACTACATATGCTTCTCTTGATCTTACCCTTTCTGTTTTATTCCTTCTGGGCCTTCCTGGGAGGTTCTAAATTGCTGTCTTGTGCCTAAATCCTTGCCCTTTGAAAAGCAAATTCAGAAGCTGTGTTGAAACACTCTTACTTAGTTTGTTAAATAGCTGTGAAAAATCGACTTACTGAGGTGCTCGCTGGACTGTTTGAAACAGTTAATTTGATTGCTGTCCCTTCTATTCATGGAAACTTTGTTTACTGATTTGTTTCAGTTTGACCAAGACTTAATGTGTCATGAAGAGGATTCTGTTCGAAATTTACTGGATTACATTTTTGCTTCTCCTAGTGTAATGTGGAGCTTTTTTAAGAATGAAAAGTGTGCTTTTCTCAGCAATAGAGGTTTGTCTGTAGTGATAGTGATAAATGAAATGTTAAAGAAAGAAGGTGAGCAATATAGCTATGAATGATCCAACCAGGGAGAGAGAAGAGAAAATTGAGACCATTCCAAAACCAGCAAAGGCCAAAACCCAGTAAAATTTAAAAGAAAATCCCCAAACCCCCAAAGAATTCTTTTGTGTTTCTTAAATATAATGTATCAATGAAAACTGTTTATAGCAGAGGCTATTTGCAGTGACTGGGAGAACAGTCAAATACAGGTCTTTCCCTCTGCCCTTGCTGCTTCAGTGAGAGCTCATTGTAATCAGTGGTCTCTTTTATTTAAATTTAGAAGACTTTGTATTGTTGATAGTGATATTTCCATGCACTATTTCCATTGATTATTGCAACCAGTATATGGACATCGGTATATTAATAAAATATAGTACTTTCTACATTTTCATATATAAACTTTGTGAGAATAAAAGCAGCTTAGATTCTGTCTCATTTTTAGACCTATCACTATGTGGATTATTTGGTCTAGGTGCTAATATGATGAGAAACATAGCAGTATTCTCTTCTATAGTACATTGTCACATTTTATTATTTAAGCGCAATATTTTTTTAAAAAATTGCTCATATTTGTCACAGATATGGGAGCAAAGTAGGGTCTTTGAGATTTCTGGGCTTTAATTTTGTAGCCTGTTACCTATAGATTGTGCCTGTTTGACAAGAAAGGTTTTCTTTTTGAAGGGGTTGCAGTAATATTTTTTGACAGATTGATTGTGTAAGCCTTTCTGTTGCTCTAATAACTCCTTTTTAATAGGAGAACTTTAACTGATGTCAAACTCAGAAGTTCAGTGACAGATAAAGTGTCTTCTCGTAGTTAAAAGGTTAAAAATAATTGATGCACTTGTATGCACAGAATAAACTGCCATAAAATATCAATTTCTGTGACTATTCAGGTAGGAAGAGATAGAAACAAATTCAAAATGAGTGGTCAACTTTTCCGTAAGTTTTGAGACAGTGAATAGGATTCTATTAATAAACACAATAAACAACTGTTACTGAAATAATTAAGAAAAGCGTGGTAAGCCAGTGATTGTCATAATTACTGTTGCAGATGGGGTAGAATTACAGGTTTTGAAATTTCTCAGTTTTCTGATTAAGTAGAAATTTCAAAAATACTTTTCAGAAATGCAGCTAATTTCTGAACTATTTTACTGTAGAAAAATGATTTAATTTCTTTTTTTTAATGGAGATGACTATTAAAAAAATTCACCATTTGCTAAAATACACTGCTGTCTCATTTGCAACATGGTTTTCTGGCATTAAGTCTGGTTGGAGGAGAGTTGGAGAGGGGCAAAGTGGGATCCTGGGCCACAAGTGGAGGGTAACTCCAGGGAGGTTGCATAGGGACAGTGTGGTCTGTGAGTGCCCTTGGGGCCATGGCAATTTGAAGTGTAATTGAAAATCAGATGATTTCCCAACATGAGCAGTGACTGCAGGCTGTTCTCTCTGATAGATATGGATTCATAGGACACAACACAAAAACCTGCATACCTGAATTCATAAGTATGAGTTATATGATATTATTTTAAAAGGAGTTTAGCCTCATTAGTGGCTTTTTGGATACTTGAAATGTGACTCATCACATCTGAGTTCATCCATTTAATTCAGCGTAATAATCTATATTCCTTCTGCATTCAGTGGAGAGGAAATGGAAGACTTTCCTGACATCTTGAGAGGATATCCTGAGAGGGGGAGAATTTACCTTCTTGAAGTGCCTTTCTTTCAGCTGACTAAAACCAACCCTGTGCCATCGGGTCTTAAAGCTAAATAATGCAGATTGTACCTTAGGTAACGCAGATATAGTTAATATTTATCAGCTCTTAGATAAAGGCTGCCCCATAACACATATACAAAAGAATACTGATACACAACACATTAATTTTACTACTTCCTGATTCATGAGAGCTAAAGTGTAAAACTATTAATTTATCTTGACAAATTTTAGTGGAATTTATGCATGAATGTTGGTATGTCTGTGAAAGCCACAGTAACTGAGATTAATTCTACATTAATATAGTGTATTTAATTAAAAAATTAATATTTCAAATTTTTAATTAACACTTCCATTGAAAAACAAGTAGATCAAACCCACATAAATTTTGAAGTAATTTAATCTTCAAAACATCCTAATGTAATCTTCAAATATTATTGACCAATTCAAGCACAAAGTTTTCTGGGTTATTTTTAGTTCAGAAAAATGTAGAACAAAAGAGTGAATGAATACACTATTGTAATACAGTTTTTATTCTGACTGTGTCTTTATTCTGACTATATACTTCATCTTCATGTAACAAAAGTATCTTGATTCTCAGTACAATAGTTTACCAGAAGATGGGCTTCAGCTTCAATTACAATACCTGATTTGATAAGAGCTAATTGTCTAAGCTCCCATCCGAGCTCCTGGTGGGAATGTAGGGCCTAACCATGCATCCTTAACTAGTCCTGTATCCAGGACATCATTGGTCTGATAGATATGACATAAGATACATAGACCCATGCCATCCTGAAATGTCAGGTGGAAGTTGAGTGGGACAGTCTTCACATCTCCAATGGTGCTGCGTGCCTTCATTTAGGCAACTGATTGGAGCATCTCACAATAGAATCAAAGGAATCTAATGTGTGATTTATCTCAACCTACAGTAGACACATCTGTTGTACTTGCTGCTTACTGTGCTGCCTAGATTTTCCACCTTCCACTGTGGGAACTTGAACGAAGAAACTCTTTCACATACAGTTTATATCTACATGCGCCTGAATCTGGAGCTGACTCCCGGCATAAGTTTCTCATCAGGCATACACTGATATTGTGCAAAAATTTTTCAAACGAAAATGCAAAAGAGAAAATAATCAATAACTAGGACAGAAGCATATTAATAGAAACTATATACACTGAAAAAATATGTACACTGAAAATTTCAGATGCTGCAAGACATTCATCTACATTCATTTTGCACTCTACTCTTTTTCTTGCCCTTTACTGTCCCTCTATTTGTATCTCTTCCCTTGTTATTTCCTGCCCAGTAGCATGTAGTCTTTTCCTCTCCCATACAGATGTGTGAGAATAACAAGAAAGGCAGAGACAACAACCAAGCAGGTATTAGGTCAGTGGTCAGGATTTTTTTAGGGGGATCTGGCCGAGCCAGGTTAAAATCTATAATTCATCTGGCTACAGAAATGAAAGGAACTCTAAATGGTAAGCTTATTCTTCAGCCAACCACATGCTGTTTTGGGGCTGATGCTGGTCTCATTATGATTTTTGCCTATCAGATGTCGTGTGGCAGAGCCAGATGCACTGGTGACCAGAGGACAGAGGTAAGGGCTCTGTCCCAAGGCATTCAGGGTGAGGACGGGACAGGACCATGGTTTCAGCAGGACTGGGTGTCTGTCTTTCTCTTGTATTTCTTTCTCCCCCTTTACACTTTCCCTCCTAACCCTGGAATGAACATAAAAGGATAGTTTACAGTGAAGTGTAGCCATTCTGATTTCCTGGGAATATGGGGTCTTGACAGGGATTCTTCTGCTGTGCCTTATTAGTGCATTCTTGGTGAAGGTTGTGCATGGAAACTTAGGTAGCTGGTGCCAGTTATTGTATTTCACTTTACATTAAAAATGTATATGCAGGAAGCTACATCCTTTGTTAGATTCCTAAAGAAGTGGTCTATACTTTTCCTTAGATGAGGATCATCTAGGTAGTTAAACCCCAGATATGAACCTACTCTTCACAGATTATTAAATATGATTATTTATGTATAACTTATTTGATTGAAAGCTGCTGAAATTTTTCTGTTAGCAGAAATAAATTCCTGTTGAAAATGAGACAGTATTTTGAAATTAAAGCATTTCAAAATATACATTGCTATGTGTATGCTAATACTTTTCATAAATAACAGAATTCATAGAAGCATGATTGTTAAAAGGGAACACATTCTGCCTTTATATGTGTACAGATATGTATTCCAGCAGCAAAGCTGTTAGGAATTTAGTTGACATTCAACATGAAAATTATAAAACAATTTTTTTGGTGCAATAATAGTAATTCAAATACTATCTGATTATTTCTCAGTGTCTTTGCAATGTAAACTATGATTTTTCTTTACTTTTACTACTGCAAGACTTGTAACAGATAGTTAAGGTTTACAGGAGTGTGACCACGATGAAATTTGCTTTTATTAAACCCAGGATAACTAGAAATATTTCCATAAATTTTCAAAATTGATGAAAAAAAATGTCTGAAGCTCAAATTGGAAGAATTTTAAATTAACAGCAAGTCCACTCAACACAAGCTCTGCTGAAATCAAAGGTAAATCTGAATTCTTTTCTTCTGTTCTCATGACCTTAGTCATATAGATTGCATGACATCATTTGTCTTCGTAACTCAAATTCATATTGATGCACAAAAATAAGAAAAATACCAAATCCCATGGCTGTCCGCTAGTATGCCTAATTTTAAGCATGGGAAATCAAAAAGATACAGATGATTTAAGTACTTCTCTAAACTGAGACCAAAAATATAAATACATGGATTTTAAAAATGTTGTTCCCTCTACACAATGTGCTGTCCACATCAGTGAGATATTTTGTTCGGTGGCTTTTGCTTAAAAATTGTCTGATGATTCTTGCAGCAATATTTTAGCTTTGCAGCCTCTTCAAATACCGTCCTGAAATGTTCTATAAGAAAAAGGAAACTATTAATCAATAAGAGGAGAATTTTCTTTCCTAATGTAGTAGTTTCCTTGTATATAATTGTGGCAGTTGCTAGTGCTGACTCTTAATAAAGTAACTCTTGAATTTGCAGTTTAGCATATATAATTTATGATGTTTGTTTTTTAAAAATTTCCTTAAAACTTGCTTCAGCTGGAAAGGTTTCCACATACTAGTGTCCACAGAGTATGTTTTGCTGTCTAGGTGCTGTGCTGTTTTGGGTTACAGAAATGGTAATCCGAAATGAAAACATCTGTTCTTTCTAGAATCTCTAACAATAACTTCTGTTTACATGATCAGCTTTAAAGGAGTAAATGTCTTTAGAGAATCCAATGGAGACATTAATATGTCAACTTTGTTTTATTATTTCAGTTTGGAATCTCATTTCTTAAAGCATTGTATCTAATTAAAAGGAAAGTCTGTATTTATAGTTCGTTTGGTAGAAATAAAACAAGATTACTTTGCTAGCAAGAAATTAAATATTTTTTAAAACTTTTATTAGTCTAGAAGATAATTTATCTGAAAAAGGATTTAAGTATTATTTTTTAAATATTATTTTTCATGATCATTTGATTCAGAAAGTGTAATACCAAAGTGGTTAATATTGGGACTATGTAGAATTATAAAATAAAGACATCCTTGCTTAAAGAGGAATCCAAATATCTAAGTTTAAAAGGGTTAAAAGGGTTCTTTACTCTAGAGATGAGTGATGAATGAGATTGCTTTGCAAGTAAGTCTTAGATAATAATGGGGGCGCTTCTCTGTGGTGGCAGTGGGAGAGAGGTTTATCTTTCTCTGCCATAAAAGGTGACTTTTTACAAAGAGATAGCCTGTGCTTGTTGCAAACTCACAGTGGAAGGAGGGCATGATTTAACTATAGAAAAATTGAGTAAATTGATGTAAGTACCCCGAAGTTTAACTTTGTCGGTCTATTTAAACAATTAAAAAAAGTCTCTTCCTCCTCAAGATTTTTTTCTGTCTCTAAAATTCTCCTTATCAGAGTAGGATTATTATAGACACCTCTGCAGATTCTATTTGTTGTATTGACTGGATCTGCACTGACTATAGTAAGAACTTAGCCATCTTCCATGAGATGTCTACATAATAGGCATCTGAGTTTAGGTGGATGAATCTGGAGCTGCATACCACAGTCCCGGACATGTCAGGGAGCTTTGGTGTAACACAGATGTTTCTGACCTTGAACAGTTGTAGCAATGTAATCATAATTACATGGCTAATGAAGCAGAATGTGCTGGGCTCCATGATGCTGGGAGTAGACTGCTGCTGTTACCTGTGCTTGCAGAATTAATGCTAGCTCAGCCCTGTCCATGCCATCTACATTGCACTCTGATCTGTGGTATAACTGGTGACATACACCCCAAGAAAGCCATCTTGCTGTAAAAAATAAAATCCCCATCACTAATAGCAGCCACAGCAGAATATGGAAAACCATCAAGCCTGTGTTCCAGACGCTGGAAAACCCAAACTGAGCACATGCCTACACGCTCTAAGCACCTTCAGAGAAAACAGAACAAATCTTCAGACTGACAGAATACCTGTTGTTTTCATGAGGCCTTGGTGTGAGAGGTGGCTGAGTTAAGTATTTTAAGGTAACAGCTGTTACCACTCCCAGTAAGCTTCAGACTCTAAGTGAACTGATGAGTGATGGGGACAATGGCCCATGAGCTGGACTGGCTGAAGCACAGAGGTGGATGCTCTGGATGAGGGATCCCTAATTCATTCACTGTGCTGAGATCCATACCATTGCTCTTAACCTTGTTTCTGAGTTAGGTGGGAATATCAGAGGTTGAACTGCTTTTGTTTTGTCATTGTTATGGCAAAGGCTGATCCTGTCCCATTTTTAAAAACAAACCAGTGAGGACTGTGGTTGTTGAAAGTATACTTTGGTGGTCTGATATGTCTCAGTGTAGTGGTTTTGATTCTAGGCCTTCCTTGGTAACCAGGTTGTAACCAAGGAAGTGGCCATGTTCTCAGTATTCCATACAATTTTTACGTAAACCAGGGTGTAAATAAGAAGGGAGAGAAGCCTCTCCTCCTCTTCTCTTTCAGTGGATCTGAAGGCAGGTTCTCTACTGTTGGTTCTACTCATGTGGAGGAGTGAGGCCTGGTGAGGCCTTGGGAGGCGGAGAGTGCCAGCGGTCGTTTGGCGCGATTCTGCTGTCTCAAGGAGAGCAGTAAGATTTTCTTTTACTAGTTCTTTATTGGTTGCTCCTGGGTTTCAGTTGGGCATATCTGTTTTGGCTTTTCCCTTTTCCTTTTCCTTTTCCCCTCAGTGGGGTGAGTTCGGGGTCCCCTTTACTATGTACTTAATATTCTAACTGTATATAGATGTAAATGCATACATATATATATTTATACAGCTTTAGTTTAGTCATTTCGGCTTTTCGGTAGCTTTTCCCTTCTCCCTTTCCCTTGTGTTCGTGGGGGGGAGAGGCTGCAAACTGTAAGTTTGAGCATTCGGCAGGAAGGCTGGATTCAAACCATTGCACTCAGTTGAAGCTAATGGGCATTCTTCAAATATTTTGGGGGAGGGCAGAACTGGGCCAGTTTTGGTAAACTCTGCTGTTGCTCACGTCTCTTTAAAGGTTAGGCATTTATGGAGAAAACATGAATTCTGCTAATGATACTGTTGAACAAGGAAAAATATTTTCTATGCATTTTAATGATATTTCCAGAATCTCTTGTACATTTGTTTTATCTCTTCCTGTGGAAGGGCCCATTTTTGCTTAATGCAAACATTCAGACGGTGTGCTGTCACTGTAGGCACTTTTGGATTATGCACAGAGCTTGTGAGATGGTTCAGTAATGTGGTGTAAGCCAGGACGTAATACAAGAATTCTAATGCAAGAAATTATTTTCTTCCAGATGGAGCTGTACCTTGCGAATAGGTGATTGCAAGGCTTCTTTTAGAACAGCAAATTGCTCTTGGGCCTTTTGTCTAGCTTTGGGAGCAAAATGACCTGGTTAATTTAGCAACATCTGCATCTGTTGGTTGCTGATACCACATTTTTTTTGTTCAATGCTTGTTTAATTCAAGTGGAATTCACAGAAACGTGCATTACCATATAAGTTGCAGGTGTATAAATTCCTGCAGTAGGAGGTCAGATTCCCAGACTGCAGGAGCTATCTATCAGTTTCTGAGGCTAGCATGATGTTTAGTAGCTAAATTGCTCTTGATCACCAGGTTTGTGAACTGAAAATGTTAAGGCCAAATCTTTCAGTATTGCAGAATATTTCATTGTTCTTTTGATACTAATTCAGTTTTCAGTTTCTGAAGTCTGGTGTGTTTCTTCTTGTAAGCACTTCATTTGGAAATATCTTGTGCTTCTGGTTTATGCCATGCTAGTACAAGGTGCAGTTTCATGAGGATTGCATTAATGTGCGTGTTCTCAGCCCCAAGCTGCCTACTCCACTGGGATTTGTTGTGCTGAATCGTGCACTTGCTGTTACCACAGTTATTGCCAAGGCCCAGCACAGTTAAAAGGCAAGACAGAGTAAAAGCACTGATCAAAAACATGGTGCCTGTCCAGCCAACTTGTAGGCTGGATATAAGATTATTCAGTAGTAATGAATACAAAGAGAAGCTAATTTAGGCTGCCAAGGTGAGGTGTTTAACCTGCCCTGTACTACCCATGTGGTCAATATAAATAGAAGATTATCATAGGTGTCATACTGTATCTGGATGGATGTTAGCTCAGCAAAAAATATCAGTAACTGTATTGAATTGGAAAGTTGGAACAGAAAACTCGTCTCCTTAGAATAGTAATTTATTTATCCCAGTGTCCTGGTTTTGGCCAGGACAGAGTTAATCTTTGCAGTAGCCAGGAGTGGGTCTGACTAAGGCCTGGAGATTATTCTATACCACCTCACATCATTGCTGGGAGGTGGGGGAAGGGACACTCTTCCAGGGAGGGTCTTGATGGAGGCACTGAATTGGGGAGTATTATTCCTAAACCACGACACCCAGTTATATAGTAAAAGATAATACACTGCAAATGATTATGGAGATGTGCAAGGAAAAAATTGTGAATGACAAACAGAAAAACAGATCTCTTTCCCTAACAAAGGTGAGGAAGGATGTACAGATAAGTAGTGGCACTGATCAGAAATGGGGAATCCCATGCTGGAGTGGTTTTCTTTCTGCTCTTCATTTGCTATTGTTCATATTGAGCTGTAGCTCTTTTTATACCTTCTTCTTATCTCCTCATACATGAAGTGTTTTACATACATTGGATATCTGGAAGTCTTTTTTGCTCTCTTTACTGTGCTTTGAAATGAGTTCTGCCTGGCCCTGCAGGTGGCTTCACCTCAGTCATGAAAAACTGACCTGCTATTTCTGTCTGTATGTGTGAGAACTGCATTGTCATCCTGTGCTTGTACTCTTTAGAACACAGATACTGCTACATGTTTTACAGACATAGCAAGCACAACTTCTGTAGAAAGAAGCAACCTCTTTTATCAGACTTACTAAGTATAGGGGGAAAAAATGTGCCAGTTGATCTGACAATAGATAAGGACCTCACTGCTCATGTATGCATATGTGCCTGTCTCTTTCTGATGGTTGGACAGACTGCTGCCTATTTCAGAATGCCTCAGTTCTGGACACTCCATGTTAGATGATGTTAGTCCAGCTGAGAGAGAAACACAAAGAAATATAATATTGAACCACAAAGTAGATGTCTGTGTATTGCCAGATATGGCAGGACAAAATGAAGTGGAAGAATACCAACGAGATGACTTTACAGGCAGTTTAGGGGTTCCCTATCAGTGTTAGGAAGCATTATGGGCGTAAGGCACCAACTTGAAAAATAACAAATTTTTGTTATTTTTTATGAGGGCTGACACCAGGATACATGAAAACATTGCCCTGTGAATAAACAGTGAGATGCTAGTCTACAGAAGCTGACACACCTTCTGCTTTTGTGAGAAGAGAACTAGTGGAGGGATGCAAAGAGAATCCTGCAATGATCCAACTTTTGGAGCTGAAGAGTAATCGTTGGTATTTCTTGAAGTCAAAGAAAATGACATTGAGAAACTGAGGTAGAAGAGCCATAAGTTATTGTTTTAGTTATGTGAATAGTCAGGAAAGAACACTTACACACAGGGCTAATCTGCAAGTGCTTTAAATGAAGCTTGAAGTGGGAATCCAAACTGATAAATGACGTGAAGGTAAGGAGTACAATGATAGTGCTATGAAGAAAGGAAATAAATGGAAAGATTTACGGGGGAAAAAAAAAAGAGAATGGTGTTGGCTGTCATGTAGAGTAATTTGATAGCTAGACATCAGTAAAGACCTAGAGGAGAAGTGCACTGAACTTTGATTTGAAGAGAGTGAGTTTAGATTAATTTGAGGTACTGAGATCAGTGAATTGTCAGCAGAGGGGATATTGCTGAATTGCATTTAGTCTGTGGTGAAATTATCCAGAGATGAGAGGTGGTGGAAGTGGGAAAAGAGGATGAAGGACAGCATCTCTTCAGTGAGAGGACACAGTGACACACGTATGGAGAGAGATCAGTGAAAAGATGGAAAATGAAGCAGCCTCCAAAGCCAAGAGTAGTATAGGCAGCCATAGCAAAACCAGAGACTGCTGGGAGGAACATTACTTCTAATTTCACTTAAGAGGTCAGTGGAGGGTTCTGCAGTAAGAGTGATTTTGTTGGCAATAAAATGAAATGCACTGTTATTATAAAGGATTGTTAAAGTTTCTGTCACAGACAGAATTGAAAAAAAGAAATGGAGGGAGGGCCAAGCTAAGGCTTGAAATGAAATCTCCTCTTTCCTGTAGTAGTTTACAGCTTAGTTGAGGAAAATCCTATTTTTTGATACATATATATATATATACACACACTAACATGGAGGAGAACTACATGACCTGCATTAGATTGTAGAGCTGACCCCACCAGATGCTATGAGTATTGCACAAGATTTATGCTCTTTGCAAGGAGAAATAGGAAGAAGATAATGTGTATCTTTCTCATTGCCCCTGCAGGGCTTTTTGACTTTCAGCATGAACTAATTTCCTCTCCCTGCCACAAATGCATGTACATGCATACTAAGAAAAAGAAGCTTTATGTCTGGTATACTGACATTCAAAAAGCCAGTGGTTAAAACTGCAATCACTTCACATGTTTACTTGGACTTTGGTGTTCTCTCATTATTGTCTTCAGACTGCAGAATAAATATCTCACTTAAATGGTTACTAAGATTATCCCAGGTTTTCAATATTGTACAGCAAATCTAGTGAGTACATTCTTCTGACACAAAGTATATTTAGTTAGTGCAAGCAATTAGTATGTCAACGCATAGAAGAATTTGAAATACTAAATATGTTCTGAGGCTTATAATTAAATAAATTACTTCAGAGACACTTGTGCAAGTTGTTTATATCCAGTGTATCTATCAGAGCACGGTATATTTGGTGCAAACTAATAATGTAGTTGCATTTAGAAAAAGTCTTCAAATACATTTTTCATCTTTAATAATTTTAACCGATGCATACAAGCAGTTCACTTGTTCTTTGTATTTTGGCAGATATTATTCTTCATCATAAGAATAATTGGAGTTTTCAGTTAAGAGGTACACTGCTGGAATATTAATTTTTAGCTTTGTGAGATTTCTGAACAGTATTCAGAATATGTAGCAGTTAAGAATAGAAACCGCATGCAGAAGTATTATCACTTTGAGCCATAATCATATGTTATTCCCTACTTTAGTAATGTTTTCGTATTCAATAGATATACATCTGAGTAGTAAACTGATTAAAAGCTCATTACATTTGCATTTTGTTAGACATCATTCAGCTGTCATACAGCTGTTTTACAATATTTTAGTAAATGGAATTTCACTTTTCTATTCCTTATTAAAGTCACCATGGAGGTGTCAACAGCAGCACACTAATTAAATCACTTTGAAATTTAAAATGAAATGGTAATAATAATTTTTGGTTTTTTATAACTTAATAATGGAATTTTAGTTTTTCTATTTAACTGAACAATTCCATAAGGGATTACATGAAATTTCAAATCAAAATGTATGCTAATTCATGCTGGATTTTAACTCCACATTTCTTTGTCTTCCCTGTTACCTACCCACACCTATAAGCACTCTGATAATACATTGGAGACTAGAATTATATAATGTTATATAAGTTATATCAAGTTATCTCCTTGTAACAAGTATATTTCAGAAAAGAAGAATGCCTTTGAAAAGCTTTTTGTTCCTCTCTTTCGGTCAAAGCCTAACTTTTCATCTGATTTCCTGTTTAGTCACGTTGTTGTGAATATGTCATTGTGTTTTCTACCTAATAACTTCTGAATATGCTTATCAACTTCAAACACTTTTGACAGGGGGGAGAATGGTGGGGAAAGAGGGTTTGATTTCTCAAATATAATTAAAATTTCTGCAATGTCATTGAAGTCAGTGGCCGGGAAGAGGAAAAGAAACCCTATTAATATTCCCACTGAGGGAAACAGCAGTCTTAGGCTACACTTCTTTACACACTGGAAAAATCCATGCAGGTAAGCATCATTATAAGTTACAGGAGTAAGATTTCTACTTAGACAGAAAGTCAAACTTAAGTCACAAATTGGGACAAAATAGCGTTTCATTATTTTCTAGTGTTCATAGAGCTGCTTGTCAGTAACAGAAATATTTATCTCACCTCACTTTTCCATTCTACAGTGTTGATACCTTTATTTCCACACTTGGCTGTCATTGTAGTTAATGCAAAGGAACAGCTCCTAGAAGGTGATTCATTTCAGAGTTATACGCCCAGGAACAGGGTTTGAGCTCCTAAACAAATGAGTGGAAGATAGTCCTGTTCTGACAAACTGTGTGTCATAAGCTGGGGATAAGTGAGTTGGTGGGAGACGGAGGGAAGGAAACTCGGGAAGGCAGCAAGTTCAGCCAAGTAGAGATGATTGTAAGAAGAGAAGAATTGGTGAAGTGCTTGCTCATTTCCATGCTCTTTGTAATTTGACTCGGGAAGATAAAAAGCCAAACTTCCTTAACTCAGTTTCGGTTTCTATTCCACCTGAGAGATGATATAAAGTTCATACACAGTTGTTTGTATTGAGCAACACAGATTTGAATTCTCACATGTGTAATGTCTTATCTGCTGATATAAATTGGCTTTGTTTTCCAAAAAATTCCTACTTTTTTCAGCTTCATTCAGATTCATCAGTCGCCAAGTTTCCAGTTAATTACAACCTGCTAAATTTGATTAGACAGTCACTATAGTTGCTGAACAAGAATCTTATTCAAATATTGCTGAAATTAGAAAGTGATTTTCTAATTAAATAGGGTATTTTGGCAATTACCAGAATTAGACAGAAAGTGCTGGACTGAGAATACTTGCTTGGAGAAATTATGTATCACTAAACACTGTTTTACAAAACAGTTACCAAACAAAAAGGTAAATTAGATGGCAGAAAGAGACATGAAATCTGGGAAACCCAAACTGTCAGTACGAAGCTTATACACATTTGCTGTATGTACCATGACTAACAGGTGTTCTTAAGAGAAAATATTAGTTCTCAGCTTGAGCTTGCTTTATTATATGCTTCATGTTTGCCTGCCAAAGCATCATACAGGCATTTGGAGTTCCATCATAATCATGGTTTTACAGGGCATTAAATTTTCTCGAATAATTTGATATTTTTAATAGAACTGGCAAAGTGATTTTCCCCTCTGTTACTAAATAATGTGTCAAACAGACTATTTTGGTGTCTCCCAACACAATCAGAAGAAAGGAGGATTTACTGTTTACGTTATTTTCATTGTAATGCATTTGAAATTGGAACTGCTTGAAGGAAGTAGTGCTTTTAATGCAATAGTAAATAGATTCTTGTCTTCTTGTGTAAACTAGATGCTGTTTGTCACATAACAGATGTAGTAGTATTTACTGTATTCTTTGCTTTTTACTGCTTGAACTTAGCAGTGAATTCTGATAACCTAAAAAAATCATTGTCTTCCCGATTATATTTACACTCAGGGGTATTGCATTAATGTAAACAGCACTAGTAAACCACTTGAATAATAACTTCCTGTTCAACACTTGCAGTTTTTTATCTTCAATGAAGGTTACTTAAAAAGGGTTACTCTAAATTTTAAAACAGATATATACCAACTTAATAGGCTAAAGTGATAATGCTTAGGTAATGATAGTGGTTTTAAATTGATAGGGATTAAGAGCTGCTTTTATAGGAGCAGATACAAAACTTGTTCCTGAAAAATAGATAAGATTTTATTGGGTTTTGGAGTTTTTTTGAGGGGGCTTTGTTGCTTTGTTTGTTTGAGTTGTTGAGGTTTTTTTATTGCAACATGTCAATTTTATTCTCTGAAAAAGTCTACTAAAGAAAAAGGAAAGTATTCATCCTAGGAAAATTTGAAAACCAGTGCTGGGTTGGAGGTTTTTCATGTTTATGTTGTTTTTTGCCTTTGTAGTACTGTTTGACACGTACTACTAAATATTACTAAACAATTTAAAAAATATTTGTCTTTTTCTGGGTTCATTTGTTATTAAGCCGGTTATTATTTCCATTACTATTTTCTGATAATGAAGGCTAAACAAAAACTATTAGAGATTCAAAACCAAGTGTCATACAGGTAAATTGTTTTCCTAGTACTATGGAAATTATTTAAAGAATAGACTTTCTAAAGGCAAAAGGGAAAAAAACCCCATCTAATTATTCCAGTCAAGAAATACTCATATTCCATCTCTGGCACTGTAAGGATATTAATACCAAAGTTTTGTTTCAGATTTTGTTTCATAATGCTACAGCTGAAATGCATTAGAATGCATCACTGTACCTTCTGTATCTAAGACAGGAAATTCAAAAGTTTATTGACATTAGCTGGAAAGGCCAAATTCAGAGAAATAAATTAAAATGGAAAATGTCTTAAAAATATCTGAAAAAATAATACTGCTATTTTAGGAAGTTAATAGTGTGTTTCTATGGTGGGATTTAAGGATGGTTCAGAATCACGTGATGACACTTAAACCAACTGTTTGATTGTCCATGCTGTTTGAAAGACTGAAACACAAAAAGGATGAAGACTGGGGTGCATGTAGCCTGTGTGTAAATGGTTGGCCCAGACCACCTGTTACAGTCCAGTTAGTGGCTGCAACGTGGTTCTTTAAAGGGATACTACGAAGATGAGATTAAGGCATGAAAAGCTAGATGTTAAGGTCTCAAACAGGGAACGAACTTTATTTTTATCAATAAGTAAACGGTGAAAACGGAGGAAGGGGGGAGGAGAAGGGGGAGAAATAAGGAAAGGGAAAAGCTACAAAATTAAATTACAAAAGGATTGCCACTACCAGTGAGGGAAAAACTGGGTGCATACGACCTCAGGCAGTCTGGGAAGGACTGTCAGGAGGAGGCAGGTGATGAGCTGGCTGGATGGGCAGACGGGAACGGTGCCTGGCAGGCGAGATGAACGAAAGCAGGTGTGGGCTTCAACAGCCAACACTGGAGTCTGGATTGAAACTTGATCAAGCTGGAGGCGAGTGGGAGAGGTGGGATGGAGGCAGGCGAGATGGAATCAGGTGGGATGGAGCAAGAAGTGGGGGCAGGACTGGAGCAAACTGGAACACTGGAGTTTGGTGGACTGGAATGCTGGTTATCCTGGACAATACTGTACTCCAGGTGTCCTGGAGCCGACATGGCGATGCTGGGCACAGTCTTAAATACTCCCAGTCGATGCTCACTAGCTGGCTTGCCTCTGGGCAGACTCCGCCGTGCTACCGATTGGTCAGACAATCGGTATCTGGGCAGGCTGGCTCTGCAGAGGCAGGAAAATGTAACTTTTCTGTGGTGTAGACTCTCCACTGGGGGCTGGCAAGTAGTCTAAAAATGTCCTCTCAGGATGATGAAGACAGTCCCGCCAGGAGTTAAAGACAGAGTCCGCCCTTTTGTTCACCAAACTGGTCAATGTGAAAACAACAAAAAGAGTAAGAGATGAAACCGTCTCTTACACCATCTCTACATAACTCACTTGCTGGCAAACTTCTATGACATTCCTGTGTTCTGTTACCAGCTCAGTGTAGGCCCGTGAAGCGATGTCTACATGGGTTTATACTGCATGTTTGCATTCCTGGAGTAGCAATCCATCTCTTCCACTGCAGAGGTGGAGATAGGAGAAGGGAGGCAGAAACAAGTATAGCAACCATCTTAGTTTTCACCTACTTGTTGAAAATATGAACATATTTAATTATCTTCATAATTTAAAAAAAAAAAAAACCTAATGATTTTATTCCTGTTTTTCCCTCATTTCAGTCACTCTAATTCCTATTCCCAAGGCAGGCTTGAGTGACACCTCTCTGCCATCTGTAACAATTAGTCAGTGATGATTCTGATTGACTTGCAACATCCGTGAACTGGCTGTGTAGTTAAGCCCATGTTAAAACATCCTGCTAGTGGTACTTACCTGCCTCTCTATACTATATTTTTTCTATCTTGTCCATCTCTTAGGTCTCCTAAGGGTGATCTGCTTGTGGCCTTAGAGTAACTGAAGAGAGCCTACAAGACAGGTGGAGAAAGACTATTTACAAGCGCATGTAGTGGCAGGACAAGGGGGAATGACTTCAAACTGAAAGAGAGTATGTTTAGATTAGATATAAGGAAGAAACTCTTTACTCTGAGGATGATGAGGCACTGGAACAGGTTGTCCAGAGAAGTTGTGGATGCCCCATCCCTGGAAGTGTTCAAGGTCAAGTTGGATGGAGCTCTGAGCAACCTGTTCTAGTGGAAGGTGTCCTTGCCCATGGTAGGGGAGTTGTAACTAGATGATCTTCTTCTTCTTCGAAATGTTGGTATATATCTGTGATAATCCAGAGAGAGATATTTATATATTACTTTTTTTTTTAATGCTTTGTATATGGGAACTTTAACATGCAATTAGAGTAACATTCACTTTATTTAATCTTAGTTTGCTAGTGCACTTAAAATTCTAGTGGTAGTTTATAGAAGTTTTCCTCCTACACTCCTTGTAGTGAGCATGTAAGAGCTCATGTAAGAGCTCATATCTGTGGCTTCTCTGGGGTAGGAAGAGCTGTACAGTGTAGTGCACCGTGATGGCAGTGAAGGCTTTGAGGGTCCATCTGCCCCCTTATTTGCTTTTGATTGACATTTCATGGTGGGTGGAAGAGAAGCCTCCAAGTACACACACTGGAATGAAAATCTCCACTCTCTGCTCTTTGCTTAGACTGTGTGGCCTATAGCATAGGGTTTGTGGTGGAAAGTTCACTGGCCTTACATCGTCAACAGCCTTTTATCAGGAGGCATCTGCTGAGTTCATAATGAAAAATCATCATTAGTGCACAGGAAACATCCTTCTACTTCTTAGTTCAAAATGCAATTACACTGCCCCTTTGTCCTGGTGAACTACTGTACATGAGCTCTCTATCATCGCATTGTGTGGCACATGAATGGGAATCTCTAAATGGAGAGAAAGAGAAGAGGGGAACAGGGTGGAACATACTCTTTCTTATACAACATCTGGCTTTTTAGCAAAGTCCAGGGCTTTTAAAATAGTTGAGAGTGCTCTGATGAAATTATTAAAGAATTGACTGATTAGTCTCTTCTGTAAAAATGTCATTTCTTTTTATCTTGTGCTTTAATCAAAATAAAAGAGTACATTTTGAAGAAAATAAAATCTAAGAACAGTGCCCCAAGATACCATTTGCGATGGTGGGGATTAAGGGCATTAAACGGAAATAACATTCAGGCAACTTCCATTCCTGAATTCCTGAGAAAAAGCAAGATAATACAGAGTCTGTAAAGGTTATTTAATTTGAAACATTTCAGAACTAAAATAAATCACAGTTAATTTCTGCTATATCCATTACCTTTGATTTGTTTAGACTAGATAGAAATATAGTTTAGTCTAAAAAATTTGTGGATACAGTTTGTTTCAAAAATACACAAAACATTTTATTTTATGAGACATTTCTATAGCAGAGAGATTTGAGCTATAAAAAGGTATTTTGATGAAAATGTCCTTAAGCCTCAAATTTGCTTTTTGCAAGGCAGAAAAGCATATAATTGTCAGAAGTGAGTTTACAATATGTTAAATGTTTCATAAAACACAGAAACTATAACTGCAAACATTGCAAAACCTATTTCAGCAGTCCTAATGCATTAATTTTTTGCACAGTAAACCTTACACAGTTTTGTATAAATCTATCTCATTAGTAGAATATTTGTATCAGAACCATTCAAACAATTCATGAAGACAAATACTGTCAAAGAAGGCATACTTCATTGATTTTCTCTTCTAGTTGGCCATGATGATTTTAATCTTCTTAAGCTCAGACTCACAACTACACCTCATTACACAGATATGTGGGAGAGGAATAAGTACGGCTTTCCCAAGAAGCTGAACCAATTACATATATTTGCATTTCCTAGACTTTAGAATGGCATGAAGGTTTCATAACAAAGCAGCAAGTTGAGGACTAAACTTGTTTTGGGGACTGCCTAGAGGATGTGGACAGCAAATATGTTGCTAAGATATGACAGAAAATCCAAGGATGACATAAAGTGTTGAAAAATAAAAAAATCACTAACAGATCATCTTGAATCTTTATGCCGCACTTTATCATGGTATGTTCTACTTCTTTAGTAGGCTATGAAGTGAACTACTCTATCTATAAAGAAGATGGTTCCCTGATAATCATAGAATCTTAGAACTGTTTATGTTGTAATAGACCCTTAATGTTATCAAATCCAACCATTAGCCTAACACTGCAGAGTCTACGTCCAGGGATGGTGACTCCACACTTCCCTGAGCAGCCTGTTCCAATGCCTAACCACCCTTGAAGTGAAGAAATTTTTTTGAATATCAAACCTAAGCCTGCGCTGGTGCAACTTGAGGCCATTTCTCCTTGTTCTGTTTCTGGTTGCCTGGGAGAAGATGCTGACCCCCACCTTGACACAATCTCCTTTCACGTGGTTGCAGAGAGTGATCAGGTCCCCCCGAGCCTCCTTTTCTCCAGGCTAAACAGCCCCAGCTCCCTCCTCCACTCCTCATAGGACTTTCTCGCCAAACCCTTCACCAGCTCTGTTGCCCTTCTCTAGACATGCTCCAGAACCTCAATGTCTTTCTTGAAGTGAGAGACCCAGAACTGTATACTTGAGATGTGGCCTCACCAGTGCTGAGTACAGGGCATTTCCAGTCACTTCCCTGGTCCTTCTAGCCACACTATTTCTAATGCAAGCCAGGATACCACTGGACTTCTTGGCCACCTGGGCACACTGCTGGCTCATGTTCCATGGCTGTCTGCCAGCACCCCCAAGTTCTTTTCAATAGGGCAGCTTTGCAGTCACTCTTTCCCAAGCTTATAGAAATGCATGGGGTTGTTGTGACCCAAGTACAGGACGTGGTACTTTGCCTTGTTGAACCCCAATCAATTGGCCTCAGTTCATCAATCCAGCCTGTCCAGATCCCTATGCAAAGCCTTCCTACCCTGCAGCAAATCAACACTCCTGCCCAGCTTGGTGCCATCTGCAAACTGACTGAGAGTGCACTTGACCCTGTCCTCCAGATCATTGATAAAGATATTAAACAGGACTGGCCCCAGTACTGAGCCCTGGCGAACACCACTAGTAACTGGCCACTAGCTACATGTAACTTCGTTCACCACCACTCTCTGAACTCAGTCACCCAGCCAGTTTTTTTACCCAGGAAATAGGGCATCTGTCTAAGCCATGAGCAGCCAGTTTCTCCAGGAGAATGTTGTGGGAAGCAGTGTCACAGGCTTTACTAAAGTCCAGGCAAAAAACATCCATTGCCTTTCACTCATCCACTAAGCGGGTCACCTTGTCATAGAAGGAGATGAGATTGGTTAAGCAGGACTTGCCTTTAGTAAACCTGTCCTCACTGGTCCTGATCCCCTGGTTGTCCTGCAAGTGCTGTGTGATGGCATTCAAGATGATCTGCTCTGTGACCTTTCCTGGCACTGAAGTAAGGCTGACAGGCCTGTAGTTCCCTGCACTTTTTCCTTTAGTAATCAGAATTTTGGAAAGCCAAGGAAACGGCTATTGCTTGTTCTGCATATAACTATGTTGAGATTACAGCAAAACACCTTTAGGAGGATGTTCTAGACTGTAGGAGGCACAACCTAACACTTTTATGTTTTCTCACTCAGGGTATGATTTTCTCTATCTTAACTGTACTCCTGGCAGTAATTCTATGGGAAATCTTGGCACAGACTCAAAACAGATAGAATATCATGAGAGATTATTATAATTTCAGCAAGCAGAAGAAAATAGAATTATAGGTTTTGTTCTGTGTTTTAAATTACGCTGTAACTCCTGTATATGGTAACTAGTAGGTAACCACACTGTAATTTTTATGTAATTACAGACTATATGAAATTCATAGCAATTTAATGTTAAATTAATGATCACTTCAGTTTTAGCCACCTGTTTTCTGAGCTACAACAGGTGTCTGGATTTGAAGGAGTCATGGGCATGTGATAAACATTTTGAATATGTTTTCTTTAAGCTGTTACTATAGTCCATATTTTCCTTTCAGAAGAACTGGATCAGTATGTCAAAGACTAGGAATGATGGAAAGGTTAATATAACCGAAATGATAGGAGACTCATAAGGTACTCTGCACTGAAAGAAAGGAAAAGAAGAAAGAGGATTAATATTGTGGTTACATCCTTTTGTTGAAAAGAAAATTACTTACTTTTCACATTGCATTATGACACTTCATTAAAAGGTGTAACTTTCATTCAGAACTAACATTATGTAAGTCCTAAGTATGCCCACACCCAAGTCTCTTTTTTGAGGCTACTTTCATAGACTTTTAGATGTTCTTTTAAAATGAGCTCATGATTATCATAATTCCAGAGCAGAGTGCTGCATGTAATGAGAGACTGTCCGACGTTGAGAAGAATTATCTGTCTTTTGTTCTTTGCTAAATATTTTCTGATGGGATGTCAGTCTTCAGGTGTGCAGGCAGTACTTATCCTGTGTTGAATAACAGAGGAACAAGTTAGGTGAGTGAGAATCACAGACTGACTGAGGTTGAAAGGGACCTCTGGAGGTCCCTCTCAAACAGGATCACCTAGACCCTATTTCCCAGGCCCACATCCACGTGACTTTTGAGTACCTCCAAGGATGGAGACTCCACAATCTCCCTGGGCAACCTGTGCCAGTGTTTGTCAACAACACAGTAAAAAAGTGTTTCCTGATGTTCAGACAGAACCTCCTGTGTTTCAGTTTGTGCCCACTGTCTCTGGTCCTTTCACTGGGCATCACTGAGAAGGGCCTGGCACTGTATTCTTCACACCATCCTTTCAAGAGTTTAAACACACTGATGAGTTCCCCTCTGAGCTTTCCCTTCTTCGGGCTGCACAGTCCCAGATCTCATACCTTTCCTTGTATTATTGATACTTCAGTCCCTTAATCATCTTTGTGCACTGGACTCTCGCCATTATGCCCACGTCTCTTGTACTGGCAATCCCAGAATTGGATGCAGCACTCCAGGTGTAGCCTCACTTGTACTGAATAGAGGGAAGGATCTCCTCCTTTGACCTGATGGCAATACTTTTCCTAATGCAGCCCAAGATACCAATAGCCTTCCTTGCTGCAAAGACACATTACTGGCTCATGTTCAGTTGGGTGTCCACTATGAACCCTGTCTCCTTTTCTGCAAAGCTGATGCTATACCTTCTACATAACTTGTAGTATGAAACTGAGATGAAGCAAGAAAAACAAAATTTTAAGCCTGATGCAAACTCCACTAGTTGAATTTAAATTGTGCATTAAATTGCAAACACAAATAGGAGTAGAAACTAGCTTTAACTCTTTTTAACTCTTACCCCTGTCTACCATCAAGCTCCTTTCACTGCCAGTGGTTTGGTCTTGAAAGATTTCTGTTGTTGCTTTTCCACTGAGAATCCACTGAAGGTTCCCCATTTCCTTGGAGGCATGCTGCTTCCACAGATTTCCCCATGGATGCACAGGCTCTGCAAGTTATGAGCTGTCAATGAAGGTAGTGCCTATAGGCAAGGTTTTCATGCATGAGAACATCTTGTATTTCATGTCCCAAATCAGGCAGAACAGGGCACTGAACCTGGGTCTTGTAATACTGGGTCTTACTGGCTCTTGAAGCATCACAAAATAGAGCTTTAAGGTAATGTAGGAGATCAGTTTGTCCAAGAAAAGTCAATTCCAGCCCCGAAGGCTTCACTATGATTATTTAGCAAATAATATTGGATAAACTTATAACCTGTAAAAAAAAGCTGTAATATTCACTTCTGTAGAAACTTATTAAAAATTGAATTTATTCCCAGAGTAATCATACACAGGTTTGCTTTTCTCTAAGTAAATACAGGGCCAAAAATCTTGCAATGAGGGAGAATTAGAAATATTTAGGTCATTTCTAGTGAATAGCTTCACTTTCCTTGCTGTTCTTGTGCTCACGGTTGACTTCTAATGCATATTTCACATTTACCTTCACAGAGTTTCATTTTCTTAATTTCAGATTCTTGTTTTGATTTGTTAAGAACATGCTGAATTCTGCTCTCCACAGAGTTTGACATCTGTCCCACGCTGGGATGATTTGCAAGCTCTTTGTTACCGGATTGCTGAAGTTATTAATAAGTAAAACTTTTTCCAAGAAAAATCCCCGGTGCTCTCCCTAGAAATGCTCTCGCTATCTCACACTGAGCTAACATCTGTTTTTCGTGTATATTTAAGCCGGGCGATTTCATTTGGATAGCAGTTTTACGTGTAAGCTTCTAATATGAAGAGGTGGAGGGGAAAAGTGGGGTGAATGCTAGATCCGGCCATCCTTCTCTTCCTTGTATCTGACCTTGCTTCCTCTCTCCAGTGGTAAAAACTCTCTCGGCTGGCTGTGGAGAGTAAGGATGTAGCTTTTAAACCGTGCTGGCTATGTGTATATCCCCGTCTGCAGAAAGGGAGGGGCAAGGAAAGCCTGGCCAGTGCAGGACACAAAAATTTATTTTTATGCCAAATATCCTTACTGTTTCTCATGAATCTGAAGATTTGGTATGAGAAAGGTTTTTATGACTTCTAAACTCTACTGATCCTTTCTGCTGGACAGGAGCAACTGAATGACATGGTGCTTTTTGACTACAAGGAGTATGCTGGAAATGAGAGTTCCTGGAAGTAATTTTTACATTGTTTAAAATGAATTCTTAGACTTACTATAACTAAGCAAAATGTTTGCAGCTATACATTGTGATGTATGTGGCCTGGGACAGGAATTTTATGTTCCTTGGGAGAGAGCTATGGTTGGCGTAAATAGCATGACAGGGCACTGAACTAACTCAAGTAGTTGATTAACTCTGCAGTAACTAATACTTACTGACTGAGTTTATCTCTTCTCTCTCTGGTACACAAATCCCACATTGAATTTGATCCAATTACATTTGTGCTCAGGCCAGCAAGCCTGAAATTCAGACCTCAAGTTGAAGGGTAATTGTCCATGCAATGAGAATAACAGTTTTGCAGTTGTGCCCTGTGCAAACATCCACACTAAGTGAAATGAGGTTCTTCCACAGACTGGCTGTTTCTGGCTCCAGCTGCACATCTGACTGGCACTGTGATGGTGGGGGTATGATCATAACTCCTGTATGTGGCCCTGTATAATTATTCCATTTTCTTTTATGCAGTTCCTCCAAGCTCGAGAGAGCTTTTTTGTTTTCTTTTCAATGGTCAAGCAGACCTTCAGTCTTTTCGGATCCTTCCCTCCCCTTGCCAGTCTTCACAAAGGCACATTCACTGCTGAGCTACTGTGTGTTCTCCAGGGAGGTTTGTTAGGTTGCATTAGTAGAGATCTGCTCTGTCCCCACTCCTCCCAGTGCTAGCTCAATGTTTGCTAACTGTGAGGTCAATAGATTTATGTTTTCTGTCAAACAACAGTCGGTGTTCTTATGAGAGTTGTAGCAGTCTCCGGCTCACCAGACTAATGCTGCATAATTTGCAAGAATCATTATTTTGCTGGTATACTGCATGTTGAGTTTGAGGAAAAAACACACAACAATAAAACAACAAGGCACGCCAGATTCTGAGACAGTGTACATTGGAGATGTCCTGAAAACAATGAAATTATGCGAATTTTGACCTCGTATCTCTAAAATAGGCTGGAAGTAGAAATATAATCTTGAATATTAGACTGTCATATGCTCAGTACAGCTATGCTTTTGGCATTGCTAGAAGCATGACAAATATGCATTTGTCACTTGGAATGTGTAGGATAATTTAAATTTCCTTTTTGTAAATTGGTTGGAGAGCAAACTATTGTATACTTGTTAATCTTTACTTTTTTTTCTTGTTCTTTCAGGTTAGGTTTCCCCATGATGATTGTGTCCTGTACCATCGGGATGTGCTATCTTCTTGTTGCTCATGTCGTAGTAGGTTGGAACTCATAGTAATTTATACTTTCAGGACTCAAATAAGCTTTCTCTTTCATTTAGTTTATATCAGAATGCTAAGAACACATATGAAAGGAAAAAGATGTGTAAAAGTCCAACATATGGTATTAATCAAATTGATTGTCAGCATAAACATCAGGTTTGGTCATTCTTAAACTTATGTTTTATGAACAATTTGCAGAACTAGACAATAAAAATTAAAAGAATCCATATATTTAATTATGAGTGCAATTATTGCGCAGATAAAAAGGAACCATCTCAAGGGAGTATGCTGTGCCTGAAAGTTTGTATTGACACAATCTGAGTATAGTCACAGATGAAAAACTCATTCACAATAGCAGATGTTCAGTAATTTCTTTTAGGACTTCATTTTTCTTTGTCAATATATTTAGCTATTTGTATGGAAGTAACTAATATTCAAGTTGTAATAATTGACAGTTAAGTAGAAAGTCTGTACACTATGAAAGATGTATCATTATCTACATTTAAAAATAAACACATGTCCTAAAAATGTGCTGTGGGAGGAATTATTATTTTGTAACTGAGACTGCATTCTGTGGAGGCTTTGTTTCTCATTTTCAAGCTCCTAAACAGTGTTAGACTACCTCTTTTTTTTTTTCTTTTAAATAGAGTAATGCCCCTCTTCTTACGAAAGTATGGACATAGATTGTGATAAAGCATGGGGCATCTTCCATTTAATTATTAATTCATTTTCATGAAGGAGTACTCTAAATATTTTAATAGTTTAATATTCTATATGGAAGAATGAGATCATACTTTTGCTTTGATTTCCTTATCTCTAAGGATCATAGTGTGTTAAACCACATATTGTATAATTGGCTGTCAGAACAGGTCAAAATTCTCATTATGAATATTAAGTCCTGCGAGGCATTCAAGGGCTCAATCCCCATCTTCCAAAACCTTAGTGGGTTTGGCCTGAATTACTGGTGAGTCTGTTTTATCTTGAGTCAGAAAAATTGGCAACCTGTTGAGTGCAACCGGAGCTGACAAGGCTGAATTATAGGGAGCCTTCTGCTTAGTCCTTGAGATAACCCAGGTAAGTGAGAAAGAAGAAGTATCTCCCACAAAAGGGTGTGAGATGAAGCATACATCCCATTTTATTCATATGCAGGTTGTATTCCTCACCATGATTTTTTTTTAAAGTCTGAAATATGATATAAAGAGGCTAATAGAAATGAGGCACAACCGCTGCTCAAACAAAGCAAGGGTTGCTGCTAGCCCGCCTAGTAGATTCAGTGATAGCAGAGAAAATGTGTGGAACCAGAGGGGAAGAAGTTTCTCCATTGCCCCAGAACCTCCCCCCAACATTTCCATCATGATCCATGTTCCGCCCCCTGGATCAGTGAAGTCTCCTGTGATGGGGCTGAGTTTTGCAACATTGTTGAGAAACCTTGAGGTTGCTCTAACAATGACCATCTGTAGAACACAAGATCTTAGCCCAGAACGAACATAACCTCCACTTCCTTTTATATATATATAAAAAACCAGAAACACTCCCCAACCCCACAAAAAACCGCCAGCACAAAAACAACCCAGAAAACCCCACCAAAGCCCTGCAAAAAGCCTGGATCAAAATAATAAAAAAAAAAAAAAAATAAACATATGAGCCTAAAAGACACTCCTTCAGACAATTTGTCTGAAATTGAATTTGGCCTGTCTCACTCTCAATGTCAAGAGCAGTTTACTGTGTAATAACTGGAATTCTGTTTCAATTAAAGGAACATTTATTTTAATCAGCTTAACATTGATCTCTGGTTAAAAATAGTCACACAGTATTTTATAGCCCTCAACATTTCTCATATTGGAGCAATCCTGGTGGAGTAATTGGTTGTGCAAAAACTGTTGTATTAAGTCCTAGAGAATACAAAATCAGCTTCAGCTACAACACAATGATTTAAGGTTTTCTTTTCTCTCCTATTCTATTAAAACAGTTTTGGCATGTAGGAGTATAAAAATGAGACTATGGTTGCACAATACTATGTGCTAATTATTTCCTATTATTCTTTGTAAGAGGTAGAGAAATGAAACAAACCTGTATCCTGCTTCTGAAACCCTGAAACCCTGAAACCCTCCTTCCAATCCTAATCAAACTCATGCTAATAATGAGATCATATTAGTTGACATGAAAATGCGTGTCTGCATTTACGGTTTGCAGGAAGGAGGAAGGCAAAAGTCCAGCAGTTGATTTTCACTCACTCATCTTAGCAAACACTTTGGTGAAAGAGAGATCTCCCTGGCTTTAGAAGTGATACATCAACAGGACTCAAATGGGATGTTCTTTCTGCTATGTTACTTGTCCTGTCAAAAGAAGACAAGTAGTGAACAGGAAGTACAAAATCATATTGATCACAATTTTAGGAAATAAAACTTAGGTTTATTCTGCTTCTAGGATTTTTTTTAATGACATACTGTTTTTTCTGAACATTTTCTTCATTTAAAATTACTTTCCTTCCTTAAACAACATGTTTGCTTCCTTCGCACAGCCAAGAAGAGCTCAGTAAGAGTTTATGTGAAAAAAAAAATTGTAAAAAAAAGATAAAATTGTCTGTTTACACAGAGCTTTATGGGAGTGTAGGGAACATTACCCAGGTGCCTCAGATAATTTCAAGTTAATGAAGTACAGTTTTCATTGCCTTCCATTATAGTTATCAACATAATCTGCACATCAGAAGGGCCAAGTTACAGTGGCTACATCCTTGACAAAACTAGTGTGCAGGATTCCATAAAAATGGATTGAATCTGAAGAGTGGGTGATTTGCCTTAAGAGACCGCAGAGGAAAAAAAAACTCCAGGCCAATTTAGTGTATAAGATAAGATAAAGAGAGTAGGCCTGCTAGTGAAGCCTCAGGCCAGGGGAATACATGATGCACCCACGCCTGCCCAGAGAGTTATATTTATTATTTTATAATAAGGTCCATCCAATCCCAGATTTATCCACCTCCAGGGCATCGTTTTTCCTGAATCATGGCTTTATAGATATATTTTTAGTCTAGACATCACAACCCTGTATGTATGTAGAGACTGGGAATGAGACACTGGAAAGCAAGTGTCACAGAAAGGGGCCTGGGGGTCCTGGTCGATGGCAGGTTGAATCTGAGTCAGCAGTGCCTTGGCAGCCAGGAGGGCCAACCGTGTCCTGGGGAGTATCAGGCAAAGCATCACCCGCCAGTCGAGGGAGGGGTTTGTCCTGGTCTGCTCTGCACTGGGATGGCCNGCTCTGCACTGGGATGGCCTCAACTTGAATATTGTGGCAATTTTGGGCACCACAATACAAGAAAGACATTAAGCTGTTAGAGAGTGTCCAAAGGAGGGCAACGAAGATGGTGAAGGGCCTTGAGGGGAAGCCGCATGAGGAGCCTCTGAGGTCACTTGGTTTGTTCAGCCTGGAGAAGAGAAGACTGAGGGGAGACTTCATTGCAGTCTACAGCTTCTTCATGAGGGGAAGAGGAGGGGCAGGCACTGATCTCTTCTCTGCAGTGATCAGTGACAGGACTCAAGGGAATGGCCTGAAGTTGTGTCAGGGGAGATTTAGGTCAGATATTGGAAAAAGGTTCTTCACCCAGGCAGTGGTTGGGCACTGAAACAGGCTCCCCAGGGACATGGTCACATCACCAAGATAGGTAGAGTTCAAGAAGTGTTTGGACAACACTCTTGAACATGTGGTGTGACTCCTGGGGTCCTGTGGAGGGTCAGGATTTGGACTCGATGATCATTGTTAGTCCCTTCCAGCTCAGCGTATTCTGTGATTCTGTGATTTCTTCTGATTGTCTGTTTTATTCTTAATAATTATTAATATCAGTTCTTGGACTGTTTTGACAAATAAGCTGAGGAATATATTTTTATAGAAGAACATCTTACAATAACGAGCACAATTTCCTGAGTTATAATTATTAACTCACATTGTTTAGTATGTGAAGTTAAGGTCAATTTTGCTCCTATATCTACATGACCTTACAATGGTTCACAGTGAATGTCATAGACCAATTTTTCCCAGTCACTTGCTCTTGCAAGGTTTTATGTAATTCTTTACCATTAACTGCAGTCTTCTGAATAACCCCTAGACTTCCACGTTTAACCTTTTACTTAAAAATCTAGACCGTTAAAAAATATGTTGACTATTGCAGAGCTAGCCTGATTCCCTCTAGAGTGTCATGGAAGGGTCATACCCCTTATTCTGTGGTAGTTTAATATTTTTAAGAGCTGTTGGACTGGATATATTTAATCTCTATAGTAACTACAGATCAAATCAAAATGAGTTTAAAAACTGGAAATGTTTTCCTGTATGGCACAGTGAACCCTGCCAGCAGATGTTACTGGGGTATGATTGGAAAAATGTTTCTCTTTTCTGTTAAAATATTTGAATTAAAATGTGGGATTTAGAAACAGCCAACAGTTTTGAAACAGTCTTGAAAAAGACATAATGATTTATTCTTTGAGGAATAAGCCAACTCCAGATCATATCTATAAAAGGAAACTTGCCTAATTTAATGGATTGTTCCACAGCTTATTAAAATAAGAGCTTATTTTAGGCCATACTAAAGCTTCTTTTACTATGTCTTCATAAACACCAAGTCTAGTCGTAGAAAGTAATTCTGGTTTTCTTAATAAAAATTGAAATAAAGTGCCTTTTTTCTAAGGAACCAAAATTAAAAAGTATGGTTAAAAATGAAAATTGGTTGACCACCCAAAAAGCGGAAGTATTGGCAAAAATTGTCTTCGGACAACTTACACTGCAGACTTCCTCCAGTGACTCAGATTGATTCTGTATTTAGTATTTGTGAACAGGTTCAGAAATAAAAGGCTTGTATTTCCTGCTGTGTTGCTGGTTTTCCTTGTATCTTTTTATAGTCAAGGGATTTGTTTACATATTTGTTTCCTGAATGTACCCAACTGTGTCAAGTCCTTTTTCTATATGGATGCTTTGGACTTTGTAAAAGAAATAAATACTGTTGATCTCATAGCAGAATATGCAGTTATATGCAAACACCACTTATTGTTTTAAAGATACTAACAAAAAACACATGAACATCAGCGTAACAGCCATCAGATGGTTACTCCCTGCATTTACCACCATTAAAGAATTCATAGCTTCCGAACAGCAGAAAACCAGTGGCACTTAAAATAGACAGAAAATAAATATGCTAAGCATAAGCCTCTGTGTTTGTTGCAATGGGAAGCTAAGAAAATGATTGGGAACCAAGTAAAAAAAACCATAATGAAATAGCTGAAGCATTAAATTAGTATTTCGATGTGAAGTTGTGATAGGAAATCCTGGCAACTCAGAATAAGCGCTAACCAGCTCAGATGAAGTCAGCATGGGAAGATCTGAGTGATTTATGAAGGACAACTGAAAATAAGCAAGTGTTGGCGTTTTATTGAGAAGAGGATTAAAATCTTCCCCCATAGATACTCCAAAGGGAGAAGATGACAGAAAAAACCTTTCTTCACACATTTCTCATTAGGGAGAATATTACAGGATTAGCAATATCCTAGTGGCACTCAAAATAATAAAAAACAAAAAGGATTTTGCACTGCATTTAAAGTTGACTACATGCTGTTATTTTCTCTTTACAGTTGCTGTTGCAACTTTGATAGGCAGCAGTGATTTATTAGGAGTAGTTTCAATTAGTGCTTTGCCTAATGAATCAGTAATGGGAAAAAAGCCCTCTCAAGATGTGGTCTTGGCCATCACTACTATTATCCTGGCTGGAGTAAAAGGCTTGCTGATATTTTGAAGAAAATCAACACTTACTGTTTTGTCCATTGTGTATGAGCTGCCAAACTGTACAAGATAATAGGATGAAGGTTGCTGCAGAGTGCTACAAGAGGCATAATCAGTGAGGAGTTACAGATTTTTCTTTCTTTCCTGCTTCCTCCCATGTCTCCCTTTTTCCCCTCAAATTTGTTGTCCACCACTTTTTCCTTTATAGACATTTCTTATTTTAAACCTTATTCCTTGTTCATTCACACTGTTTGCCAAACAAAACCCTAACTAATTTATGTTGCCTCCCACACCAGTTCAAATTTAAGAAAAAATCTTGAATGACATTCAATGCATAATGTGTGGCTAGATAATGAATTGATGTAAAGCAACATGCCAAAAAAGTATTCGTAGCATTTGTTGACTAAGGATGGCTGCATTTTTTAAGAAAAACACACAGAATCATGAAAATGAAAACTCTGTGATGAAGTAGGTGAATAAAGAAGCTGCCTTCCACTTGAATGTAAAACCTTTAATTTGGTATTTTTTGATTCTACAGTCTTTTCAAATTCTTTCCTGTTCCCATGTGCAATAAAATACTTGTAATCTTATTTCCACTGTCAGACTGGAAAAATAAACAGGTGGTCAGATTTTCTCTAATGCAGGTTAGATTTGGAAATTTTTTTCAAGATAAGTACTCCAAATTAATATAAATATTCTATATTTTCAGAAAATGGACATATTTTTGCATTTTAATTCCTGTAAACAAGTTTAGATAGCAATTAAGTCCAGAGATTATCTGTTTTTTATTCTGCATATAAACAGACAGGAGAATTTTAAGTATTTAAATTTGTAAATATTTATATTTGAGATTTAGCATTTGTTAAAAGAGCTTTTTAAACCCTTACAGTAAATTTCCCCTAAGATAATTAAATTTGCACTAATTTTCTGTGGGCTATATTACGCGTGTTTTTTTTTTTTTTTTTTTTTTTTNNNNTTGTTTCCGCCTTTGTAAAAAATTTGTGAAACTTGGCATCTCTGCACAGGAAAAAAAATTAAGAATTAACCCACCAACTGTTTTTTCTAGTCGTGGGATGGATATATGCATACAATGCATTTACTTGTTGCATGCATAGATTGAAAGATTTTGCAAGGCAAGCACTTAGGAGAGAAAGAACACCAAAATAACAGTTATACAACAAAGCTTAGATTTGTTCCTTTGTGTTTTCTAGATAAACAGAGCCCTGTGCACCGCTTCTATGATAAATAGCTGCATTTATCCTTTTTTGTAGTGTTACCTGCAGAAGTCCTCCTTGGATTTCAAATGTATGGTTTATCTTTTCTGTTTTAATGATTAATAAAGATACCACATAAACTGGACTTCATAGAAAGCTCAGGTAGATTCATGTGAAACAGCTTCTCCCAACCTGATGTATTAAACACTTCAGAGAAAGTCCTTAATTTGGGAAAATATTTTTTATTTATGAAATATTTAAGTGATATTTTGTTTCTAAAAAGACATCTGTGCTCTTCTTGAAAGGTGAAACACTTGCTTAATTGCTTTCCTGAACTGGAACTTAGTTTAAATATTTAAGGTTATTATCTTGATTCTATAACTTTGACCCTCAGCACTTGGAGAAAGGGAATGAGTTTGTCCCTGAAAAGGTGCTGAACTACTGACACGTATATCTAATTGTCCCATTTGCACATGCAAACCTGAATTTGAAGGGTTGCAAAATTATGTGTTCACAAAGGGCAAGCATTTAAAAAAATAAACCTATCTGTATAGTGAAGTGGGAAGAACATCCATATTTATTGGTAGAAAAGCCTTCATAAAATCTTCAGAAATCTGTGGGATTAGCAGCAGTGAAGGCAGTGTGTAAGCAAAGTTTCAGGGTCTCTGAGAAAGTTTTACTTCTCAAAAAAAGTACAGCTGAGGATAACAGGTTGTCTGATGAAGATGGTATTATTATACTAACAGGTTTTGTGCTAAAACAAAATCTGCATTAAAGTCCTGGATTTTGTAAACAAGCTGTCAACAACACTTTATATGTATTCACATTATGTTTTGGCTTATTATTCTTAGTAAAACTGATGCCAACTTGCGCTACATTTGATTGCGAAATGCTAAACACATTGCAGGGATAGAACTTAAAGGGGTTCATACAGTTTTCTCCTCTATAATGCTAAGCAAAATATCTTGTATAACATAAATACACGTCTAGCTCTTCAATGTGCTTAAAAGAAAAATGTCTCATAATGGCAGGAGGTAAGCCACAGTGAAGACGCTGCATCTCATATTGCAATTCAGAGGATGATAGAGGAAAGGGATGGCAAGAGATTTTATACAGCAGATGAGAAATGTATGCTCAGTTTGCAATCTGCATGCCATTAAACAGGGCAGTTAGAGTCAGACCTGCTCTCTTTTCTGCATTTCTGGTTAGTTGGTGCCTAGCAGCTGCTGTGAGCTTTTCACTTCTGTTGCTTTTATCATCACTGTATATCTGGGAGATGAATTCCTCAGAGCTGCTTCAAACAGCACAGCAGTGACATTTGCTTTGGTAACTGAAGGATGATGAAGCTCAAGGAAGGAAATTAAAAGAGAGAGAATTTCTTCAGCCTTGCTTGTGAGCCGAAGTAACCCCTCAGGATGAAGCTATTGATTTTGACTTGAGATATCTGCACCTGTATTTTGGTGGCTCCTCCTCATAAAAGCCCTGACTGAGGACTCTGCAATGAATTCTCCTGGGGTGAAATGAAGCAAGAAGTAGGACTTTGTTATTAGGACTTTGTTAGGTAGTTCAAGAACCAATTTGGACTGGTAGCATGAAAATAACAGCCCCTTGAAACCATCCTGAAGGTCGCAGATCCCAGTGGCTTCTTATAGCAGCTTCGTTTCACACTGAGTTCTTCTGTTTTGTTGGAACTTTATAGTTGCTGATTGCCTCCAATAACATACTCAAAACATCTGCTCAGGGCAGCCAAGGGGGCCATGGCAGGATCATAAGCAAAAAAACAATGAACATAAAAAAAGCTCCCTGGAGAAGACAGATGCGAGAGAAGCACCAATAAACTCCTGGCTGCACAACTGTCTCTGCTTTCTAGTAAGAAATTATTTTTTTCATCATTTGGCCTGATGGAAGGACCTAGTCTCTGTTGCTGGTCATTGGTGCCGGTGGCGGTGGAATGAGTGAGACTTCATGACTGTAAGCAACTGGCAGCAATAGTGTCTTATAAGGCAATTTCTCTCAGGCTGCAACAGATATGGAAGGGAAAGGGTAACTGTGCCATGAGCAAAAGGCCTGCAGGGTACCCTAGCAGTCATTACAGTTGTTTATGTCATTGCAAATGCTGTTGGGTGGTGTTCAGTACTGATTTTGTGCAGGCGTAGATGGTTGTGCAAAGAATTCCCTTGTCACCCATAAAATCTTGTGCAGAATTGACTCTGTTTCTGTGCATGTATTTAGGGCCAGTGTAAATAATAAATAAAACCAAGGAAATGGGAAGGGAAAAGAGAATCCCATGGTGTAAGGATGGCCCATAGCCAATGTCCATGCGAAGTCTGGAAATACATCTAGCAAGTATAATGTGCACAAATGACTATGAGTTGGGTAAGTAGTTTTGAGGCAATACTTCACATGCACAGCACTTAGTGCAATTCATATCTCAGTGAAATTCTCCTTTTAAGAGATGTTTTGGTCCCTCTTAATTCTAATTCTAACTCTTCTGATCAAACTATAGTGTTTGGTTGTTTGCAGGTTTTTTTTAAATAGCCTTATGTGTTGATTTTATAAACCTGTTTCAGTTAAGTATCTGAAGCCCTGAAGTGGTCCTGTTGAAAATTTTTGCTAAATGCTCATTTCCTCCCCATGTAGAAAGAGTTTTTGATTCCTCTTGTTTATTTCTGAGGAGAAGGAACCCTCCCAAGTCTTCCAGCAGCTTTTTCATCTCTATATGTAGTATATATAGTATAAATGTATACCTCTTTAATGTCTTCTAAAGAAATGATGCTGTAGGCTGATAGGTTTGGAAGTGTTGTAGATTTGTGCTAGTACTAAATGAAACTATACTTAGGAACCTAAGACAAGAACTGGAATTGAAATTTAGTTCCTTTTCTAGAAAAACAGAAACTCTTTTGATGGGAAATGCAAGCCAGTATACTAACATAAGGGGACTGATGGCACATACATCTATAGAAAATGGACAAGAGGGTTCAGAGAAAGCTGACACATAAAGATCTACTTAGAGGTTACCTTTGTCACCCTTGATGGTAACACTTTTGTGACTCAAAATACAGAAAGATAGCCTGTATTTTCTGCCCAGAGAAACCCTGGCTGGCAAATCTATTATGCCTGTTATAAAGCACCCATGTTTTCAAGAAAAAGTGAAGGAGGCATACTCTCCCTCTATCCACATCTTTGAAATAGCGGCTAGTTAGTAAGCTGATGGAGGCACAAATCTGCATTTCCAGCAGTATATTTTGTCTAATAAGTAATAGCTTGTAGACATGAACACACAGTAGAAGAAAACCAATTAATTAGAACTTGGATTGACTGAGCATCAGTGTTTATAGTGGAAGTGGTCCCTGCTGCTATGCAGAAAGCCTTAGCCCTCAAGAGTCTGTGACTAAAGGACACCAGACTGAATCACTTAAGTAGTCATGCTGTCAGTAGACATTAATGAAATTTGCTTTTGCATACTAATAATAGAAACTCTAGTCTGTATCCCGTAAATCTTTATTAACTTCCATCTAAAAAACCAAACCAGCTGCAAAAATATTATTAGTAGGAAGGGATAAGCATGATGGTAACTGCTGTTAATCTGTGCATGACTTGTCTGGCTTATCAGATCTACCAAGATGCCCTTGGCACCCAAGCTCTGGTTCAGTCAGCTGAAATCCATGGTGCCTTAAATGCACGGTAATTGCTATGAAACTCGAGAGAAAAGAGGATTAGATTGTGAGGCAGTCTTGTTGTCTTTGGTGTGATTCATAATTGCATTTGAAAGGCATTCAAAATATGTAAGTATCAGGTTACCTCTCTAGAGTCCAGTACTGACTGTGGTGGATCCCTGCACGGTGTGCGGATGTGTGTATCTGCCTTTGGACCTGAGCTTATGTGCAGTGAAAAGGACTGAAGTTAGAAGACCAAAACTTTTTAAAAGTCCTCCCCCAGGACCTCAACCATGTGTGTGAGGAGCAAATGAAATTGCCTATACTGATAATAATATTCTCTGCAAAGGAGAGAATATTCTTTTATCAGAAAATGTGCAGTTGAAGTCTATATCTGAGAAATCTTGGCCAGAGAGGGAACCATGCAAGTTCTAGAAACCTTTGTTTGAAAGCTGAACATTTATTGTTCATTGTAGAAGTGAACCCTTTCTGCAATAAAACTAGGTTCCATTAAAAAACTGTTCTGTTGTTACTACTGAGTAGAATCTCTTTCTTTTACAACCTGACCATTGCTTTGCTTTTACTGCTATTAGCTGTATTCCTGCCTTGCAGATTTTCCATTTCTTTTACAAATATGCTATACTGATACAAACATATTAAGTTCTACACTGCTGAGTCTATGCTTGGGAGCACATACAGGGGTATTAAAAGCCCTGGCCCCCAGCCCCATGAGTATCTTCTTTCCATAGATATTAGTATGACCAATTTTGATCCCAGAATTTATTGCTGCCTGAGATTTAGCTGATTGCAGGGCAGCACAGGAACAGAAAATATTAGGAGGGGACAGGAAAGACATGGCCCCTGGAGATACTGGCAGGTGTGGGGAAATGGTGGTCACTGCGCTCTGTGATTCAGATCACAGGACAGGCATCCTGGAAGCAAGATGGGAAGAAGCCCCACAACGGTAAAGAGACTCATCAGAAATAGCAAGCTGGGACTTGTGCAAGGATTAAGAGGTTAGGCAAAAAGCCTTCATCTCGGGTGGAGGAGAAGAAAAGAAGGAGAGGGGAGAAAAAAGGATGAGTGTGGGAGTTTGTTCTGAATGACAAGTGTATCTGTCAGGAAGGGACAGGATGTCTCTTCAGCCTGTAGGAAAGGTTTGGCCCCATTAGGTAAAGGTTAAACACAGTCCCAAAGGCTTGTACTGTGGCAAGGGTTTTATAAGCCAGCAAAAATCAGAACGTGAAGAACAGACAACCTCACTTTGGTGGTTCTTGCATTCCCTTTGGAAACATTTATGTGTAGCTTTTGATATGAGCATATAAACCTTTTATAAGTTTCCACTAATTCAGTCAAAAGAGGCATTCTTGGATTCACTGTATTAAATTAAAGGTGTAGGATGCGGTTCAGCAATATGGTATTTGTGTACAAATATTCAGCAGCTATGATGAAAATTAATTCCAGGATTACATTAATCTACATATTCATCTTCTTCAGTTGTGTTCAAAACGAAAATCAAGAACACTTGAGAAGTAAAGTTAGATTAACTAGTAATATATGAATATTCTGGGTTTGATTAACTGTTTTTAAGACTACCATTTTTCTACTGAAGAGAATCACTGTAGCACTGTTCCTCTTATCTTGTACTTTATAGCAAGGGTTGGCTTTCATGCATCTCACTTGCTGCAGCCCGAGTTTTAAATTTGTACCTTATTCTCTCTTGACAGTATTTGTCTTTCTTTCTTGCCTCATTGGTTCCAGATAATTATTTATACCAATTTTACTTTTAGATTTTTGTAGCCTTGACAGTTTTGCCTACAGGGATATTTTCCTGGTTTACCGTACAGTTTCATAACCACCCGTCTGTTCTGCTGAGATCACGTATTGACAGTAAGAGGTAACTTGTGGTACTAGCCTACACTTTGGGGTGCTGTCAGTCTTGAGTCCCTTACATTTCAAAAGTGGAGGCATTTTTACTGTCATGTCCCTGATGCTCTGTGGTGGAACACAAAGTTTTTTTAGGCACTGTGACACCGAAATTTTAGCTCCACAGTTTTGGTTTAAATTCTGTGTCAGGGAAGAAAGACAGACTTTGGTTGTTTACTGAAATGTTCCTAGTATCATTTAAATGCTTCCATCACTATTAGAAGAGCTATAGCTGTGATCACTTATAATGCTGTAGTGACAAACCTAGATGTCACTCAGGTCCCTATTATTCTCAGCTGACACTGTAAGGAAGTTTAGACTAGAGAAGAGATGTCCACCTCTGCACAGTGGGTAGTTCTAAGACATTCTAAGCAAGTCAAAACAAGCTCTCTGGGAATTTTCTATCCAAGCTGGGAAGTGCCTAAGGAGTTGCAGGACCTACAAACCTACCAAGAATCCAGCACGTGAGAATAGAGATAACATTTTCAACAAGTTAGTCCTATCCCTGCTGCAGACATTTAAAACAATCTGTTGGGAAAAAAAAATCATAGCTTTGTTTTGCTTTCTTATCCAAGAAAATGACAAAATAGTGTCTTTTTTTTTCCTTTTTTATGACTGCTTCACATAGTTCCATAAAACATCGACTGAAACAGTCATTTTAAGCCCACTGTTTTGCAGCATAGTTTTGTGGAAATGGCATAAAACCTAAAGAACAAAGTGATGAGTACAGTTAGATATTTTCTATGAGATAAATGATTCAGAGTAAATGTGACAATTTAACTCTCTAAGGTATTCCGAAGTGCCCTTTCCTCTTTTTCCCTAGTTCTTTACTTTTGTTTTTATTTTTAATTTGACAGAAGTTAATGCCCTTTTTTTTTTTTGAGTTTGGCAAACTGTGTTTGTAGGTGCTGGCAGAGAAGGGAGGTGCTGGCAGAGAATGGTGCTGGAGCCAGACTCAGTCATCACAAAAATTACAATTTCCACATGTCCCAGTTCCTGTTCAAGGGCAAAGGAGTAATCCATGTGGGAGACTGCTGTGCTGAGACAGTCAGTGGACAAAGAGTTTAGACATAATTGCTTTTATAAAGGTGGTAAATCCTCAGCTCCATTAAAAATAATGGAAGTTTTGCCACCATATTTTGAAATGTACAGATCTGTTTACTCTTCATTTCCGTGGGTTTGCTTTGGTTTATTTTGTTTTTCTCAAAGACTTGCAATTAGATAGTTCTATAGAATCTCACAGGACTGATAGTCTGGGGGTCTTGCACTCTTGCCATCTCTATGCAGTGGATTCCCTCAGATAGTTGCTGCCTACCTTGGAGATGGGAAACTTCCCTAATACACTGCCTTACCTTACTCTTAGCAGCATCGGTGTGCCACAGAGGATGCTTCATATCCTCTGAAAGCTCGGATGAGAGAAGATACATTTCAAGATGGGAATATATGAGTGGCTGGGCACAGCTGGTATTTTGACACTGTGTAACGGTTTGGATTCGACCTTTCTGCCGAATGCTCAAACCTTACAGTTTGTAGCCTTTTCTCCCCCCACCCCCTCTATGAATGCAAGGGAAAGGGAGAAGGGAAAAGTTACTGAAATGCCGAAATGAGTAGACCAAAGTTGTACAATAATATACACATGTATTTACACTTATATATAATTAGAATAGTATGTACACAGGAGAAGGGATTCCGAACACCTGCCCCTGCCCCGAAGGGAAAAGGGAGAGGGAAGGAAAAAAAAATCCGAAACAGATATACACAGTAAAAAATCCAGGAGTAACCAATAAAAAACTAACAAGAGAAAATCTTACTACTCTCCTCGAGATAGCAGAACTGTACCAAGCGACCGCCGGCACTCTCCACTTCCCAAGGTCCACAAGGCCTCACTGGGCCTCACTCCACCACACGAGCAGAGCCGATAGCGGAGAACCTGCTCCCGGATCCACCGGAAAGGAAAGAGAGTAAGAGGCTTCTCCCCCTTCTTATTTATACTCTGGTTTACGTAGAAAATCGTATGGAATACTGGGAGGATGACTACTTTCTCAGTTACAACCTGGTTACCAAGGAGGGTCTAAAATCAAAACTACTACACACTGCTGATAAGTAAAAATCTTCTGTGGATATCTTGTCCAAAAAGTGTGTACACATACATATATGCATGTATATATATGAAAAGTATGTATGTGTATATATATATATATACACACATATATGTGTGTGTGTGTGTGAGTGTGTGTGTGTGAATACCTGCATACAAAATAGTTTTTATAACCTTTTCCATGTGGGAACCCTCCCTGCCCTCCTGTCATGCACTGGCTGCTGATAGCATGGAATTCAGTTGCAGTTTGCATGACTTACAGACAGCTGCCTCTATGTCTCTGTTGTAATGACAGTACATTTGGATGTATATAGAGAACTGGAATACAGAGTAAATTAGTATTGCTATTATTTTATTATTTGTGTGCTTACATTCTTGCATTTTTTTTTAAAAGGCCTGAAGCATATGTTTTACAGTCCCATTTACTCCCATTAGCACACAGACACACTGTTTCAAACTGACTTTTAAAACAGATGTCTTCTCAAATCCATTTTAAAAATAGTTTGTACCTACCCCAGAGAGATCTGGAATCCTTCAAAGCCTACAGCAATTTACATTCAGAAAAAAAATGTTCAAGTCAAGCTTTATCAGCTCATACTGTGCACAGTTTGGTGTGTTCAGACTGGACTGAGAAAAAATAAGAGCTTTGTAACTTGTAGCAGTGTGAACATAGGGCTGATACAGAGTTCAGGATAAAAGAACAGCTTCTTCCTCTTAAAAAAAGGAACAAAATCTGTGTTTTGAACCTTGCATCCTCTGCTTGATTAGAGGTGTTAATTATTTCAGCATAATCACTGCCTATGTTCACAAAGTGTGGTCCCCTCAGGACTGCTGTGCTACCTCTTATCAGCTGCCTTTGAATGGCACCACTGGGCTCAGCTGTGGCTGTACTTTGCAAAGCATGTCAGATGGGGTCAATAGACCTTTTCAGCTCCTACTTTACAGCCATGTATCTGCCTGAGTGCTCTTTAGTTATTCATATGCTTTGGGTAACTGGGCATCACAAGAGGAAAAGTCATTTTCCTTCTGTGTGTTTTAATCATACACTGTTCCAGCCCTATCTTCAGTTAAGTTTTAGGTTACTATTTTGGGAAAAGAGCAGGAAAGTTTATGAGGTCATCTGCAAACCCACTTACAAAGTTTTTCACTGCCTTTCTGAAGTAATCCCGGATGTGTCTCAAAGGATCAAGGAAGGGTTTTGAGCATCTAGGCCCTTGAGCTTCTCATGGGTGCAGCTACTTCTTGGCAGCTGGAACGTGTGTATTTCCTAACGGGAAATTCTTTGGCTTTCTGAATCAACGAGGTGGTTAATAAGTCTAGTAGAGGGGAAAAAAGAAACAGAGGTAATGGGGAACCCAGGCTTTTGAATCTGTATGGTATCTTCAAGTGCGGATAGGTTTCTGATGACCTCTATCCATTCTTCAAGTCTACAAGATTTCCCTCAATTTTTATTGCACTAAGCCATTGTTGACATTAACATTCTTCAACACTGTTTTTGTTTTCTGTATTTCCTCATGCCAAGTAAGAAGTATCTTCTTTTGTACCTTTTCCTCATTTGTTTTTCTTTTCTATAGAACAAGAGTTGTCCTGAGAGAATTCATTATGTTAGCAGGAAAGTTGAGTCCTAGAGTGGATATTGTAGTGGATATGTATTCATACTTGAAAATTACTTATAATTTTTTCATCTCAAAGAACAACCTCTTCTTCCTTTGCAACATCTCCCTTGGACAAAGTTTTCATGTGTTGGAGGCATTCTCCTTTATTTCTTCCTGTATCCCTTACAAGAGAAAAAGAAAATCTAATGTATTTCTTCCTATTCTGTAGCCCTGAATTCTTGTACTGCCAGGTCATAATTTTAAAAGAAAAAAATTATTGGGAAGAAAAAAATCTTAAATAGTAAACTGTAAAATTACGGGACAAGCACATCATTTGACTGCAATGCAATGTATGAGCATTTCCATCAAGCTGAAACATGATTCATGATTGGCTGCACACTGGCAGAAACATTCTCTGGTGCAGTCTTGCTGCAGGTCCTTTAATTCATACCCCTTAACAGCTTCAGGAGCAAGCCGGAGCTTTTTAAATAATAGTTTGCAAGAATGATAATTGCAGACCTGTCATACAGTGGGGAATGCTACAGAGGCATTCAGTGCACAAGGCAGACCTGTGATTTTCTGGAAAAAATCATGATTGCCTCTAAGGATGGTTGAATTAGAAATAACTGTTCCATGACATGTCAAGAGAGCAGCAGGAGATCAAGCACACATCTGTAGCTGAAATACTTTAAAGGTGGACTGGAAAGCATGAAACTGGCTTTTTGCCTTTTTCCCTTCCATGATGCATGAGATCTTTCAAAGAACAGTGGAATTCTTCTTTTTCCCTTTTTCCCTTTTATTTTATTTTCTTTTTAACATTCTACACTTTAGATCAGTGTCATGGTTTAAGCCCAGCTGGAAATCAAGCACCATGCAGCCGCCTGCTCAACCCTGCCCTCTCTCCCCTCCCACCCTGGTGGAATGGGGAAGAGGATCAAAGTAAAACTTGTAGGTTGAGATAAGAACAGTTTAATAATTGAAAATAAAGTACAGTAATAATGGTAAATTATAACAATAATGATGATAATAAAAAGGGAAAAAACCAGTGATGAGCAATACAATTGCTCACCACCTGCTGACTGAAGCCAGATCCCCCTTTCCTGAACCCAGATTGGCCCCACCTTCCAGGTAGCTCTCCCCCACTTTATATACTGGGCATGATGTTTCGTGGTGTGCAATATCCCTTTGCTCAGTTCAGATCACCTGTCCCAGCTATGCTGCCTCCTAATTTCTTTTGCAAACCTCCTCACTGGCAAAGCATGAAACAAGAAAAAAGTCCTTCACTTAGGAAAAATCCAAAACATTATTGTTTTATCAACACCATTCTTATTCTGAATCCAGAACACAGCACTGTAACAGCTACCGAGAGGAAATTAACTCTACCCTAGCTAAATCGAGGAAAATCAGGTTCCTGAAACAGTAACATTATCCAAAGACAGAGTTAGCAGTCAGGTTCCCTTACTCCAGTTACTGCATTAACTGGAAAAACCTCTTATTTACATGGGGGTCATCAATATTTGGGCTTTTCAGAGGCCTTATCAAAAAAGCTTAGAGGGAACTTTAGAGGAACAGCAAGAAACAAGAGGCACTTAAAAAGTTGTGTAAGCACAATCACAGTTACCTTTGACATGGACATGAGCAGTTTTTTAGTAGGTTATATTTTATGATCATCCCTGTTACAAAGAAGAAACAGCTGTAAGGGAAAGTCTCTCTGTAGCAGAAGAAACATAGCCTCCATAACATTTTTTACTAATTTAGGGAGACAGGAAAACACATGTGAAAAGGGAAAAGCTTTTTAAGCTTCCTGACTCTGGAGGAGGAAATGACATCATATGGGGCATCCGTAGGAACAGATGCCCATTCATTTGATGCTGACAGGGCTGAAGACTGATCTGCTGGGAACCTGCTTACTTCCTTTTCTGCCTGCAAAATCACTCCCCAAGAGGCCCATTTGTTGCTGTTTTGGATTTTCTTTGTCTATCTCTCCCTGCTCTGCCCTCACCCCCCAGCTTTCCGAATCATAGCTAACTCTTTCTTCCCTTCACTCATAAATTTTGCTACTTGTTTTCATCACTCTGTGTGGCAGTTTTCATATCAGAGAGCATCTGAGATTGCCTTGCCATTACTCTGAGACTTGCCAAGTCTCCACACTGACTTTTATCCCCTCTTCCTTTCTCCCATCCCTACCTGGCTCTACGCTGTTCTTTCACTTAAAACAGTCACACACTATGTGAGACCCAAAGCATGGGATGTCTCTGACTTGACTGTCATGTCTGTTAGTCAGACTTCAATCATTTCTTTGTTAGAGCCTCTTTTGACAGGGAATTTATACTTAGCAGAATCATGAAAACAGCAGTTATCCAAATTATCACTGCATTATGTTTATGCTGCTCCATCTCCTCACAGTGATGCATTCTAGACTACTCCTTAATTTTATGTTCTTCAAAGAAAATGAGAGAAAAAAGAAGGATGCTGCAAAACCCAGAGGCCAGGTAAAAATCTCCATTTTTCAGTGTGTTGGCTGCCTTTCTGTCTTTCAAGCCTGTACAAGTTCTGCTGACACAGTAGTGATTTAGTGTGGTGCAAAAAGATAAAGAATTTCAAAGTGTTAAAGCAAAATAGTTTAAATCATGCCTAACTGAAAAGAAGACAAAGAAAGAAAAAAATTTTCATAAAAAAAGCTTTGTTTTCAGCAAGTAAGTTAACTTTTCTGTTTTCTCAAGCACGTCATATTTTTCCATGCAAATCACTTTGGAAAGTAGATGTGCTCATTCAGATTCAGCAATTTCAATGTCTCCATCATGCTGGTATCAGTCACATCAGCTGATATCAGCTGTTTTAGTGTTGTGTAGCATTTAGGTACAAACTGCATCTGATCGGGGATATATGGAAGTTTTCATAGTCTGGTTTCCCTAACTGAAAAAATGCTTGAGGTGGGAACTAAAACTCACAAAGTCTGAAGTAGCTGATCTGTATAAAAGAATGCAAATAGCATCCTAAATTTCCAGTAAGCTCCTGAAGAGAGAAGTCTGACCCTGGTGTAAATGTGAAGTAACTGATGACATCTTGCTGAATAGGGTTTCAACACAAGAAAATTACAAGAAATAAACCCAAAATGATTTTAAATATTAGTTGCAAATTTATTCAGTTTCTTTTATTTTTGAGCAGATAATGGTCCTGTATTTCAAAGTTGCCAAAAAAGAGTAGGGACAAACTCATGCTGGAAATCACAGCTTTTGAAATAAGTAGTATTCCTCAGACTTCTGGGAGATGGCATGTACTATTGCAGATGAAACAACAGACTGTGTCACACTAGCAGAGCCAAAGCCAGTGAAAAATTTGAAAGTGTTAAAAAAAATCTCTCAATCAGTTGCAGAATTATTCAGATGATAAGGTGAACATTAAGATTTGAAGTACACGTGTTCTGATACTCTGCTGGACTATCATTTTCCCAACCCACCAGCATGTTATCAAAATGAAGCTAAAATGTTGAAACTGGTATTTTTCCAGCTGTTGTTCAGCTCCATGGACAAACAGGACTCCTCCTATCACACATTTCAAGGACAGACATTTTTCAGATGCAGTAAGTTTTTTGGACTTGCTGTTTTGGTGACTCAACAAAAAGGAAGAACAGGCAGAGTCTAAGTGAGAACTTAGTGATTTAACCCCAGCCGTTTACCAAGGCCCATGCAGCCACTCGCTCCCTCACTCGCCCACCAGCAAGATCCTGGAGAGAATCATAAGGGTAAAAGCCAGAAAACCCAGCGCATGAGATAAAGACGGTTTAATAGGGTACGCAAAAGTCACACATGCAAGCAAAGCAAAACAAGCAATTGATTCACTGCTTCCTATGGACAGGTAAGGTGTTCAGGCATCTCCAGCTCTCCAGAGCAGGGCCCCATCATGCATAACAATGACTTGGGAAGACAAACACCATCACTCCAAATGTCATCCTCTTCCTCCTTCTCCACACCTCTTTATATACTGAGCATGATGGTATATTGTTTGGAATATCCCTTTGGTCAGTTTGGATCACCTGTCCCAGCTGTGCCTCCTCCCAGCCTCTCATGCACCCCCAACCCCCTCACCAGTGTGGCAGTACAAAAAGCAGAAAAGGCCTTGGCTCTGTATTAGCACTGCTCAGCAATAACAGAAACATCTCTATATTACCAACCCTCTGTTCAGCACAAACCCAAAACCCAGCCCCATACCAGCCACTGTGAACAAAATTAACTCTACCCCAGACAAAAGCAGCACAGAACTTCACTTGGGTATATGTATAAAACACTGAATGCTTACAACATAAAGATATATGTGATGAACTTACCTTTCTCATACTTCTTCTGATTCAAGCTTCTTCTACTTGCACACAGACATCTGTAGACTTTCTCAAATGCACTGAAATGTCATTTCCTTGCCTTTTTAAGAAGATACATGTAATATAATTACGTATTTGGACTCTTTCTTCCTCCTAATCTTTTCCATACCTTGGCCTCTTGCCTACCGTGTTACACATTATAGTATAGTATTTCATAAAAAAATGATTCTATGTTAATTAAAATATTTTAAAAGCAATGTTGTGAAACCCCATTATTAATAATTGCCTTCATTTCTATTCAAAACAACAAAAAAACAGAGAGTAATTAAGAATATGGAACAATGAAATAATACATGTAAATATGTAAGGTCTGTATTTGCCCTGAATCAAAATAATAATAAAAAAATGTTTTGCACTGTAATGAGTCTTAGGCCTTTGGGCCCCTATCTGTGATTAATACGATGTATAGATTTTCCTTTTATTTGTCTTTCTTTTGTCTGCCTCACAGCAATTTGCAGTTGCAGGGGAACTACCTAATCACTGCCTCACTTTATTCACCTGTAAAGTAGGGGGCATATTACCACACTTAATCCATTTTTATACAGATGAATGAGGAGTCCTGTACAAGTTTTCTTTTTCTTTTGCTAGCCCTTCAAAAAGAGAGACCAAATATGCCTGGATACAAGTGAAAATATAGATTCTTTACCAAGAAAAAAGAAATGCTAATAACAATACTGATAAAACTGGGTTAAACCAACCAATGAAGAGAAGGTTCCCAAGCCCCGCCTGCTGGACCAAACCGAGATGGCAGCCAGTCTCCCCGCCCTAGAAAAACACCCACATGTGTCCACGGGTGAGAGATCAGATGGCTGCTCTTCCACATGGTTCGCCTCCCCTGTGCCCAGAAAACCTGGCAGGAACGGTGGGAGGAAATGGTGGATGGCTGGGATTAGATGCTGGCAGATGCTTGCGTGGCCCTGGAGTGAGGCTGCGGTACTGGTACAGGCGGAGCGGGGCTGCGGACACCCCAGGCCACTGGAAGGACCTGCAAGACACTTGTTCCATCCAGCAATGAGACTTGCTTGTTGCAATTTCAATGTTTGTTGGTCGAAGTGGTTATTGTAGTCCTGTCGATGTGGTGGTCACAGTCTTGTTCTGTTAAAGTGGTGGTGGAAGCCCTGGGTGGTGAGGGAAGCCCCGAAACTCAGAGTTACATATGCTCAGGTTCAGGTGGGAACACCTCCGGTACCTTCTCCAGGATGGGGAGCTTTACACTGGATGGTGTAATACTATGAGTCATGGATATTTTGGGAGTCTCTGACACCTTTCTAAGATATCGCAGCTGTCTCTTAAGTCAGTGCAGCTCAGTCCACCGTGGCCCATTACAGCTCATTGACAAGAAATGAATACCTTCGGGCTAGGTGTGAATGTTCCAGGGAGTCATCACAGCTGAGTCATCTGCGTAAAGAAAAAGAAATACTCCCCCACCTTGCAGAATTTGCCTCTTTCCATACCTTGTTTAACACCCAGCTTGTAGCCTGAGGTGTTGGATATGCACACCTTCAGCCCCTGGCCTAGGTGGCCACTCTGCAAGTTGCTAGCAAAGCACACTGCTGATTGAGCCATGAGCACCAATAGTCCAGTCTCTGACAGCATCTGGGTGGTCACTGCAGGTGGTTGAATATTTGAGTCATTAATCACCAGCAGTTCAGTTTCTTTAAGGAAGACAAAACACCAAAAGGCCATATTTGGAGAAAACAAAAGGTGGATACCAGAACTTTTGTGTAACCCAGTGCATCATGCAACAGGTTCCTTGAATAGCTTAAAACAAAAATTAAGTTCTAGTGACTGTTCTTGGATTAGTCCAATTTTTGTTTGTATAATAATGAAGAGAGAATGAGCATAACTTCTGTGCCTGTATGAAGTAGTGCCTAAATGTTAGGAGAAAAACATAATGCACTGGATCTGACAGTCTGAGAGGGGTTACCGCAGCTCCATGCCTAGTGTAATAAAAGTTGGGGTTTGTTCATTGCATAACCTTATCCTGGAAGCGGCCAGAGAGGTGGTAACAAGGTATTGATAAGTAAATTAGTGGTATAGAAAAAGGGGGGGAGTTGTAATGGTTAAAGGACTAATTTGCTGATCAAACAGTAGTTCTTTGAGCTGATTTGCAACAGTTGTAACATATTCAACAATGTCCTGTTAGAGTTAGTTGTGTAAGGCCTATTGTAACATAATAAGGAATGTTTTGTTAGAATTAGTTGTGTGAGACCTAGGACTATGTCTTGTGAGATAACTGTTGCCTTGAAATGCACGTATGCAAGCGCAAGAGATAAGGTCACCAGAGAAAGATGGGTCCCTCCCCATAGCAACAAGGGGCGAGCAAGGACGAAGACTCGACAAGAAACTGAGGGAATGAAACTGGGAGGGGGCTGTGGAAAAGGAGGAAGTTGCCAAAGGTATAAAATGTGGATTGTAATCCTCTAAGAGTGCGTGCCGTGAGCGGAACTTTTGTGGGTTCCCTGGCCGCCCAGCGCTGTTTTGCTTAGCTACTGCTTGCTAATAAATTACGGACTGGTTATCCTGATTGGCTTTTGGATTTCCCCTTATTCGCGTCTATAACACTAGGTTCAAGGAGTAGCAGTAGAGAGGCTGAAGATGCATTCCCAGTAAACACAGTTACGCACAGCATATGTATGCATCATGATCCACAAGATATATGTGGTCAGCCACATAAATTCACAGACAGACACAGAGAACACTCACATGAGAACAAACAGCACCAACAGCCTCATCCTGCCTTCCTCTCTAGCTGAGCAGGATGAAAATCACTGGTAGAAATATGTATATACACTTGTACAACTGCACGTGCCTCTAGCAGCTATGCTTCTCAGACGTGCAGTTTGCCCAGTTGTTGGCTCCTGGCTGACCATATGAGTCCCCAAGGCCACAGCAACCCTCCAGTTGCTGGTACAGACTCTGAGCACACACACACTCACACGGACATAAGTTTCACCCCTAGAGAGCTAGACAATCACATCCCTTTGGCAGCTGACTGGGACTCCCCTGGTCCCCACTGTCCAATACACTCCTGATCTTACTCTGGCACCCAGACAATCTACCCACTAGCTAGTTGGGCTTGATGCTCATTAGGCATCACATGTGTACTCACTGACACTTGCCCCAGTTGCTAAACTCAGACCCTCAACAATAGATAGGGCATGGCCCAACAAGGATACCAACCAGCCAACTACTTACAGGTAACCAGCCTCTTTTATCCCTTATCCCTCTGCTTTTTGATAATTGTTCCCCCCCAGTTGCTTAAATCCAGTATGTTCTTCTTCCCTAAGCGTTGCATTAGGAGTCTTGTGCCATCCCCGAATGTTTTCCCCCTGTATAACCATCATGCCTCCTACACCCCTAGAGAAGAGAGCAACCTCCCTCAGCTCAAAAGGTGCTTTGGAGTTGAATCCTCTCAATGTATTTCACAACTGGGCTGTGGGACTGAGGCTGTGAACAGTGTGTCCCTTCCTCAGAGTCCCTAATTTGGGGCTCCACCTGCCTTTGAGTCCCTGTGCTGCTCTGGGCTTGTGGAGATGAGCATTTGATGGGCTGATGGCTCCTGTGATGTGCCTGGGAGCAGGTGGAACAGCGTGTCATGTGGACTTCCCCACTGTGCTGCTTTGTGGGTGTGCAAATATAAACTTTATCACATAAACTAACAATAAATATATTCCTACTACTGCACCACCTTTAACTTTATAACTCTTCCTCCTCTGTGAATCTGAGTTCTTTGAAATTGTAGACTCTCTCTTCAGGCAATGCTATGAGACAAAATTTACAAGAGAGTAGCTAAACAATATAAAGGAAAAACCTAGAAGTGAGAATTACGATAATGAAGTTTAATAAGTATTTTCTGGTTCATGATTTAATCTCAATATCCCAGAAGAAATATTTTTCCTGCAGTTTTCTACAGATTCAGACTAACTGTACAAATCTGATTTTGGAAATGACCTCTAAGGCTGAATGTTTCTGTCTGACCCTATCAACTTCAATGGCCTATATGCAGGCTTAAAAAAATACCTATAAATTCAGAGGTCATCTGCATGAAGTCCTCCATAGGACATCTTCAAAAAGTCCTCCATAGGAAACTTTTCTTGCGTCTTTGTAAGCAAAGTTGCTAACTTTCCTGATATTTGATCTATGTCTCAAATCCACAGAATCTTGGTTCTCATTTAGTAATTTTCATCCTTGCAGAAGGAAATCTAGATTTGTAGCAACTTCAATAAAAGGAACAAATGTATAGATTTTTTTTTAATGTTATCTTCACACTCATCTCTTCCAAGGGTTTTTCCTTGGTATAGAATCAAGAGTGTTGTAGAGAGCCAATATAGCAAGTTTTGAATGTGAATTGTTATTTAAAAATTAGAGCAGACTCCAAGGGCAAGGAATCAAAAAATTATGAAAACATCCTTACAATTAGAGGCAAAATATAAAAGTTTATTTCAGCTGGAAATAAAGAGTGATAAGAAACAAAAAAAAGTAGCTGTTTTCATAAATTTTAGAACACCTAAGCCTAAACCCAAACTCTCTCTCTCTTCCAGTTCTGCATTCTGTAGTTACAGTCCTCAGTGGAACTATATAATCAGTATTTATCCTTAACATACAGAAATAACATTTCAAGGCGGAATACAGAGTAGTAAAATCAGAGCATTTTCAAAGCTCAGTAAATACACTCAAGCTGTTGTTTGTGTTTCTACAAACCCTTAGGAACAACTCGCTTATCTTTTTTGTAATGGCAAGAGGTGCTTAATGGAGACTTGACCTGGAGGCATAGAATGTAGAAGCTGTTTGCTAATATCTTTCTTTTTAACAAATCTGTGTTTCATAGCAAAGGCTTGTGACAAATGCCATCTTTTTGTTTTACTTGGAAAAGGAATAACTTACTAAAATTAATACTGAAAACCATATGGATCTGTAAGCAACACACCAGGAACATCTACCAATCCAGTAAGCTCCGTGTGTTCTAAAACTTTTGTCCACAACCTAGAAATGTGGAAGTGCTTGTTGATGTTTAACACTTCAAGTGTGCTATATGTCTGTAAGTAATAGATGGCAATTTTTAGATACCAAATCACTAAGGAGTAAGAAATGTCATATATTTTTTTCTTCTCTTCTTTCTAAAAGTACATTTCATCACTCTCCTTAATGATCTGGGAAGATTAGATGCTTGGAGCTATCGTATGTATCACAATACATTTTCTAGATGTAAGAAATCAAGTACTTGACAATTAGAGTATCTACTCACATGCCAATATAGCAACAGAAGTGATATTTTCCATCTCAATTTGTCTTTTGAAAGGTGGATCTTACTGTGGTGTTTCTTATTAAAATGTACCAACAAAAAGAAAATGAAGTAGAAACTGACAATTTTGTCATATCTCTAAGAGCAGCAGTATGTCTTTTGATTTTTCTGAGGTGGTAAAACCTGATATCAGATTCACTCTTTCCAGTGTGTAAGGATTTTTTCACAATGTACTGTGTATTAAATTACAAGTCTAGCTTTTAAATTTGGCCTCTGAAAAGTGGTAATGCTCTTACTACTTATAGTTTCCTTGCACAGCTATTTTTCTTTAGGCACAATAAGAGGACTTCAAAAGAGTCCTAGATGCATTTTGTGGTGTTGTGGATCTGAGGAGGAAACGATTTTTGTCAGTAACATTGTGTCTATATTCAGAAAATATAATTTACTTCAACTGTCAGGAAATTACATTACCTTGAAAACAACAAAGCTCTAAATTGTTTCTATAACATGCATTATATGTTGAAGAAAAGGCAATGAATAAGTATCTAGTCTAACTTTTTAAAACTCTGAAAATAAAAGACTGTGTTTGTAGTTCTGTAAATTTCCCCAGATTGTTGCCAGAAAAGGGAAATGTGCAATGAAGGTGATCTCATTTGGAAGTGACATAGCAGAGATCAGAGGCACTGAATGGCTTTCATTTCTGCCTAGAATTCACTTCCTTTGAGAAACCACATATGTTCAAACAAAAACATAGGCCAAATCAGGTTTGTGACAGCCGGTCCCCTGCAAATGTACATCATCTTCAAATACGCATTGGCAAAGAGAGTTTAAATTTGTCTTTGAATCCTAATCCTCTCAGGATAACATCAGAATTATCCAAACACTGTCACAGCCTCTAAGTTAAGTAACATCGTCCAAACCTGAATACATCTGTCAGTGGCAGATTGCAGCTAACATCATGCAATTGGCACCATGCAGCCAGAGACTGATTAGAAAGAGCCAAATGATTTTGTTGCTTAGTCCCTTCCTTTTGTTTGCTAATTAATTAATGTATACATTAAATTAAAAAAACCCCTAACATAGAACTTTTCTAGTTTGTATTGAAATAATCTGTAATTAGGATGGATAATTTTTTGCAGGTTTTCCTGTAGGTGTCTGCTGTAATTTCCCAGAAGAGTAGAAAAATGTGATTAGACATAACTTTTTACAATTCTGCAATAGCTCCCTACAAGATCGCTCTCTAGTTTATAGATGAAATTTATTACTGGACACATTTTTCAACCCACTGAATTTACCTTGACAGCTAAAAATATTGGATGCTTGCTATTTCAGAAGTCTTCTATTTATCTAAAGCATTTGGAAGTTGTCTACTGTCTTCCTACTTTGAGGCTTCCCTATGTCTAAACAAAGATTTCTCCTACACATAAATCTGCCCATCAGTGAGCAGTTGCTATTTGGCAGATAACTAACACCAGCAGAAAAAAAAGCATAGTATGTTTCTTTCAGCAGATAAAAAGAGCCTCTATAAGTAGATGTAATAAAGATACGAGTTTCTCCATTTTCAGTAATGATGAGAGCATTTGTTCAAAGTAAATATGTACTATACAATTAATTAAATATATTATTTTCCTTATTTGAGAAGCTGCAGACATCATCACTTCTTATAGATGAACAAAGAAGAAAACTACATGTTAGTGTTCTCCTGTTTCATTCCTTTGCCCTCAAAAGAAGACAACAAATATGGGAAGTGTTTTAAAGAGAATTTGTCTTCTACTTCAGCATGCAAAAGACTGTATGTAGAACAGATTGCTTTTCCAAAACTAGATTTACTGCCATGTACATGTATGTTTCAAAAAGCCAGAACTGAATTTAGTGTCAGCTGGATGCACTGTACTTGACTACACTCACCCTGCAGAGGCCACAGCACCTTGATGGACAATGGTGATGGAAAGTATGGAGCAAGATGGATGGAGGGGGTTGTTGTTAGCTAATGTTGCTGGCAGTCCACCCACACCCTCTGCTCTATGCTTTTGTAGCACAAAGGAAACAAAGACAGTCTCTCAATCTAGGCCCAAATTAAGGAATTTGCAGTTATTTAGAAAGTAGAAGTGCAGAAGATTATTAGACTGGATTTGTAAAAACAGGAAGGTGTTTGGCTTGCCCTTGGTGATGGCCAAGGTGGAAACCTGAGAGAGAAAATGATACTCTGCAAAGCAGAAATGTGGTTTGAAACAGAAGAGTGTGTGAAACTTGCCCCGAAATAGGACAACTGCATCTCTTATGCTGTTTGTAAGCAACAGTCCTGAGCTGTAGAGATTATGAGTGGTGCTGTGTTTGGCACAGTGCTGAGGGGCTGGATGAGGGCTCAGGCACAGGGCTGCCACTGAGCTGCTTGACTGGGTGGTCTGGAGGCCAGTGGGAAGGCTGTGAAGGAGACTCATGCCATCCAGGCAGAACATCCGCAAGCCATCCAGTTCTCCAGAAGCATCTGGGATGACATGGCTCTGAGGGGCCTTTGTAGAGCCTTTGACCAAACACTGCAACCATTCATCCCATCCACCTCCAACCCATGCAACCTCTCAGGATATGTCTGATGTCCTGTGTAACATGCAGAGCTGGCACGGGGAGCTGCACCCTGACCCAGACCTAACATCTAACAGCATTTCCTACTGCTCTCAAAACCATTTGTGTCCCTCCCAGTGAGGTAGGCAGCACCTTCTCACTCTCTTGGACTTCCTTTAGTCCTGTGAGGAGCAACCAGCTCCTGATCCAGCTGTGTCTGGAGGCCTCTTAAATGCACATTGAGTTTTGGCAGATAAGAAAGAACTCACACTGTGCACAAGTGGTTCCACCATTCCTCCCAGGGGCACTGAGGAGCTGTCACCTCTTCCCACACTGTGACACCAAGTGCCCTTTCCCTACTGCGCATCTTCCCTGTCCTCAACACTGTGTCTGCTCCCTCTAGAGGTAAGATGCGAAGGCTACGTATGTACAAGTAATAGCACAGCAGGTCTGCGGATCAAAGGAGATGTTTGTGAAGACCTGAGAGATGCCTTTTAGGGGAGTTTATTTTGGACTAGTTCTTGCTTTCTCTGGTGGACTATATGCTAGTTAGGAGTTGAAGTGCTTTACGTGTGCTCCTGGCACACTTTTTCTATTTTACTTTAATCCATGAATAATCTAGTTCATGCCATTTGATGACACTTTAGTAATGTGAACCAAAGCATAACAGGGAAATCTTCAAAAGTGTACTTCTGGTGAAACACCAATATAGAGTCACCTAGAGAAACCTGGAAGACCTTAGACTGGAAAAGTCAATATACATGACCTGCATGTAAATGTGGTCCACAAAGCCCTTAAACATCCTTTCTCTAGCTACCCCAGGCCCTCTATGTAATTTTTTGAAAGATGAATGCAGACTATACTAATCCCGTTGAATATAGTAAGATATTTCCTCAGGGTGACATCTTCCATTGGCAGTGGTAGTAAGAGCAACTGTGCCAAAAAATTGTAACAATTCAGGAAGGGATAGAGAAAAGAACAGAAGGGTTTATTGAATTTTCTTTTGCTATAGAATACTAAAACCTGAATAAATATTTAGATGCAGAAAATTGTTTTTCTTCCTAATGTATCCCTCATAATTTTATAGGGGTGCTGAGTGCAATTCCTCCCAGAAGAGCTTCACACTGAATGTTTTGCATGTAATATGTGCCAAGCTTTTCCATAATCAGCTGTTGCTACTGCCTTTTCCTAATCAGACCACAACAAAGTTGAGCGAACAATAACATCCTAGCTGTACTAGTATTTGAATTTATGATTTGGCCACTAAAATGAAAAATTTGCAAACATTTACAAAATTTCAGAATAAGGCTCTTCACTTATAGCTGTTACACATTACATGTTAAATATTTTTCAGTCTCAGAAAAGGAAAAAGATCTCAGGGGTAATTTAATTAAGGACCTTGCTGTAAAACGTTGGTTTGAATAAGTTTGTAGGAATATTCATTTTACGTAAAGTATAACAGGAGATATCCTGCACTTACCTACAGATTAGGTGTCTTTAGGGAGAGTTGCAGTCCTTGCTCTGAATCAGGCAGATTGAGGATTTAGATCTGGATCTCTCATATTTCTGACCAGCGCCTTGACTCACTGAGCAGGATTTTGGGGCTGTCGGGGAGGGAAAAGAGACAATGACACCTCATTTCCCTTATTTTTGTGGATGACGTCAAAGTCTCGGCCCTTAAAAGCAAAACACCAAGGATGGGATACAGATGTGTAAACCTAAGTGTCTAATGCCATTTGATCTCTGTTAGGATAGCTGAAGTATTTACACAGAGCTGGGAGGTCCCACATTGCTGTAGGGTGGGGGCTAAGTCTGCACAAGGGATATGAAGATGTCTCTAGGCACCTACACTATTACAACAGAACCTCAACCTTAATTTCAGAAATGCGAACCCAAGATACTGATTTTTTTCTTTTTTCTTATTTGCCCAAAGCCAAATGTTTATCTAACAAATCTCCTGGTTTTATCTGGTAATTACTAATGTGAAAGTGGAAAACAAATTGCCAAGATCACTCCTATACCATTGCTGCAAAGAGGAAAAGACATATTTCCATCCATCCACTACTTCACTCACAGATACTTCTCTAGGAAATAACCACATGAGCAGAAATTCGTCAGATGTCACAGGCATGCTGACCTTATGAAGCTCTCTAAGTGTCTAAAGAAAATGAGGTGGTAGCACAGAGCAATGAATTCCTCATTAAAGTGGAAAAAACATCTCAGTGGCAACCAGAGTGATTCAGCAGCAGCAAAGATTTTGCAGTGTGTGCTGCACTGGGCTTTGTTAAAGAGGCACTTGATGTTAGGGCAAAACCACATCTGGGAAGGTTGCTGGATTTTACCTGTCAGCACAGATCATGTAGTATATGGGCTTCATATAACAATTCCTCACCTTTTTTTTAGTTCAGCTATACTGTAAAAACCCCTCTTTTTTTTTCCTGTAATGCATACAGCAGCTGAAACATATTGCCACAGACCCCTGAAAATACTGACTGAGATACTCTCAACTTTAGTTAAAACTACTTTTTAGTTTAACTGCTTTCAGCTGTAGTTCCATGAGAAAACTGGGGAGAGATCATAGTTTTAACGCTTAAAAATTCAGTTAATGAACAAAATTATCCTTATAATAGAGAGTATTCTGGTTTCCACATAACTGGCGGGTTGTTTACGGGGGTTTTTTTTGAAGGGCTCTGCACAGGTCCCACTGGTGAAGCACCCACTGACAGTAGAGGTCAGATGTTGCACACGCAGGAGCACTGCTGCTGTCTTTACATGAGCTGTATGAGCAGCACTGCTTTTAATATCTTCCTAAATAGGAGAATGAACTTAGCAATGGTATATGCCCAGAGCAGACACTAGTGTTCAGATGGGAGGTATGTGGGTGTGTGGTTCACTGAACTCAAAGCTTTGTTTAGTGTTAGTGTATGCCAAGACCCATGTGAACATTAATCAGCTGTATTTTAAGAGCACAACTTCACATGTTTTACACAAGTTTGAAGGAATCTCACGTGTTAGAAAGGTTGATACGGTTTTCTGTATAGTCAAGGAGCAGCTGACAAGCGTATCTGTCAGCTGCTCCCCATAAACAACAGTTGTTATTAACACCTAAACAATCCTCCATCCTACTAAAGTCCTTGGCCTAGAAGGATATATTTGACTGTGCATATATTTTGGATTATGTTTTTCTTCTTCCATACTAGGGAGAACTGATATATCAGTTTATGACGGCATCATATTAAAATCTAAACTGAAAAATGGTTTAAGTGGCCTCTCCTTACCTGCTTTAAACTCATCCCGGGATGTCTTATAAGTTGTTGTTAGTGTTATTATTTGGATGTCAGTAAACAAAAACAAAATGTCCTTGGGCCCAGATCAGCTCACAGTTGGGATGCTCTTTGTTTCAGAAAAGGGAACAACACACACTCTCAGAATGTTAGAAGCAAAGGATTATTCTTGCTGTTTCACAGATAAAAGAAGTGGCACATAGACAGACTGGTTGACTTGCTTGAGCTCACATAGGGTCCATAAGGAGAGCTGGACTCTTTCAACAATATTTCGGTCTTATATCCACAAGTTCATCCCTTTCCAAAGAGAAAATTCAGAGGGACTTGCAACCCAGAAACCCAATGGAAATCTCTGACTCATTCATTTCTCTGCTAATGATCCTCTGCTCTCCAAGTGCCTGACATCGTCTTGCACAGTAAAAGAGCGAAAGATAGGATCAACCTCTAATCCTCCTGCCACTCAAGTCAGCTAGCAGATCAGGGGTAGCACACCACTTCCATTTCGAGAAAAGAGAGGGCTGTTTTCCAGGGGCTCCTGTGGTAAGCCCAGCCCAGCCCTGCTGACAGGGAGCAGGGTCCACGGCAGTGCCAAAACAGCCTGGACTGCCCCTTCTTTCTTTCCAGGCTTGGCTGTCTTCTGACTGGGTATGAGAACACTCCCTTGGGTTGGGGGAATTATCATTAGTCCTTCCTGCATTTTTAGTGTAAACATTACCCTACTGTTACTTGGCAGACTGGCTGTGAGTACTCAGGTAAGATGCAGAATCGGGTTAAACATAGAATCATAGAATCATAGAATCATAGAATCATAGAATCATAGAATCATAGAATCATAGAATCATAGAATCATAGAATCATAGAATCATAGAATCATAGAATCATAGAATCATAGAATCATAGAATCATAGAATCATAGAATCATAGAATCATAGAATCATAGAATCATAGAATCATAGAATCATAGAATCATAGAATCATAGAATCATAGAATCATAGAATCATAGAATCATAGAATCATAGAATCATAGAATCATAGAATCATAGAATCATAGAATCATAGAATCATAGAATCATAGAATCATAGAATCATAGAATCATAGAATCATAGAATCATAGAATCATAGAATCATAGAATCATAGAATCATAGAATCATAGAATCATAGAATCATAGAATCATAGAATCATAGAATCATAGAATCATAGAATCATAGAATCATAGAATCATAGAATCATAGAATCATAGAATCATAGAATCATAGAATCATAGAATCATAGAATCATAGAATCATAGAATCATAGAATCATAGAATCATAGAATCATAGAATCATAGAATCATATGGGTTGGAAAGGACCTCTGAGATCATCAAGTCCAACCCTTGATCCATGACCACCACAGTTACTAGACCATGGCACTAGGTGCCACATCCAGTCTCTTCTTAAATACCTCCAGGGACGGAGACTCCACCACCTGCCTGGGCAGCCCATTCCAATATTTGATTACCCTCCCTGTAAAGAATTTCTTCCTAATATCCAACCTAAACCTCCCCTGGCAGAGCTTGAGACCATGTCCTCTTATCTTACTGATAGCTGCCTGGGAAAAGAGACCAGCCCCCACCTGGCTACAACCTCCTTTCACGTAATTGTAGAGAGTGATGAGGTCTCCCCTGAGCCTTCTCCAACCCCAGCTCCCTCAGCCTCTCCTGGTAGGACTTGTGTTCGAGTCTCTTCACCAGCCTGGTTGCTCTTCTCTGGACATGATACCCCCGGACAGTGAAACTAATCAGTCAGCTGAGGAAGTTTACATTATGTAGTTCAATACTCTCCACCTTCTTGCTTCTTGCATGGCTACAGCTGGGGGAAGTCCTTCTGTCGATCCTATTACAGGCAGGCCACAAGTTGTCATAAGGGTTTACCCAGTATGACACGGTAAGGTGCTAATTAATTTTTCTCGTCTTCTAGCAACACATCCCTTTCCTTGCTATTGCAAAGGAAGAAATCCCAGAAGAACTTTAAGACTAGATCTCTGTTCAAAGGAATTATCTTTGCAATGAGATAATCCTCACCACTTCAGCTTGAACAAGGCTTTAGGCCTGGATTATGTTTGCAATGCAATGCAAAGCGATGACACCAGATCAGAAAATCTGGCCCATTTTGTGCGGGGAGTGATAATTTTGCATGTTGCAACAGGGCATCTGTCATTAAATATATGTGTGCAAACAAAAAGAAAGAAGGTTTTTTTGGTTTTATTCTGGCTCATTATGTATATATATTGCAAAAAAACCTTGGCCATGGTGCTGGAGCTCTCTTCCAGGGATGGCAGTAAGAAAGGTAAGGCTTCAATTCATGAAAAAAATCAGGTAAGTGAACAAGATTTCTGATCTTCATCATAGATATAATTTTCGAGGAAGATTTGAGCACTCTGAGATAGATTTCTTTTTCTAGAATATAAATTTTTTTGTTCAGAAATTTAACTGCACAAATCCTAGACATTTAATTCTGGTGACTAAGGAACAAATTAAAAGATGCCCAGGAGTCAAAAATATAAATATACATTTATTTATTTAGTCTTTTAAATTATGCTTTGACATATGTCCCCCTCCCATCAAGTTATGCAGGAAAAATGATATTTGTAAGCCAATCAGATCCATTCACTTCAAGGTTAATCAAAACTTTTTAAAAAGCAGTTATCATTAAGTTCAGGGGGAAATATATTTACTGCCCTTACAGCCAAATTTAAATATTTCTTTATTTAGGCTTTTTTCTACCTCCTCCTGGCTGGCATCAGGCCGTGGCTTGAGCTCATAAAATGCTGCCTGCCAAGCATATTCAACCTGTCTATGAGACCTCACTTTTGAAATGCAAACCCAAATATTCTACGGATACTCAGATTTTTCTTTCTTCTTGTTCTGTTGGATCTACTAAAGTAGAATTAAGTAACTCCTTTCCGAATGATGAAAAAAAAAATTAAAAAGTTCTAAAGCATCAAAACTTGATGCATGATGTTGGATACATATTTGTCAGGAATGACATTACTCCGGCTGATCTGACCTAGGGAAAGGCTTGGCGTGTTTCCTGGTGTCCCTTTCATGACTCTCTGTCTCCCAGTGAGGCTCATTTTTGTTTGTGCCAGGCTCTTCTCTACACCTTCAGGATTGCAGGACACTATCTTTCTGCAAACGTGTTTGGCTCAATCCCCAGTAGCCCAGAGGCAGGGCACTGTATGCTGCAGGGCTGTGCTGGTCACTCTGACATTGTGCATGTCAGCACCTGGCCTGAAGCATTTTTAAAGACTGTAAGTAACCAGGTTAGCTGTCTCATTCAACCTGCCTGTGATTTATCTGCTGTCACAAAATGTGCTCAGCAGGATTCATAAAGTATATAGCAGGAGTAAGCACCCCACGTGGCTGACTGAGTATGTGCTGGGAGGGCTTAAATTTGCCTGCAGTGTTTTTTCACAGCAGAGGGAGATGCAATATCTCAGTTGCCTGAGTCCTCACAGCCAGCCCGAGAGGTAACCCTGAAGTCCTATTTATGCTGAAAAAAAGCTTTTCAGATTTCATGGAATCTGAATTTTTTCAGTATTTGTAAACTCAAGGACATAAAAGTAAAATAATACTTTTAAACTTAAGATGCCTAAACAAATAGAGTGGTGGCAGTTAGAAGATTATGGTCAAATTCGGTGTCCATAACATTTGGTATTCAACTAGCTCATGGGAAAACACCATTCCTATCTGAAGTGCTTTACAATATCATGTAGCTTCCTCAAAAATTAAAACTGCCAGCAACATATGTCAAATAAATTTAAAGCAGATTTTTATGCAGTAGCCTGCAAAGTGAACATTGACTTCAGACTTGTCTGTGGGGCATCTTTACAGAAGGGAAAATCATTGGCTAAGCATTATCCATGTACAATAGTGAATAATACTCATCATATATATAGCTAAACTAAAATTTAAACAACATGGTATAGGGAAAAGCAGGGAAAAAGGGTCAGTTGTCATCCCAGAGCAATCATCTCCTCTGAGAAGACTGGTATCTGAGCTTAAAGGTGCAAAGGCATGAGATTAACAGCAGGAGAACAATGCAGAAAAAATATCACTGCAGCAGTCTAGGTGAACGATTACAGAGTGAAAGACAGGCTACAGAATTGCAAATCTGAGATCTTTAGCATTACAAAGGTTAAGGCACAGTGTGATGTGGGGAACTTGAGGCATTTGATGAGACAGTCATTATTCCTCAAAGAAAGAAAGGCAGAATCAATAGAAAATAAATAGACCACTCTTCAGCTTGACAGGGTTTTACAAGATCCCCTAATTGCTTAGTTTCCTTCCTTTGTATCATTCAGAGAAATAATGATACCTGGCTCTATAAATCACTGCTAAGAAGCCAGTCTGACAGCTTCAACTGAGGAGTTTAGATTTCAGCTTAGAGCCCCTCCATGGGCAAGACACTACTGCAGGAAAGGAGGGAATTATTAGGTGTATGGCAAATATGCCAACCGCTATGGTTAATGGGTGTAGAACTGTAGTCTCTTTGAGGAGATTTGGAACCAGAATAATTCTGTGACTTTCAGGGCTTGCTGAGCTGGTGATCTGTCATGACTGTTATCTGCTGGCATGCCAAGGTGTCTCCTTCCGCTAAGTGAGGATCCCAGCTGCTCGGTCAGCCAAGGCTTTAGCTGTAAATAAACTAGCCTCCATCCTTTTGACCTCTAAGGACACACAAAAGAAGGGGACTATTGCCATGAGTATTTCCCAAGTCAGAACATCCTTGCTTGACCTGTCCAAGTTCTGTGAAACATATCTCTCAAGAGAAATCCATATCTAGTTGCTTAACATCAACTGCTCTATTTGGTATGGAAGCCAAAAATCTGGAATCTGCAGGACTCTGTAATGCTGTTTCTTTGACAAAGAACAAGCACCTGGCAAAGATTTCTGACGTGAGGAACTTGGTAGAAGATACAGAGAGTAATTTCCCTGGAGGATGACTGTGGTGACTCTGGTAGTCCCTGGCAGCGTGCAGTAGATACTGCTGGGTTTTTCAGTATCTGGCAATTGAAACAGTATTGCTGCTACTTCTTTCTTATAAATATTTTCAAGTTCTAGGAGTCCCACTACTATAAATTGAAACAGACAGGTTTACTTAAGAGTAGTATTTTAAAACTGCAATCGGCTATGCATAAATTGCATAAAACCATGCTGGTACTCTTGGTTTCATGGCTCAGTGCTCAAAGTTTGCAAAAAGAAGAGTAATTTTGCATTGAAAACTCTTGAGAAATGCTAGTCTTCAATTGCCGATTTGGGAATGACATTAATTACAAAATACCCAGGCAGAGTAACCACATAGAAAGCTGTCAGTGACAATGGCATGAATATTCCTAAGGGTTTTGTCATACAACCTGCATGTTTTTACATCAATTCCAGTTGATTAATAAGATAACAGATTAAAATGTTCTTTTTTCCAGCCCCAAAATGCAATCCAAGCATTGCTGCACAGCTCAAAATTGTACTCCTGTGATGGGCCACTTGTTCCTGCATGTTTAGCCCTGTGCAGACTCTGCAACAAAGTATACACAGTTTTAAAGGACTAAATAAACATACACAAAAGATAGCTGTGTTTACCAAGCCACGTGATTTATTATGTTCCCCACCCCATTAAGACACTGAAAGATTGTTTGCAGGCCAGGTAGGCATTAATCAGGAACAGCACTGAACTGCTTTTCTCAATGGCGTAGATGCTCTTCCTGAGTTGCTACCCTTCAGCATTGCATTTGTTTGGTTGTGTGGGTTTTTTTCAAAAAAACCTTATATGATAGTGCTTTCCTTCTTGAATCCTTGAGCTAGCAATAATTCTGTCTCAGAATTCTTACCTGTCTGCAACTTTATCTTCCTTATCTTTGCTCTACAAACTTTTTTACAGCTCTTTCTCATACTGAGCAATTAGAAATCTGAGCTAAGGTAGTGCAATTGGGCCACATCTTTATGGGGCTTTGCATTCCTGGCATATCTGGGACAAGTTACAGAGAGATGCAGAGATGGAGACCTACACCACCTTGCCTTTCATATTCTCCACCGGGTCAGTGAAGCAAGGAACAGAACTACAGCAAAGACTTCCCTATATGCTGAAATTTCACTTTAAAACATCTTCTAATTTATATTTGAAAGAGCTTCTGAGGTAAATTCTTTGAGATTTTCCTGACCACTTTCAAAATAGAATGGTGTTACATATTTTACTTTGCACTAGAAATGTGATCCTGAAGTACCAGTGCAGAGTGATTAAAATATAAAGAAAGATCTTCACATGTGAGTTTGAGTCTCACAGGCCTCCTGTGCCCTCCTGGCCCAGGTTAGACCTTTACAAAGGTTATAGTAATGTCTTTTCTTCTGCAGAATTGTTTATGGAACTGAGCAGTATTTTCAACCTCACATAAGATCAGAGATTAAGTTAGGTTAGAAGAGAGCTCTGAAGGTCCCTAGTCCACACCCTGCTCAAAACAGTGGTGGCTTCAAAGCTAGATCAAGTTGCTCTCATCCAGTCATGAAAATCTGCAAGGATGGTGATCACATAAAATCTCTTGGCAGGATATTCCCATATTTGACAGTCATTGGGAACACTGGTTTCTTTGTGTTCAGTCAGAATTTTTGTGGCAACTTGTCCCTGTTTTCTTTTGTTCTTTGCAGTGTAGCTGAGAAAGAGCTGAGAAGAGTCTGGCCTCCCAAGGAGAGAACATGCAACAGTTACAATCACAGGCAACACAGACTCAGCTTGGGGAAATTCGTTTAATATATTACCAATCAAGTCAGAATAGGACGATGAGAAATAAAACCAAATCTTAAAAAGCTTTTCTACTGCCCTTCCTTCTTCCCAGGCTCAACTTTACTCACAATTTTTCCATCTGCTCCCCTCTCAGTGGCACAGGGGATGGGCAATGGGAGCTGTGGTCAGTTCATTGCACATTGTCTCTGCCTTCCTCCTCAGGGGAAAACCTCCTCACATTCTTCCCTGGCTCCACACAAATTAGTTACACAACTAAGTATAGGATCAGATGTCCAGCTGTTATGCAGTGCCATTATTTCCTCCACTGGCTTTAATTTCTGTTTTCCATTGTTTTTCTCCCCTCGGTTTTGGATGCACAAGAAGGATGCAAATGAAATCTGAACTTCTTCCAAAATGGAAGGAAATCTGTAATTTATTTCAGTAGATTTTTGTCAATATTTCAGGTCTTCTGTTATAAAAAGACAAACTTCAGCTGAGAAAATGCAGTGAATGAAGAATATACCAACATGTTTTATAGTTTACATTACTAAACATAACATAGCATACAAAGCTTCAGAAATTATATAAAAAACACAAGACCCTTGCCCTTTATGTTCAGTTTGGCTTGTAATTTGCTTAAAAACTTTGCAAAGAAAAGCATTTATGTTTCAATAAAAATGGTTAGCATATACGTTAGTGTACTTAGATTGTCTTGTTTGCATGGGCAATGAAGGTTGAGGTTAATCTCATCTAATCTAAATGATGCTCACATTAGATTTTGCCAGAGAGCTGCATAGTGAGGGATCTCATGCCTGTGCAGCGAAGCAGGCACTTACCTCCTAGGTTTCTTAAAAGGAGCATTATTTCCAGATGCCTTATGCTTATATTGTATCCTTAGTTCAACCCAAACATCAGAAAGCAATTAACTGTTTTCATCCCTGTTTCTGGCTGGATGCACAGGCAGTAGCAAGCTGCTTGGTTTTCAGAACATTTGATATGAAGGACTGAATTTCCACTCCAGTGCGTGAGATTCATCCCTCTGCCTCCTATTAACATTAATGGGGATCCCTTCACTAAATCCCCTGCAGTACACTGAAAATCTCTTCCTGTTTATAACTCAGGGTCATGTTGTTGTTTCTCCCTGGATTGTGTCCGGAGGGGATTATTTCCATTTTTATACCCTTGCTTTCACATAAAATAGGGAGAGATGATTTTAACATTTCAGGCAGTATAATTTGCCTTTTATGAGTCTCTAGGAGATTTAAGATGATTAACATGTTGTAGTTCTAATTTTCCTCTAAAGTTGGTCACACCAAGAAACAGTTCCTCTGGCCCCCAAACAGTAACAACAAAAAAGAGGAATAATGTACATCCTCTTAGATGTCTTGTTTAGTTTTATTGCAAGTTGCTTCAAGACCTGAAATCCCAATCTGCAGCTCATCTGGGCTGTCACTTTGCAAGAATACACTGTCGTTTCTGCATGGCCCACATGTATAGATCTTGCTTTAATGTGCTGTTGGGAATGTCGGTGAATTTTAATCTCTGGAAAGCACTCACAAATTTCATAGTGTACAGGTAGTCCTTCTGTGGAAGCACATTGCACTGTATGTGTGTATGAAGTGAGTTACTGAATTGTCTTTGCAGCTGCAGATACGTAATAGTAGTTAAATAGCGTTATTTGGACAAAGCTGGTCACAGCTGTCACTTTAGGGCGGAGCAAAGTTACAGTAAGAGTTGAAGTGAGAAAGCTGTGCAAACATTAAGGAGTAAATGCTTTAAGAAATGCCTGAAATGTCTTGTATGACCATACAGCAAAGTGAAAACATTGTGCTTAAAGGCTGTGTTTATAGTAGTAAACAGAATGCGCCTAGGAACAATCCTGGGCCTTGATTGATACCGAGTGGTGTGCATCTCTACAAAGAAACTGTATTATTCTCCTGACCTGTTTTCAGTTGGGATACAGTTAATTTTCCTCTTAATAGCTGGTGTAGTGTTGTGTTTTGCATTTAGTATGAGAATAACGATGATAACACGTTGATGTTTTAACTGTTGCTAAGTAGTGCTCACTCTATATTAAGGACTTGTCAGCCTCCCATCCTCTGTCAGTGAGTAGGTGCACAAGAAGCTGGAGGGGATCATGACCTGAACAGCTGACCCAAACTGGCCAAGGGGCTCTTCCATATCGCAGAACATCATGTTCAGTATATAAACTGGGGGCAGTTAACTGGGAGGGGCCTATTGCTGCTGGGGGACAGTCTGGGCGTCTGTCAGCAGGTGTTGAGCAACTGTACTGTGCATCACTTGCCTTTCTTGAGTTTTAGTCCTCTCTCCTTTTCATTACAATTATTATTGTTATTGTTGTTGTTATTATTATTATTATTATATTTTGTTTAAATTATTAAACTGTTCTTATCTCAACCCATGAGGCTTACTTTTTCTTCCTGATGCAGGCTGGGGTTAAACCATGACAGCTCCCAAAGCAGTTTGCCTGCCTGCAAACTGCACATGTGTGGGGAATGGTCCCTCGCAGTGCTGACTCCTGAACCATGCCTGGGAATAGTTTGTATCACACTGACTGGTTTGGGTCAGAACAGCCTCAGAGTTCACCTATTTAACCACAGAGAGGGATGTGTGGCTTAATTCACTGGTATAAATGTATCTGTACTGCTTGCACATATATGTTTGCTAGTTTAAATAACTGGCATAAGAAAAGTAGTAAAGATCCATCAGCTCAAGCTTTACCTGAGGTAGCTGCCAGGGTGCAAACTTTTGGCTCCAGGAACTGACTCTGTATATGACCTTCTAGCAGCACATGCTGACATTGCAGCTATCCCATCCTTGTTGCCATTGCTGCCCCTGCTATCTAGATTAAATCTGCCACATTCATTTTGTGGTGTGGACAGGCCATATGTTCCTTAGAATTTAATTTCCATTTTAAAAATCATTCGGGTGTTCGGCTGCCTTAAACCTCCTGAAAGTCAGCAGAGTTAAGGTCATAAAACACTCAGCAAACTCTTTTGCAAGTGCTGCTCAGTGCCTGTCACAGGCAGCTGGCAGCCAGGGGAGCAGTGCTGCAGCTTGCAGCTGGTCCTGGAGGACCATGCCTGGAGCCATCCTGCTTCAGGGCAGACTCCAGTTGTGTAGACCCCCAGTTTAGCTACAGGTTTCCACGGTACAATAAATAGATCTCTGTATATGAGTTAGGAACTCACATGCCTGTTGTCAACCTGCCCTTGCTCACTTAATTCAGTTTCTACCGTAGCCCAGTCATACTTGAAGCACCTTTAGTTAGCTGACTCTCACATATGGTGCTTGGAACTGTAAAGAGCTTCTCAGATGAACTTTGTGGCCTGTGTTAATCTCAGTGTTTCTGATTTGGTGTGCAGGCTAGCTAATTTAAGAGTAATTCAGATCTGCTTACATTAATCCACAGGCACAGCATGGTGTGCAGCAGAGCCACATGTCAAAAGAACAAACAGCCATGCAAACTCCTGCCTGTGCTTGTTTGGAAACTTACTGAAACACAGTTTATTGCTCCTATAATATAGTGGTTTGTATCTGTAGGTCAGAGAGGCTTGTCCTTTCTTGGCCCAGCCCTCCCACCACACACAGTTCCTTCTGCACATGTGGAAGGTCCCAGGTAGACTCGGGTCCAAGCTTGTGACATAAGCTGCAGGTTCTCAACTTCAGCTGTTGCCTGTATTTCCTCTATTTCAACTACAAGCTCGGGGCAGAAGATGAAGAATAATGCATTCAGTAAAAACTTCACAAGCGTAGTGAAAATGTGGCTCACTCCCTATTGCTTGGGAACATTAGCAGGGAATCTCTAATAACCATAAATAGCTAGGGCTCATGATTGTGGTTTTTCATGGAAAAAAACCCAAAAACCAAAGACAAACACTAAAACACTATTAGTTGACTACACTATGGAAAGTATTAGAGCTTAAGTCAGAAGAGAGAGTCCTGTCAGCTGAATGACTCATTCATCTTCACATTCATGCTAAATATAATTATCCTGGCTACTGGCAGTTCTACATCTTTAAGTATGTAGATGTAGCTTGTTGTAGAGCATACATAGGTTTTTAAATGGACAAAAATAATTTAACAACAGGAAGTTTTGTTGTATTTTTGTATGAAAATCATTCGTGTCTTAACTTGAAAATCTACAAAAGACTCTAACCTTTCTCCTTCTCCCTTTCAGAAAAATACTAGCACTTTAAAAAGAGGGGAGATCACATATAGGCAGTGTTTAATCCCCAGTTTAAAAGCTAAGACAGGTGGTAACAATTATCATATGTATTTTATTGACTGCCCTATTTTTTTAATTAGCTGGAAGCCAGATGCATTAGATGGTGGTAAAGACTAAAAACCAGAAAAAACTCACATAAACTTTTCCTTTTTTTTTTTTTTGCAAGTCCACTGTATGCCAAGAATCACATTTCTGAGATTTTTTTATGTCCCTTCTGGCTATTAAAATGCACTAGTAATTCTGCAGTTACATTGTTCATTTATCATTGTCTTCCAGCACTTCAGAGCATAATTTTTTTTTTTTCTCCCACACTTTTCAAGGGATTTGATACCAAGTTTTTAAAAAAAGCTAAGGGGGACATCTTTATGACAGCCATATCCTGGTAATGGACACAGAGATGCATCCTCAGGGAATGCTGGGAGCTCCTTTTAATTACCTGCCTAACCAGGGTCCAACTGATTTCACTTTACTCCCTTCTCATTTTTCATTCAGACTGTATTCCTTTGGGGCAGACTCATTGCACTCTAATAAATTACATTTGCCAATCTATTGCAAGCAATGTTTTAACTCCTGGGTGTCTGTAGCACCTACGTGTGCTCAGGATGCCTGCTGTGGTGTTGAAAATGGCACCTCCTGCGATATTCAGGTAAATTGAGTTGAGCTTGAGTTGAGGTTGGCTAGCTCTAGTGTCAACAAGAAAACCGAAGAGTTTTATCCAGGCCGTGAGTTCTTATGTATGTAACATAAGAAATGTTTGGCCCTGTACTCCCTGTGTTTGTGTTTTATCCTTACAAAGGTTGTTGTTTGGACATGTGTTTCCCACATTTCTCCTGCTGTGTTGAAGCAAAGAAAATAGGAGCATAAATATAGTATGACAGGCAGCTTAGGAAAGCTTATTTGTGTTAATATGTTCTATATGACTTGGATTTTAAAAATTTTCTTGTGATAAAACCAGAAAGTTCATTTTTTCAGGATGTTAGTCCACCACTTAGCCTTTTGAAGGGACTAAACCCACCGTTGAGTACTTTTTGCAGGTAAGCACCAGAGGAGATTGTTTAGGGGGATAACCAAATGTTTTTTACTGAAGATATTTAAGAATGTCTGCTAGGAATGTCAGAGGTTTAGCAAGCCCAGATGTTGGGAGAAACTGAGTGGTTTTTTGGAGTCCCTTTGTAAGTTAAATTAAAAAAACCCACCCCAAATCCATAAGGGAGATACAGTTCTAAAACCGGGTTTTTCCCTCTTTGCTCTAAAAGTCTGTAGAGTGCAAACCTAGAAAAGGGATTTGATTATCCTAAAAGTTTTAAGTGGACAAAATAAGCTATGAGAAAGTTATCAAAATCAAATGCTATCCTTGGAAGACTGCATAGATATTAAAAATATGACACTATAGTTCTAGTTACTGCCTTCCTAATGGTTCTGTTTGTAGTGGCTTTAGGATGCTTTCAAGCACCATGTCAGAGTTCTGACATCTGTCATCTGTCCTGCAGAGAAAAATTCCTACTTCTTTTTCTTCAGATACTGGAGATCTGACATTAAGATGAGATGCAAATCACAGTATATGAGACAGATTTTTATGTCATCTCCCATCTTGCAAGACTAATGTAGCTCTCTACAAGACTGACAGAGAACTATCCACATAAAGACAATGGTTTTGGCATCTACTGAAAAGGGACATCTTCCATTTTTTTAAAAGTATAGTGCAAGGCTCTCCACCTATTTTCAAAGGCATATCCTTGTATCCATTACGCTTGCTTCAGCTATTTCCAGAATTATTCAATGGCTAAAATTTGCTTGCTTTTCTTCATTAAAATGCTGGAAATTAGGGCAACAAACTCGGAGAAATGTTGTCAGTATTCAATGTATGTGCTTCTAACCCTATCTCTGCATGCTTGAGTGAGCTCTGCTTGTTCCCTCTATTTGTTGTCACTGTTTGTGCTATGTTTTGGTGGACATCTGGGCCAGGGAAAAAAAAAAAGATGGAAGAAAGAGAGGAAAAACAGGTCACAGCTGAATGAATGAAGTGTGTGAAACAATTTCATATGAAGTAACAGTGAATAGCATGCTAATGAAATTTCCCTGTGTGTTTTAATTTTATAGCATAGTGTATATTCTAACATCTGTCTAGATATACTGTCCTCATCACTATAACGGTGATGATCTTACATTTAAAAGTAGTAGTAGCTATGGAAAGTTATTTCTGGCAAAGGTGTGCTTGGTGGAAGTTTGGAAAACAGTCAATAATTTTGGCTTTATGGCCCATCTCTGACAAGGAAGACCTATAGCACGCGCAGTCACACAGTGACGTTTCTGGAAGGTCAGGTGTTCCTATGGGCTGCTAAACAAGTTCTGGGTCAGCTTTGGAGAGACTCAAAACAGCGGTGTAATTAACACCTTTGCCTCTTTATTTCTGGCTTGTGACATCTCAGAAAGCTGAATACTCTCTGTAGGTAAATAATATATATCACTAGATGCTCTAGAGCCTTTTTAAGATGCTAATGCCCTTTGAAGAAGAAAAAAATGTTATTAAATAAAAATGAGGTTGTTTATATTTATTTTGCAATGGAAAATACAAGGCACTGGAGAACTTGAATCCTGATATTTTCTCTGTTAGGGATGAACAAATCATTCCATCTTGTTCATAAAAAGTGGAAAGAGATAAAGTCTCTGAAGAACTCACTGAAGGCATAATAAGCTTCCAGTGAACAAAACTGTGCTATACTAATAAAGCAGTGATTTCCTGCTTTCTTTGCTCTTAGGTCATTATGGGCAGTTATGTCAAGGACAGATGTGGTATCACTGGACTGATGATCAATTTTTTTCATGTACTTCTGGAAGCCCTTGTGAGTCATACTCATACCTTCCCTTTGGTTGTTATTGCATTGACAAATTTTCTGATACATCAGGATTTTCGAGTGGATCTGTGGAGACACATGCTTCTCATGGATTTATATTTGAAACTGATTCATTAAAGAATGAAAAAAGCATATTTTTTTGGCATATCTCATGCAAAACATGTTACAGAAACTATTGATAGGTGTGATAAAGGGAAGAAGCTTATGCCTGAATTTAATCCCGGACATGCTTGCACAGGCTTGAGAAGATGTACAATACATGATGAATTTTAGCATTTCTCTACATCCTGATCCATGCTCAGACAACCTGGTTGTGTCTGATTTGTAATGATGGGAGATGATATTAAAAACTAAAAATTAGTTCTAACACAGATTTATCAATAGTTATACTAGGAAGATAAGATTTTCTAAAATCACATATCTGGTCTTAGAGAAAAAGCCTTCAGCAGGGAGGTTAGATTTTTGAGAAGCCCACACTGAATGATTCATTGGTAACTTGTGAAGTGGCAACATTAGGACATCATGGTTAAAGAAGAGCTAAATGACAGTGATAAACAAAAAGAACGGAACTCCACGTTTTTGATAATAAATGGGTGCTTAGGCAAAAGATATGCCTCTCTAAATCCTGATAGCAATGGCAAACTGGTTTAATCTTGATGACTTTTTCTTTATAGGAAGACTGACAGATCCTGACAGAACACGCAGTGCATCTACGAGGCACATGAGGAGTCATGCAGAAGAATGATAACATATTTCAAACACCTTCAAGGAGAGGCTCTTAAATGCTCTTAGACAGTCCTGTGTGGAGGTTAATAATCAATAAAAGACTGTCATGAATTAATTACAAATATGGAAATAGCTACATTATTTATTTTAACTTCTCAAGGAGATGGCAAACTATTTCTGTGCCAAAGCTCCTCTAAATGGTGCGTGACACTTAGTCTGAAATGTGAGCCTTCTTTGGAGATCTGGGTGTACAGGCCTTGTTCTGGCCTTTGAGCTCCAAAAGGGAGGATTTTCTTTAAGTACTGCTATAGTTCTGTTAAAATATTTGAAAAGTAAGTTTTAAATGGTAAATTTTACAAGCTTCATTTCAACTAAATAAAATTAGGCTTCTTTGATTATAAAATTAAATAGATAACTGTGTTCTTAGGGGAAGAATAATATTAGTAGCTAAGGCTAAATGCATATTTTAATTTAGCTAAACAGTGAAACATATCTGACACCTTATATAAGATTTTAATCTTCTTCCTTGTGGGTGTTTTGCAGTGGACTCTTACTCCCTTCTAGGACCCTTTTATTAAAAAAACCCTCTGTATTCATAGAGGTTCAGCATGACTTTTGGCCAAAGAGATTAATCAGGAAGAGATGGACAAAACCCATCTATCCATATCAGATCTAATGCTGTGAATTAAGGATTAACAACTCAATTTTGTTTGGACTGTACAAGTATGTTAGGGCAATTATTATCCAAGCACTGTATCTGGATGAATGCTGTCCTCCAAAGTGGATTTAAATTAAACATATATACAGTTTAGATTGTAGTGCTCACCTGTATTCATGTTTTTTAAGCCAAATGAGATTGTCACTCATGCAGGGTGTGACATTAGCATTTTGAGCAGGTTTGAATGTAACAAACACCCTTGAAACAGCTGCGTTGATAGCAGTGTGCAACATTATTTTTGGTTCATTTTCCGTATACATCTATTATTTTCATATTTACAACTGTTAAAAGCTTATCTGTGTTTAAACAGCTGTTTGATGCTGGATGGCTGAACTTGCCACTTTCCAGTGAGGTCAGCTGAAGAGGAATGGTCTTTTTTCTTTTTAAGTTGCCAATAATATACTCATTGGTTCACCCATCCCAGTAGTTCCAGTGCAAATGTATTACTGGCTTGCCTTTATTATTTGCAGAAAAACTTGAATTGATGCAATTCCTGTTAGCTTTGGAAGTGCCAGCCCGCACTGCGCTGCCCCTGAGGACCTAGTTAGATGGCCAGGTGCCAGGTATGAGCAGGGCATGATGAGACAAGTGTGCACAGCCAGGACAGACAGACACAGTACCTTCTTCCATTTACAGGCTTATTCTGATCAATCTGAAATTTATTCAGGAGCTTTTCCTCACCTTTCCCTCCTGACAGTTTGCTCCAGAATAGGTCTGTTCCCATATTTAGGACCATTCTCCCAACTTACAGTCTCATCCTGCTCATGGTCAATTTAAACTGTGCTACTATTGTCTTTCTTTCATAATTGTCCTTTTGCCTCTCTGGTAAGCTTTCATCATCATTCCTCCTAGCCTAGACTTCATCAGATCAGGTCAATCAATTAATTTAATCTCCTCTTGGATAATAGAATCTTTATCCTTCTGCTACCTTAGCATCTCTTCTGCGCCTTTTCCAAATTCAGTTTATCTTTTCTAATCATAGCTGACAAGACATGTGTGTGTTTCATGAACTGTGTTACCAGCACTGCAATAGCACTTATATTTCTTTGTCTCCTCAAACATCTTAAGATACCATTTCTCTTTATTATATGTAACCTTGCATTGTTTGCACATAATTATGGTGTCAGAGACTAGACTTTCCAGAACTTTGTCCCTGGCTCTGTTCCTACAGTCCATCTTTCTGGCAGAGATGAGGGGGTGGAGGGGAGGAAGGGGTGCGAAATTCTCCTTTGTGTTGTAATATTTGTCACAGAATGGGTAAGGCTGGAAGGGACCACAGGGGGCCATCTGGTCCAACCTCCCTGCTCAAACAGGGTCCTCCTAGAGCACATCGCACAGGATTGCATCCTGATGGTTCTTGAATATCTCCAGGAGCTCCACGTCTCTCATACTGAGGAGCCCAGAACTGGACACAGAACTCCAGGTGTGGCCTCACTGGGGCTGAGCAGAGGGGCAGGATCATTTCCCTTGACCTGCTGGCCATGCTCTTCCTGAGGCACCCCAGGATATCATTGGCCTTCTTGGTCACAAGAGCACACTGCTGGCTCACTGACAGCTTGTTGCCCACAAAATAGCACGGAATAAAAGATTAAGGAGAACTGCAGCGTATAATTTTCCTGGAAAACATAAAGTTGTGGTGATAACAGTTATAAAAAAAAATCTATTGAGCAAAATGCATCCTAACATCTTCCAAAAATCTCACAAACACTTGAAAGAAGCTTGAATAATAATTGCAGGGGGAAATGGGGAAACGAGGATGCAGTAAAAATGATATCATGATCACTTGCTAATTTTGGTTACTTATCCCATTGGCTCATTGACCCTGTGCATATTCCTCAGTGTTAATCACCATGCATTGTATATCATAATAGCTAAGAAAACCAGAATTTTTTTACATTGCTATTTTAGTAGGCTTTTCTGGATAATATTCGAATTCTTTGATAACCAATAAAGTATCTTCCTGTCAGAAGAGTTTTACATATTTTTTTGTCTTGCCTGCCACCCTAACTGGTTATATTATGACTTACAAGTAATGTTCCATGTAGAGATTACCTGAGGTTCTGAGTGAAAAAGATGGACAGTGAAAAAGTATATCTGTCTTTCAATGAGATTATTTTGCTTTGTAGGCCATGGCTTTTTACTGAAAATTGTGGAGAATAACTGCAGTTTATTGTTCCCTGGACACTCATTAAGGATGTTTCAGTGGACATTGGTGCAAATCTGATATCTAAATCTACCCTAAACTTCAAAAAGATATTCTAATCTACTCCAAGTCTACAGTTTCCAGCTGTGTGCAGTTTGTAAGATGGAGGATGCACAATGTAAATATATTCAGCAAAAAGTATTCCATAATGGACTTTTGAAAAATGTCCAGTAACAGTAACTCCTTTTGAACAGTGAATCAACATGCACATAGAACTCTGCACTAGGAAAGTATCTTTTTCTTTTAGTTTCTGTGAATTGAGAAGTCTAACTTTAATGAGAATAATGCATGCACTGCAAAAATTTCTAGGCCATGTTTATCTTCTTCAAAAAGAATGGAAACTCAGACCTGATCCTGTAGCAGATATTATAAACTGAAATATGGAATTAGCAAGATTAGACTCAAAAGGGAGAGAGATTTTTCAGACTGTACAGCTATGGTAATGTATCTACAATCTTTGGCCAAGCATTCTTCTCTGGTAGCTTCCTTGCTGAGATAGGGCTTGCTGAGAGGGCTTCTCAATGGTCTAAGGACACTCAGTAAGGAAAAATTATGTGATTAACATTGAAAAGAGTTGAGGGCTAGGCCTGCAAAGTAACCATTTTTTGAATACAGTGGTTTATATTGATACTGTTTTGTGAGTTTAGTGATAGTAGTTTTCAGACATTTCAGTCTCTCCATCTCAAGGTATTTCCTGTAACATCTGCAGACCTGCTTGTTTAGTTTAACCTACTTCTGTGTTAATACGGAGGTTCAAATTTGAAGAGCAGCTTCTTAGCATATGTGCCCATGTCACATTTGAAAGAGTAATATCCACTCTCTGAGAACTCACCTTCCCTAACTGAGTTTAAATCTAAAATGTCTTTGGTATTGATGGAAGAAAGTACCTTCATGTTAACACTCATCTTGAAAGCTTTTCTCTAGAGCTCTAGACCAGCAACTCTCTGATCTTTTTCAGCTTGACCTATTCTGCAAAGTTAGTAATTTAAAAAATGATCCCACTAAATACTTTTCTGGAACTGACACACTCTTCAATAACAATTGAACATTCATTAACAACTGAAATAAATGTGCTAACTTTTTCCCCAGAAATCACCGCCTTTTTTAAACAAATTGTTGAAGAATGGAAGAATGGCACTGTTACCAGGGGAGACAAAAGATATAGTGGGTCCCTTGCTTTGTACAAAAACTATAGCATTAGTAATTAGTGGTAATGTATGAAAAATAAATTTAGAAGTCAAGAGCACATAATGGTGCTGAGGAAGTTCTGTATGCTGTGACAGTTGTGCTAATAACTGTGCATGGGGAAGTTCTTAACAAATTTTCCCCTTATCAATTCTACATGAAGTACGAACACTTCCTACAAGAAAGCCAAAAGATTTCTCTATTGTGTTATTTTGAAAGAAAACTTACACAAGAACAAGAAAGAATCTCAATAACCACCCTTGGTAAAAAAAGGATATCTCTACATAAAATGTTTCTGAAGAGGCATGCTCCAGGCCAGACAGGGACCAGCTATTATCCATGGTGTTGCCAAGCAACACTTCCTTGCATTCTTAAAATTAAAATTAGTTCTCTTTGATTTTGCAGAGCAATGGGGTTGAAAAGGAGGGGGCACACAAGCCATTCAAGTGAAAAAAGGAGCTGGAACTTTGTGTGCTTACTTATTCTCTGTGTAATTGAGTAATGCATGAACATCCCTGTTCTCTGGCACAAAGATTCATTTATAGTGGCCATAACTGTAACGAGTGAACAGGTGTGTATATCAGATGGAGCCCACCAGTGTTTCTGTATAGATTCAATTCCAAATTACAAAATATGGGTTGTTTTTTTTCTTTTTTTGTAATCAATGAATTGTTCTGTGCTAGCATGTACCTCATGCTGGAAAAGTAAAGTGATGCTTACAGGTGACTAACAAGGCAAAGACAAGTACAGCTGATCACCTCTTATCAGCATCATAAGACACCAGCTTCAGTCCAGAGAATTGGCTCCACAGTTACACAAAGAAATCAACTAATGAAGTCCCTGGATAAGAGATGACACATTTACTCCCCTAGAACTTGAAGAGGGACATTTTCTTGGCCTTAGAGGAGCACAGGCTGCACAAGAAGTTTTGGGAGATTTGAGAGAGCTGACATTAATATCTAGATGTAGAAAGTTGATCTCTTATGCATTTCTGAAGGCACAAAACTATGAAGAGATCCCAGAAAACCCACAAATGCAGGGGATCAGGTTCTAGTATGGATTGAGATACTGAATTCCAGGCATGGTAGGTGTCTATATGTGAGACAGATGTCTGAGCTTATAGGATGGAGCCAGTACAGTAGATGTACTCGAGTGAGATATCCATCTCATTCTCCAAGGATGGCACAGATGCCAGTGTTTTGTCACCTGAACAGATATCTTTAGGCTTGTCCATCTTTACTGATCAGTTCAGTGGCCGAGTTATGGACGACTATGTGAAGATATAGATCACCACTGATAATAATGAGAATTTAGATGTATGGCATACAGGCTGATATCTATGACATAGGCACCTGACGATGTCAGAAACTGAGGCCTAATGCTCCCCATAGGCAATAATTCAATTGTCTAAATATTGGCATCTACTTGTGTTTCAGCTCTGGAGGTATCCATCTGGCTGATATCCATCCAACATGCCATTCTTGGAGGATACAGCCCTACACTCACACCCTTGCCATTTTTACAAGCCTTACCCGCACATCTCAGACACTGTATGATTTCTAAAGGGGTGCTGGATGTTTTTGTTTAGGCAGGTCTCTGTGCCATCCAGTGCTTTGCTCTGCTTATATGCTGGTATCCATTCTCTAAGGAGCCAATCAGTGCAATTGTAAAGCAAATGGTGGGATTCATTTAATCAAATTTCAGAGGTTTAAGGTATAGGAGCAGGCTTCAGTTGCCAGAGCTGTCTAGCCCCATTTTTATCTGTATTTTATCCAGTATTATCTGAAATTTCTGCACAGGCCTGTTAGGTATGATACAGGACCTACAGAAAGACAGGTCTGGAAACAAGGTAAGATAATTTGAAATTTGAGATTTGAAATGTTAATAGGCACTTTTGTTTATGTAACTGAATTGCATCCTATGTGTCTATATCTAGGCTACCAAACCCATATGTCTTTTATAGTCTATAGAGGGAAACAGACCCTTTAGAGGCATGATAAAAATACAGAATCCTGATATAAATGTCTGTTCTGCATAGCCCGAATGTAGACATGCATTGTAATTGTCTAAAGCAAGGCAAGATGAACATGCCTGGAGTTTCCCACTTAGTTTCATCTTAACTGTAAAGCAAGGATGCCACTAGAAAGCAAGGTTAGATCTGCATTCTGTTTTCTGAGGAAACACTGCTTAAGAAAAATAAACATACCAAGTGTATTATTTTAATAACACCAGTGCCTACAGCCTATTCAAACCAGATGTACTTTCATGTGAAGGCTTTTTAAATGGTTTTGATTCGTTCAAAACATCGACTAAGAGCTTGCACAAGATGTTTCAAATGCAGCTCTAGATCTATTTACTTTGGTAAAGAGGAATAAAGATGTCTGAAGAGGTGATAATGTAAGAATCACCTATGGTTTTCATGACTACATAAATGTTACTGTTGTGCCAATTATATACTGGAGAGGTTAATAACCTCTAAAACAGTGAGCTATTAAAGCTTAATAGTCTAAGATAGAGTGACATTTCTTATACTGACATTATGTCATGCTCTCTGAGCCACTGTGTTCCTTACACTGTTGGTAAAGTTGAAGATTATTCCTGATCTCATTGTTCAAAAATTTGTTTCTGTGGTAACATCTAAGCATCTTTAGTGAGGCATGAGATGTGAATAAGTATGAACCACTGTACATGGTAGGTGGCAGGATTTCCAGGTGTGAAGGGATTATCATATAATCATGGAATATCTCAAGCTGGAAGGGACACATAGGGATCATCAAATCTAACTCCCTGCTCCTCATAGGACTGCCTAAAAATAAATCATGCTAATAAAAGCATTGTTCAGATGCTTTTTGAACTGTGACAGACTTGGTGCCATGATCACTTCCCTGGGGAGCCTGTTCCAGTGACAGAACACCCTAATTTTTTCTTACAAGCAACACAGCCACCCACACACACATCACAACCTATGATGGTTTTCCATAACAATTTTTCCGTTCTGTCAGTTTTCTGCAGAGCCCTATAGACAGTAATCTGAGGTTAACCCCTTTTCATTTGTGAAACTAAGCAGAACATTTCTACCCTGATAGACATTGTTAAAGTATAGGGGGGACTGCCATGACCTTCTCTGATTACAAGCTGAAGTTCATCACTCCATTTTGTTTCCCATCCAGCTGACTGAGAGGAAATTTCCAGATATAACTGAATGGAGAACAAGGTCCTAAGAGGGAGAAGTGTTGGGAAAGGAGTGTTAGAGTAACAAAAGTTAAGATATATGATTACAATGCAGTTAATGTAGGACATAATAATGAAATTAATATTTCTAAGAAAACTTCCAAACACTAGCAACAGAAAAATCTCTTGACATTGTTTTTTTTTGCTCTGAAAAAAACCACAATGCATGTGATTGATTCTCTTACAATTTATTTGAAATATGTTCTTAGTCTGATTTATAAAATGCATCACATTCTTTGAGTTGGGATGGAACCCTGAGTCTTAATTAATGCCTGTGCATCTTGTTTAGAAACACCCTGGGGCTGGAAATCTCCTTTATATTTCATTTATATATTCCTGTTTCTTCTCATTGTCCTACCTTGGGTTCATGACTTTAATGAAACACTTGGGTGACCAGTAGAGATAATAAAGTGTATGACATTTGCAAATGCCAGTTTAATAAACATCTCTGGAGATTCTGTGTAGTCATTGGCTTGTCTGAACATTAGAACAATGAAAAGCAGCTGTTCCTTTCCAGTTACAGCTTATGAACAGGTATAACCTGTGAACAGCAGATACACTGTTGTGCTGACTGTCAGTGTTCCTAGCCAGACAGTTTTCCTTCTTCACCATAATTACTGTAGATTATTCTTACAGAAACATACATTTAAAGTTCACCTGTCTTCTCCAATTACTTCTTCCAAGTACTGTAGGTTATTTCACCTGGCTTTCATAAATCTTAATTTTAAATACTGGGATCTTTTTTGTGTGTTTTTTTTTTTTTTTTAAATTTTATTTTTTTTTTAAAATTGCAGTTTTCTTCTGTTCCTAAACCTACTTTTCGCTTATTTTTTCTTGTATCTCTCTGACAGCACCAGGGCAAGATTTGACTTCTCCAGGCTAGGCTGCTCAGGAGTAGACATAAGCAGCACAGTCACCTCTTCAGGCTCTGAGGAAAGAGACTCAGCCTCTCTGTGTGCATTAATGTCATTCTTTAGGCTGCAAAGGTGACCCTAACATCCCAGAGTAAAACACTGCAGGCTGAAAAGCCAAAGCTGCTCCTCAGAATAAACACCGTGTTGTAATATTTTTAATAGACATACTGCAAATCACAGACCTTTTACAGGACAGTTGTTGTTGAATGCCCAGAGAGGCAAGAGGAATTACTGGAGTGCTGGGGGAAAAGGAATTTCCATGGCTTCCTTCTGATGGATATACTACGGTGTTGCTGGCAATGTGAATTTGCTGGAAGAGGAATGTGAGCTGTAACTTAGCTTTTGCAGTTTAACATTCAGGAATGTCTGCCAGCTGCTAGATAAATAAACATCAGTGAAACATAAGAGAGCAGAAGCATGAAGGAACATGCAGGAACCTGACATTTGGCACAAGGGAGTAACAGAAATTGTTAGAACTAATACTGAAAAGAAAGCAAATTTAGGGAAATAATGCGTAACTAAAGTTTCAATAAAAACAAGAATGATCTGAGATACCATTCCCCTCCAAGCTGACACAAAAATATTATTCTAATCAATTCCCTGGCACCCTTTAAAGGCACAAAAGTTAACTATTATTATCCATCATTCACTGGGAGAAAAATGAAGCAAAGACCCAGGAGAGCAGCAGAGCACATTGGCTGGGGGGACAGGATTATAACTCAGAATTCTTAGTTTCCGACAGGTCTAACCCTCTTATGTCTGAAAAACAAAACAGAGGAAGATTTAAAAAGAGGGCTGGAGATAGTGATGGGCATTTCCTAACACCTGAGCGCCTTTTTCAGGAGGCCTATTCATGTTCTTTTTGCATAGTTTCCGGTTGACAGTTCTGTTTCTGTTCAACCTGACACTTTTTGAGAATATATCAGTTAGATAATGAAGAGCAAAGAAGCAACAGGAAGACAAAGACCTTGCTTTTGTTGTTTTGTTAATCATAGTCTGTGAACTGCACAAAATTTCATCATACCATTCAACTACCCAGATGGGACTGGATCTTGGAACAAGCAAGTTCAATGCTATTGACCTCAATGGCTTCACAGACAAAAAGCTATTGGAGTTTTCCCCCCACGTCTAGAAAAATGGTTGTTCCTAAGAATGTGTTCTGCTAGGAATCAGATTACATTTTACTGAGATGGCTCTGGCTAAATCCAGAAACAAACTTTGTTAAAAATAAATAAATAAATGCATAATTCTTATGTAATGTTAACTATGTCAAATGTTCTGTCTTTGAAAAATTCTGGTACCTCACTGCTGTGGTGCAAACCATATTCTGGGATGTAACTACCTTTTCCAAGAACCTGCCTATGAGTACACTGAGTCCAAATAGTAATTTCAGAGAAAGAATGCAAAATCTCTATTTAAACTCCTGGCTGTGATCTATAAACTGCCCCCAAAAGCTCTTTAGATTTTTATTGATCATTCAAGTTAGCTGATGCAGGGGTTTTATTTTATTTTATTGATGTGATTTGATTAGGCGCTTTCCATTCTGTCTGTTAAGTGGGGTGACCTTTTCCATTGTGTTGTAAGACATGGAATTCCCTTGTGATATTCATTAATGAATTTCTTTGCCGAATGCTGCCCATCCATAGGCAGTGTCAGTTACAGGGTGCTAAACACTGCCAGCATAAAGTGTCCTTGGGCATCCTAAGTAATCGGCAACAACTTAGAAAGGGTGGAACAGTGAAGAGCTTGGGCTGAATGAGAAAGGCACTGATGCCTGAGCCTGAGTGGTGTCTGATCTCCAGGGAAAAATCTTTGTTATCTTTAGGGACACAAAGTATTTCACTATGATTAACTTAAAGAAGAGGTCGATCAATATAAGTCCACTCTCATATAGAACGTCAAGAATTTAGATCTCCTTAGAGTTTGCAACTGTTGGATAGCACAGGCACTCCCGTAGGCTCTGGGGAACATGGTGAACAAGAGCCCAAGCTAGATGTACACAGAATCAGATCTGATTAACTAGCTTGGTTTTAGCACCATTTAACTTTCGACCTGAGTTAAGAATTAGTCATATGCTCTCTCTGCAGGTTGCTAGCTCAAGCACAAAACCACACTAACGCAGCAATGCAGATATCAGACTAGAACCAGTACCAGTTCTCACTCCATTTCCCTGAAACACTTTTCCTTTGTGGAAAGTGTTAGGCATTTAGAGGTAACTCTTTTTGATCCCCTCCCAACTTCTGAAGGTACAGTTTGAACCATTAAAGAACACAGGCCTTCTGTGGATAGAGGCAGATGTCTCTATGCCATAGGACTTATGCATTCCTCTTGCCTTCATCATTGCCAAAATTCTAGTAAGAAAACTAAAATCATTGTTTTCTAGCTCTTTACGAGTGCTGTGCTTTACTTAATCTTCACAGCCACAGAAGTTCATGCTGAATTCCCATTGTGCGGATGACAGTATATAATTTAATGGTATCTTGATCTTTTAAGTCCTGTTTCATTTTCCTGTGACTTCCTCTTCACATCTCTCAAAGAAAGTGCTAATAATTTGTACACTGGATTTTTTGATACTATATATTTAATATTTTATTCTCAGATAAAAGGTATTATCTCTTTGAATTTTTGCTGTTATCTTGTGGAGAGGATCAGGGGACTTGGTTTGTCACCTTGGCACTTGTCATCTGCTTATGATTATTGGCATCAACTCTCAGATTAGTAGTCCATACCTTTTCCTACAGACCCTTTCACATACTGCTTTTATCACAGTCTTGTAATGCTCAATGCCCCAATTTTTGCTCCCACTTTGCCTTTCTCCTTCCTTTTGCAAACACACAGTTTTCTATGTTGTCTTACAGCTAACCACATTCCTTCTTTCCTTTTCCCTCTTGCTCAACTCTTCTGGTCACCTCCCATGGTCATCTTAATCCACATCCCTTGTCTTTGTCACTCCTTGTTGTCCTTCCCGCTTCACTAAAAAGGGGATTTTGTGGGAAGTTGAAATGGCTGTAGGCTTAGATATTGCCTGAAGTGATGACTTTGATACTGTGAGACTACTGTTTGTCGATATATGCAGTTTTCCCAGTCTCACAAACTGCCACACTCCCTACTCCCTCAAATTCCTATATACATTGAAGATTTTACTTTGCATATACACATTGTAATTTTTTACTTTTGTTTTCTTCTGGAATACAACTTCATGGATTCCTCTGGAATACAACTTGCTTAACTAGAGGCAAGAAACATGTCAATAAAAAAAAATTGTAGATTCTCATTTGATCAGTTAGTTGTAGGAGCAGGATATTAAGACAATGCCCAATACTGTAAAAATTACAATAAGATTTGGCAATCTAGCAATGGAGTTAAAGTATTGAGCAAATGTAACTCCTTGTTCATATTTTTTTCTTTACTTAGGGAAATGGGGTGAATATAACTAAAATAGATCACAAATTTAAAATGGAGAGAAATTTAATCTGAGATATAAGGCTCAGCTCTGATTGCCCTGTGTGCATCCTGAAAAATTTTCTTGAATATGAAGTAACCACTGCTTCTGTTGCCATGTCAAAGTGACATGCAGATAGAGCACTTCATCAACATAGTAACACTTCTGTACTATCTCATATAATATTTTTTTTTTATGAAAGCAGCTTTGATGTTTGGATGCTATTTTTATAACAATTCATCAGCTTCTCTTCATACTGATTACACTTTTTAGTTAATATATACCAAAAGTGTTTCTAGGCAAGTACTAATTAAAGCTATCATTATGGACAAATAGGAGAATAGAAAGAAAACCAGTCTGAGTATGGAGTTTTGCCTTTAACCCTTTCATATTCAACTGGGAAGTGTCTTCAGGGCTTCATAAAGGCAATTTAATAGCAATTCTTTGTACTGCTCTTTTGTCAGAGGTACATTAACATCAACTTATTTCTATACCCTGATATTGTAAGTGCAGCGGAATGAATATCCTTATTTAAGTGATGGAGAAACAGCTAAGTCACCACAAAAAACATGGTTTCAATTATTTCAGACGCACATTCTACTCTTCAGATTTGGGAACAAATAAGGTGAAATTATAACACAAATTTGAAATACTGAAAATGTAGCCACTCTGTTCAGAGAAGGAATGGCAATGAAATGAGATTTTTTGGTGCTGTTCAAAGCAGAACTTTGCTTAGTTTAGATAATTTAATGTATCACTCTTCTGTAATTACCTTTTCAGTTTTTAGCCTGATTTTGTAAGGAGATGTGGCTTACAAGATTCTGGTGTGTATCTGTCTGTGTGTGATCTGAACAACTTTTAAACTTTGGATCAAATTCATCACACTGACAGATCAGACGAGTTTTCTACAGTTATGAAAATAGGAGCTCAAGTTGAGAATAGAGATACTTTGTTTTCTCATGGAAGAAAGGCTAAAAAAAGCCCTTACCTCTATTTTCTCAACAGAGAATCAATATATGCTCAACTATACAACTTGTTCACCGTTTTACTTCCACATGGTTTTCCCATGACTTGTTTATTCTATGCCTTTTGGCACTTGCTTGGGTATGCATAAATATGATTCAACACACTACCTTTCTTCATCAATGAGCAAGTCCTTAGGTCACACTGAGTTCAGTAGCATTTAAACACAGGGTATCTTGAACTAAGTAGCAATAAAAAGGATGCCAAAAGGAGGCTATTTACCTCTTCTTTGTGCTTCTGAGTGACATGAAATTCACGATGGCAACGGCAGTGCTCCAAAGCTACATTAGTGTGGGCAAAGTGATTTCAGTCATGGCAGCAGCCAGGTTTGCATGTCTTCTTGATGCCGCAGCTGGATTGATATGGACAAATTGGCTTGGACAATCAAATTTGCCTGAAACTGGCTAGTCCTACAAGATCTGGGCAGCCTGGGATTTTTTTAGACACACTGTTATAGCTGACTCTAAGTCTGTTTGCTCTTTATACTGTTGCTTATACTCAGATCATTAAATAATCAACAGTGGGCAGTTATTACTGCAAGTTTACAGAGAACCTTGAAATGAGACACCTGAATTTAAATACTGCCAGTATTTTAATACTTGAGGGTGTTCGCTAGAGATAAAATGGAAATACACGCAAAACATAAAACCTTTACAATTACCCCTTCCGGAGTAGAAAACAATATTTATTTTGGTCTTAAATCCAGCCATACAGTTAAACCCCAAATCAAGAAAAATCTTAAAAGAGCTTAGCCTTGATACAGATTTTCTGAATTACATGAAGGCTACACACTTGTTTAAGGATTTTATTATAGTGGAATGACGTCATGCAGCAGGATTGAGCCAATATATCTCCAGGCTACAAATGCAAGACTTATCTTGGCAAGATATAAAAATGAAACCTCTGCAAGTTTTGCTAAACAAATGAAATGAAACTGGAAAGTGCAAATGGAACCAGCTGTATTTAGTATGTGTCAGTGTGTTATGAAACTGAAAGAAATGTAAGTACATGCTAGGATTGTGGGAGGTAACATGAAACAGGCTATGAACTTTGAGTAATTTATTTAATATATAAAAACTGATTAAATGGTGGTGGTTCTGAATTAATTATAGGTTTTATTTGATGTATCAATTATTGCTTTAAGTTATTGAAGAAATAAACAACCAGGTGTAAACCTTTAACACACTCAACACTACTCCTATACCTACTTTTTCCTCTGCCACGGGAAATGAATCTTTTGACTTTGGACATACAATTAGTTCACTTAAGTGAACTTTAAGATTTCTTTCATTTTTAGCCTGAAGTTTCCATTATCTTTCTGCCAAAAATAAGTTAACTGAAGATGTGTATGATTCACTTATTACCAAAGATATAACTTTGCCGAGGTCAATAATGCTAAGACGATCCGAGGGGAGGCAAAAAAATGGAGCCCTTTATTGGACTTAGAAGTTCATATTTAAAGGATTTAGGGTTTACATATTCAACAGGGGGTTGTAACTATTACAATTTATTACAAATAGGGGATTTCAGGGAGGGGGACAGGTATTTGGGTCTGCAGAATGCAAGGATTCAGGGAACACAAAGGGATAGATAGGGTACAATAGATCTTCTGCAAAGGTTTGATGAGATCAGGATGTAGACTCTTTGGCTTGGGCAGGGCATGTGATAACATCATGCAAGGAGTTTCTCCACATCCTGCTGCAGGAAAAATCCACAGGGATGAGGTCAGTGAAGAGGAGTTTTCCCAGCTTCTGTAGCCCATGGCCTTTTGTGAAGACCACTCAAATCTCTCTCTGCAGATATTATATTTTGGGATCCAACATAACTTATTTTTTTCTCCAGAGAACAAGCCACTCTTTTCTATGTGGTCTATGTGAACAACTCTTACTAATACCTAAATACTAATATGTTTAGATTCACACAATCATCCAGGGAAAACCAAAAATAATCAATACATCTGATTCTAGCAATGGGCATGGGGCTAAATCCTTGGAGATATGCAGAACTACTGAATAATCTTCTTTTATCAATACACTCTTGTTCTGAGGCAAATTCACCCTAACTCAGCCAAAGACTTGACAGTTTGGAGACTCTCAGCTGTACAAAATAGCGCTTTCATGAGAGCTTGTGCTGACTCCGTGTACATAAACATAGTCATCCGATAGGTTGAAAAGCCTGTGTTCCTTTTATGTTTTATTGCCTAGAATTCTGATGGTCATGATGTTGCACAACATCAATACACACAACTCACACAGGAAAGGTCATTTACTGATCAGGTTTTGCTGAGGTGAGTATGGACTTTTATGTGAGTATTGATTTAAATGTTTGCCTCATTTGCCGTAAACACTAGAAATCAACGTAAATTGTTGCTGGTAGCACTTTGTTTCCCTTTTTACATACTTTTCTAAAAGCTTCTCTACATTAACCATTAGTTATTTCAGAAAATAATTTCACCATGGTTATACTTACATTAAAACACCTCAGCAAGAGAGCTCTGACAGCCTGTTGTGTTTGTTAATTTAGTTCACAAGCATTGTGGCTTTCAACATTTTTTGGACATTTTCCCACATATCTGAAAATAACACAGGTCAATATCATTTTATCAGTAAATGGCTGAGATGGTTGAAATAAATGATTTAGTCCTTTTTAAAGACATAGATGGCTGTAGGGTAAACAATCTGTGAATTAAGAGGTGTCCTGGTTCTGGCCAGGACAGGGTCAATTTTTGCAATAGCTAGGAGGGGGCATGGCTGTGACCTGGAGGTTATTCTCTATCACCTCATGTCATTGACCAGGAATGGGGGAAGCAATCCCTTCCAGGTCAGGGTAGCATGGCAGTGGTTGGGTATTGTCAGGCTTTGCATGGTACAGTGGTGAGCATTTGCATATAAACAGCTTGCCTCTCCTACATTTGTTATTAATATTGCTGCAGTTACTGTTCATTTTCTTATTCCATTGCTGTTTCCAGTAAATTGTTCTTATGTCAACCCATGACCTTTACCTTTTGTACCTCCAATTTTCCTCTCCAGTCTGATGCAGGGGAAGGGGAGAGTGAGCAAGTGGTGCATAGCTTGGAGTGGTTCAGTGGGAACACTACACTGGAGAATATCATTCCTAAAATAGGAAACCTAAATAGGTCATAGGAAAGACTCAGAACCTACTAGAACCTCATTTCTTCCATTTAATGTGCCACTTGTTTTCAACTGAGATGTTGAGGAATAATAATGAAACTAGTAAAAACAAAAGCAATTTTGTTTGCAAGATACATTAGCCTATTTTTCTTGATGGCTTACTGCAAAGCAATTTTTTTCAGTGAAAAAAAACATGGCAATTTGTCCTCTGGTCTCTCCTGATTTTTAAGTATTGCAGCACTGCATATTTAGCTTGTAAAGAAGATATCCTGTGACTCCTTTTACTGATGAGTTTGCTTAAATCTATTCCAAAGCTGTACTGGAAACATGACTCTAAGCTAGATTGAACTAGACTGATAGTTCAAATAAATTGGCAGAAAGATGATTTATTTTTTTAACTTTACATTTACCAATGTGTAGGATCCCAGCATTGGAGCATGGATCCAACAAAGAGGTTTTATTTTAAAAATATGCAAGGCTCCAAAAATTCACCTGCTGAATTTTTAGAAGAGCCCTTAGCACCTTAAGAGAGATCACATAGGAGAAAAGCTGCACACATTTTCTCAGAGGGTACTTCTACTGGTAAACTTCAGAAAAATAAGAGTATTTGGCAAAAGTTTGAAGGGTAACATTCAACCAAAATAAAGCATTCCACAAAGCACTGACTGAACACATGCTAACACTTATGACTTAGCAAAATCCAGCCCATCTGGTTCTTAGTTACTCAAAATATTTAAAAAAGAGATTAGGAGCAGAAGAAGTAGTAAAGAAAGAGAGAGAAAAGGAAAAAATTATAGCAACCAACAGTGGAGTCCTGTGAGAGTTCAACTTCCATGTGGCCAGGTGGCAGGGTTGAACTTTGGCCCCCGTGTGGTCACACTCCTCAGCCCCCAGGTGGTACTTGTATTATGCCAGCCAGTCTGGGTCTGGGTCAGGGGCTCCAAGGTGTGGTATAGGGGAGTGCTCCTGGTGTCCAGTGACTGACAGCTGCTCTGGGCTGCCCCGGGAGATTTGCGATGCTGCCATGTGGGACAGGGCACCACTCCATGAAATTTGACCTCTTCCTTCCCACCCTCCCCAATTTGAGTTGGTCTAAGCCAATAATTACTGTAATAATTCAGCGTCTCACACAGTGTAAAATTAATTCTAAGATTAGATTAAATATTTTAAAGTCTATTATAGGAATAATAATTTGGGAAATGTCCTTTTATTAGCTTAAAACTACGACTTTAATGTATTTTGTCTCCAGATTGTGGCTACATAAATGATTGCTTAATTTAATATTTTTTTTTTGCATAAGTATGCCTGCCTGTTACCAGCCTGAATTCTGTGAAGATTGGTTCTATTTTCAAATGAGTAATTATGTTATTGATACAGATGTGATAATGAAAAATCAAATAGCTTTATTATATTGTATACAACACTTAACAGAAACAGATGCCATTAAAGCTAGCAAAAATACTGAGACCTATAAGAGTGCACAGAGAGACTGAAAGCTGAATAGTTTATCCTTGCAAGGGAAAGAGGGTTATTACTTTGAGAAATTACAGCTCTCCTTTTATTCTCTCTACTGATCCAGCTCCTATTAAAGTCAAAGGAAAGGCTCCTGTTGGCTTCAGTGAGACCAGACTGGAGCTTTGTAATACCTATGAGTCTCTGAAATAGAATAAATCTTCCTCTCTCATTACTTTAGAGCTGGCTGATTTGTAAGTGCTGAGTTCTACTGTCACCTTTCATTCTGTGCAATCCAAAATATTACCAAAGCAATTGTACTAGCTCCAAGCAAGTATCCAAGCTTGGCATCTCAAGTGAAATTGGTGCTATGGGCAAAATGGGGACACAATGGATGGGACAAGATTAATGGTGCTTCTTAGTGTAATTCAAGGCACAGCTACCAAGAACTGGAGGCAGGAAACAGTGAACTGAGGGTAGGCTAAAAAACAAGTTCATTTTTTGTGACAATAAAGAGATTAATTGGAACAAAAATACAAACTAGGCTGGGGATAGATTACTGCTTATAGATAAGGAAAAAATTAGAAAATTTGCTAGTATGTGCTCATCTTTATATACAGGAAATACTCCTTGTGAGTTCCAGTTCAACACTTAAAATACACACTATATGTTTACTCAGTTCCAGCTTGAGTAAATCCATTTATTCTCAGGTTTGCAAACCTAACCTGATGTTTAGTTCTTCTTGAATCATGAACTAAAAAAGAAACATTTTCAAGACAAAAAGACTCAAAGATGGCATAGAAGAAAAACAAAATATTGCAAGTTGTCATCTAAAGTATATTTATACAGAATACAAAACAGTAACAAACCACTTTGGGGAGGAGTTATGATTACAACTCTCTGACCTACTACAACAACACAAAGCCAGCACTGAATTTTAATTCCTTGAGAAGAGATATGTGGAGTGGGAAATAGAACTTAGTCACTGAATTTCTGCATGCATATTATTTCTGCATTGCTTTGTCAACTACCTTACAGTGTTTACTGTAAAAAGTGCGTTCCACTACATCATCCTAAGTGTCCCTCAAAACATACACAGAACAGGGAGTTTTAATAAATGTATCTATTCTGACAGAATTACATTTTGTTCAAAGGTGCATTCTGGCAATATTAGCTAGGCCAATATCCAGATGGACACTCTGGATACCTTGCAGCCATATCACAGAGTAAATGTCTTCTGCAATCAGTGTATTGCTGTATAATGAACGTCAGTCAGCTTTTCCCCCACCTCCGCTCCAGTTGCAGTGTCTCAATTTTAGCAGAAGGAAACCAGAGCCTGTAGGCTGCACAGAACCTCAGGTATAATCCAAAGAGGTTTCTTAATTTGTCCATCTGGGGAGTAAGTTCTGGGTTTGTTTTTTTTTTCCTTAGGGATAGAACTGTTCCTTCTTTTTCCAAGTAATCTATTTTTAAGTCCAGATGTGTATTTATGCATATGTTTGTGTCAAGCACATTAAGATAACATTTTTTTCTACAATAAGAAATCAAGAAACATAATACTTGGTAATTTGGTACATCTTAGTAGATTTATTTAAATATGAAAGTTTATGACCTTTTTCTTGATGTGTATGTACTGAAGAAAATGCCACCTCAGCTTTCCTTCTGTCATACCACTTACTGACATACCACTTACCACTGGTATTGTCCCCAGCTGAGAAGAAAGCAAGAACTGACCACAACACCTATGGTTATTCTCCATTTTATCTTTTCCATCTAACTATTCAAGAGAACTGGAAGAGGTTAATGTCACCTAATGAATCAGCTGATACAGGATCAGCTTTAGGGCAAATATGTCTTACAAATCTTCTGCAAATGCAGCTTCTCTCCTAGAAGCTGATGAAACCAGAGTGGAGCAGACTGAGCATCCCTTGCACAGATAGTCTCCATGCAGCTGATGGTCTGCTTACCATGACTCAAGTTGCTGGGAGGCCTGCTCCTGTAGGCACTGCTGAGGGGACCCCTGACCATGGTAGCTGATTGGCAAAGAGGAAGAATAAACTATCACTCACGTTAGATACTTCCTGTGTAGTGCCCACAGCTAAGATCATCATTCTAAGCTCCTTCTTTTGTCAACAGAGAATAAAATCATAGAATCATAGAATCATCAAGGTTGGAAGACACCTTCAAGACCACCCAGTAGAACTACCAACATGGCACTACCACGGTAACCACTAAATTATAACACCCAGCACCTGATCCAGACACTTATTGAACACCTCCAGGGATGGTGACTCTACAACTACACTGGGCAACCTATTCCAAAATCTGACCACTCTAACAGTGACATTTTTTTTCTAGTATCTAATCTGAATCTCTCCTGTCTCAGCTTAAGGCCATTTCCCCTGATCCACTCAACTTCAGGCATGGCAGAAGAGCCCAGCTCTCACCTCACTACAACCTCCTTTCAGGTAGTTGTGGAGAGTGGTGAGGTCCCCCCTGAGCCTTGTCTTCTTGACACTAACCAAACCCAGCTCCCTCAGATGTTCCTCCGAAGACATGTTTTCTAGACCCTTCGTGAGCCTTGTTGCCCTTCTCTGGACACAAAATAAATAGCAACTGTGGGTTTCATCTGACCTAGAACATTCACATGGTTCATTATGGATGTTTTAACACAAACGAATTTGTTCAAATTCTAACTATAAAGGACAATTATACTGACTTGCCCAGGCACAGTAATTAAGGCTAAACATGCCTACACATGCTCAGACAGATAAAATGCCAGTATGATTACAGTGGACCATAGTGATAAGATAGAACTCACAATTATTGTATTACCACCACAACTGGTGTGATGGCTATTGTTTCTGGTAATGCCATGAAGTTAAGTGTCTTTTCCACACCCTGTGAGTTGTCTGGATTATCACTTTCACTTCAGGTTATATATCTGAATTCCCCAGAATGGAGTGGCTGGATTTGCTCAAATGTAATACATTTTATCATGTTTTAATATATATTTGTTTGGGTGTCTTAATAATCTAATAATGCTTCAACAATACTTTAAGGAAACAAATCCTTTTAAGAGAGAACGAAGTAGACACTGATTCAAGTAAAATATTTTTAACTGGTCAGCTTGTCCAGCTTGAAGGTCTCTAGAGGATTACACATCTACCATGCAAATACATGCACACAGAAGAGAGAGCAGGGTAACATACCGAATAGTTGGGAACAGGATTCTGTAAGATGGTATGGGAGACTGCATGAGAGAGGCAGCATTTGTCAGGTAACTGTGTTGATCAGCAACTTGTTTTCATGCTACAGGCTCCCTTTATGCCTCCTTCTCTCTGTTTTCTTTTGGTTCTGATCCACCTTTATCCCATCCTATCCAGTCTTTGGCCATTATGGAGTTTTGCATATTCCCCTCATTCCTTTAAATAACACCTAATAATTTTGCTTTTCCCCAGGAGACCCATGATAACTCCCTCTTTCCAGTTACACAGTTCTTGCTGAACTTCAAAGCATCATATTTTCTTCAAAAGCACTTCCTAGACCCATCATAAATGTTAGTGTAGCTGCATCTTAGCTACCTAACACTTAATTACAGTTTGGGAAAACAAGCTGGACAAATTGAACCCTTTTATGAAGACTTTCTAAGAATAAAGAACCAGGACTAGAGGAAATTGTCTTAAGTTGTGCCAGGGGAGGTACAGCTTAGATATTAGAAAAAATTTACTCACTGGAAGTGTTGTTAGGCATTGGAAAAGGCTGGCCAGGGAGGTGGTGGAATCATCATCCCTGGAAGAGTTCAAAAGCTGTGTGGGTGTGTCACTTGAAGATATGGTTTAATGGTAAATATAGGCGTGCTAAGTTAATAGTTGGACTTGATCTTAAAGGTGTTTTTGAAACCTAATGATTCTATGAAAGCAAGTTTTTTAGTATAATTTTTCTTCCTACTTCCATTATTTCAAAATTCATTATTTGAGGCAATGAAGTAATTTAATAAACCAGAATTCTTATAAGAGTAAAACCTGCAAAAGTGAGCTCCTTGGGCTTGAAAATTGACATCTAGCAATCTCAAGGATGTTTAAAGTTGAACTTTTTTCTTCTGTATTTTCTATCAGGTACTTCTACTTGAAGTTGTTCAGTGCTCTTTTTGTACCACCTAGAGAACCTGGGCACCCAGACTTGCTACTTAGGTTGTCACAAGTAAGTGAGAAACTCAAAAAATTGATTTTTTCAGCTCTCATTCTTTCATGTGGTCTCCTGTATTTGTAACCCTTTATATTTTAATGCGATTTTCACATTGTTTGTATTAAATTAAACCACACCGAATCTTAGCAAACACAACTTGTGAGTCACTGCATATGCTTTCTGATTTTTATATTAATTTGATGAATTTTCTAAGTCTTTAAATTGGAAACAGTCTAAAAAAAATGGATTACTCTGATAGAAGTTTCAGTTAAAAAAAAAAAGAAGAAAAGCGAATCCATAGTGTAGTCAATCAGGAAATATTATGCTAATTACTCTAAAGATAACAGCTGTTCATACTCTTCAGATTATTAACACCTTCTACACACCAGCAGGGAAGCATCCCATGCAACGCAAATCTTCCATGTGCAAACAACTGCTGCTCCTTCACAGGGAAGTGGATAATATATTCTTGTCTCTGACAGAACAATAGGTGAGCAACAGCAGGCAGAACAGAAGCTTTACAAGTTTCAAGATTTTGTTAATGTCATTGGCACTGCAAACCGTACTATACATATGTTACCAGTAGAAAACAAATGTGGTTCTTATAAAGCAAAAGTCACATCCAGCCTTTTATACATAAATAAATTACTAGATTATGCCAGCTGTTACTTTTTTTTTCTCTTTGACTTTACCTGATTAAAAATGGTGAACTCAACATTATTTCTGAAGTGGCTTTGTGAAAAGGTCAATTTTTGACTTTATAAATCAAATCTTTAGCCAAATTATTATGGTGTCCTTATTTTCTGGATTACAGAAGTAGCTTTCAGCATATTGATACTTTAAATGTTCTGCTCATGTTATAGAGAAGGGGAAAAGAATGCTGTTTATTGAGAAATTCTTCCCTACTGAGGGAATCTGGCTGTGAGCTGGGGAAAGGTGGAACAATGTTTTATCTACAAAAAAATATGACTTGAATAATAAAGAAAAACACATTCTAAATCTCTGTAATGTAGGCTTTGAAAATGGAGTGTTAAGTCTAAGAAAAAATTACAAGCAAGTTGCAGAATTAGCAAGCTCATGGGCTCTCTGATCTGTTGCACTTGGAGTTTAATTCAAGTTAATTGAGACATTTAAAAGTTGTAAAAATTATAAGAAAAAAGAGTAAAGCAAAGAGGAAAGCCACCAAACCTCTAACTCCAAAGTAAATGAGATAGTCACATGATAAAACTATCCCTTAATGCTGTGTTATGCTTGTTCTGTGAATGACTCACAAGGCAAGGCAGGTGCCCTGCATGCTTGCTTTGGCAAAGCTGTAGGCAGGTGCCTGTCGTTTTGCTGATAACCAACCAGATTTACAGGTTGTTACCCTCAGCATCCCCTACTCCCCTTCACCCCTCGCACTAGACAGAATATCCAAAATTGAGATTTCCCACACGTTATGTAGGCAGTTCCTGCTTAATACCTTCCCACCAAAATGCTCTGCATCTGCTGTTCTTCCACCTGCCCTTCACTATTCAGGTGCCTGAGCTATTCTGCATCATTTTGCCTGTGGTGGGGCACCCCAAGAACAAAATGAGAGGCAGTATCTCTTGAAAAAATTATGACTTTCCTAACAATTTGTTTGTCATTTATTTGCATTGCTCACAAAATTTGCAGCTTCTCTGATACTTCTGGTCAGCTTACAGCTAAGGAACATCCTCTTAAGAGGGTGAGTCACCCTGGGTGAATCAGCTCTGCATCACTCTGAAGCACTGAGGTGCATTTTGAATCATACCAGCTGAGGAATGAGCTCAAGGAACTACCAAAACACAAATTACCACCTCTATTACCCAGAATCCATGTACAGAGGATAACAGGATCAGGTATTGGGATGCTGCCTCTTTGTGTAGGGATGGAGTCAGAAAGGCCATGGTGCATCTGGAGCTGAACTTGGCAAGGATGCAAAGAATAACAGTTATGTCACCCAGAAAAGAAAGCATTCCCCCACAATGAACATGACTGGCAAACTGGTAACAATGGATGAGGAGAAGGCTGAGGTACTCAATGTTGAGCCTCAGTCTTCAATGACAACCTCTCTTCCCACACCTCTCAGGTGGATGGACCACAAGGCAGGGACTAGGGGAGCAAAGTCACTCCCACTGTAAGAGAAGATAAGGTTCATGATCATGTGAAGAACCTGATTGTGCAAAAGTCTATGGAACCTGATGAGATGCATCCCAGAGTCCTGATGTAGTTGCCAAGCCCCTCTCCATGATATTTGAAAAGTAACATCAGTCAGGTGAAGTTCCAGGTGACTGGAAAAAGGGGAAGATTGCACCCACTTTAAAAAAGGTTAGAAAGGAGGACCACAGGAGCCACCGACCTGTCAGTGCCTGGGAAGATCATGGAATAGACCCTCCTAGAAGATATGCTAAGGCACATGGAGGGCAGGGAGATAATTCAAGACAACCTTCACCAAGGGCAAGTCTTGTCTGACTTACCTAGTGGCCTTCCATGATGGACTGATTACATCAGTGGACAAGGGAAGTGCTACAGATGTCATCTGTCTGGACCTCTGTAAGGCCTTTGGCACGGTCCCCCATAATATCCTTCTAAATTGGAGAGAGATGGATTTGATAGGTGGACTGTTTGGTGGACGAGGAATTGGTTGGCTGGTCACATCCATAGGGTAATGGTCAATGGCTCAGTGACCAGGTGGAGATCAATGACAAGTGACCTCAGGGGTCTATACTGGCACCAGCACTGTTTAGTATCTTCATCAGTGACATAGATGAAGGAATCAAGTGCACCATCAGCAAATCTGCAGATGACACCAAGCTGAGGAGTGAGGTTGACACGCAAAGGATGGGATGCCATCCTAAGGGGCCTGGACAAGCTCAAGGAGTGGGTCCAAGGGAACGTCAGGAGGATTAACAAGTCCAAGTGCAGGGTCCTATACCAGGGTAGGAACAACCACCAGTATCAATACAGGCTGGGAGGATGAACAGATGGAGAGCAGCCCTGCCAAGAAGGACTTGGGGTGCTGGTGGGTGAGAGGCTGGGCATGACCCAGCAATGTGCACTTGCAGCCCAGAAAGCCAATCATGTCCTGAGTTGCATCAAAAGCAGCATGGCCAGCAGGTCAAAGGATGTGATTTTGCCCCTCAACTCTGCTCTGGTGACCTGGAGTGTTTCATCCAGCTCTGGGGTCCCAGCACAGGAACATGGACCTGTTGGAGTGAGTCCAGAGGAGGGCCACGAGGAGTTAGAGGGATGGAACATCTCTCCTGTGAAGAAAGGCTGAAAATTTGTATTGTTGAGTCTGGAGAAGAGAAGGCTTTGGGTGACCTTATTGCACCTTTTCTGTATGTGAAGGAGGTTTATAAGAAAGATGAAGACAGACTTTCTAGTAGGGCCTATTGTGATAGGGCAGGGAGGTTAAAAAAAAAACACAACCAAAACCAAGGGAGTAAATTTAGAATAGGTATAAGGAAGATATTTTTTACTGTGAGGGTGCCAAAACACTGGAACAGGTTTCCCAGAGATGGAGATGAATGTTTCCAAACCCTGGAAACATTCAAGGAATGGCTGCATGGGGCTCTGAGCACCTGATCTAGCGGAAGGTGTCCCTGCTTCTTGCAGGGGGGTGGACTAGGTGACCTTTAAAGGTCCCTTCCAAACCAACCCTAGTATCTCCCAGCCAATTTGAAAGAGATTATTTTCACTGAGTTTTAGATGTTTCCAGTGTAAAAACCTGAGCTAGTTCCCTGTGGACCCCTTGTCAGGCAATGGGTGTTTTTAGAGCAAAAGTAAATTTGGCAAATTGAAGTGCTTAGTTTAGGATGAGGTGAATTAAACCACAGAAAGTGTTCCACAGACAAGAAAGTGAGAATAGAGTAATTCACTGAGATGCAATGCTTGTATTGAAGTGGACTAATGCCGTCTTTTGTATTTAACTTACAGTAATCCTTGTTTGAATTTTGTTGAATATAAAAATGCAATACAAATACATCAGCTTGTAATTCTATTTTAACATCATCCTGTGTAGTAAGAAGATCTTTAATGCACAAAAACTTTCAGAGAGGTGTTAAACAAGAAACTCTGCCTCCTCTGATTTTAATAAAGGACAGTGCTATGTTAGAAACTTCTGCAAGGTTTATTCTGTTCTAGACATCTGAAGATTTGTTAGAAAAAATTAGAAGTTAGCCCACTCATAGAAGCTTGCTTAGATATTAAAAATCTCCAAAATTAGAGTGATTTACTAGCTGCGGTGCCAAGGATTATGGGATGCTTGATTTTTGAGTCTAGCTCTTTCCTAGCAATTACTGTTTTAACTGGAGTGTAAAATTGAGCATCTCCAAAGTTTTTATCTATTGAGGAAAATAGGAAAAATATTTACTTTTAGTACTTATTTAATCATCAACTCTGCTAAATTGTGGTTTGGGCTGGGGTTTTTTTTTATGTTCTCTTTCATTTTGCATATTGTCCATTGCTCTTTTTTTTCTCTATTTTTCTCTGGTGCACGAGGACACTGTAGAATTTCCTGAAGGAGACTGCCACAAACTAGCTTAAAAAGATCTGTCATAAAACTAATTTAATCTTCTGTCCATGGTTTCATGGGTGTTGGATCAGCCCTGGAGAAACTGGTCATCTACTTGAAGTAGCTGGTTACTTCAAAAGCACGACTGATGCTTCCCTTCCTTTGCTGATTCACACAAAGTAATAGATTAACCAGAGCAAGCAATTCGTGATGTACAGCTGAGCAAAGACATAGTCCTCTTTAGGAGTCTTAATTGCCATTTTGTAGCTTTTGCTCTTGTGTTTTAAACCTACAGAAGAAAGAGATATCTCCCTGCAAACTAGCAGAATTCTGGGGGACACCATGTGGAACAACAGTAAGGTTTTTCTGCTCAACTTTCTTCTTCATGGTTCTCCAGTCAGGCCAAATCTAAATTTTACCATCCTTCCTTGACAAGTGAGGATGCAGACAGGCAGTCATCAGTTTAGTATGAGGTATGAGCTTCCCTAACTCCTCAATCTAAAAATGTCCCTGTTGCTTTCTTGTAGGAGATCAGGAAGCAGAAAGCCTCCTGTCTTCACTGAAGCCAACTTTAGACAGCAGAGATATTTACTGACAGGTTGCAAATGTATATATATACCATGCACATTGATTTGTATTCCACCTTCCACGATAATTTACAGAGACATAAAGGATTTTTCCAGACCTTGCCAAAGATCACATTCAGTCTTGATCCTGGGAGCGCTGAACCTGTCTGCAAATCTGGAGGGGATACACTGGCAATTCATTTTATTCCAAGCAGCTTTGGAAGCAGGACTGTGTAAGTAGATGGAAGCTAGATTAGCCAAACCTTCTCTTCCATACAGAACAGTCAATTACATATTCCCTGGCCCACTCATCCAGGGACTAGTCCCATGCAATCCTCACATCTCTCATGGAAAGGCATGTTTTTGGTGACATGTAATAGCTCCCCCAGTACCTTACAGGGGGTCATCAAGGAGATGGAGTCACGATTCTCAAAATGGTGTATGGCAGGAGGAAAGCAATGGGCACAGGTTGAATCAAGACAGGAGAAACTTTTTCCTCAGAGTACAGTCAGGCAATGGACTGGTTGCCCAGAGACGCCAAACAGTGACCATCCCTGGAAGACCCAGTTGTGCAAAGCCCTTAGCAATCTGGTCTGATCTCATATCTCACTATGCTTTGGACAAGTCTTTAAACTAGCTGACATCCCAAGGTTTCTTCCAACCTGAATTTTCCTGTTAGTGTTATGAAGTTCTTTCAGCTGCTTCTTCTTCCGGTCTGTTTTTTAACTAAGATTTCCTAGTTTGCAGCCTTTCCAGATTGTTTAGCAGGGAAGCAGTTTTGATTTAGGTTGTTTCTCTCTATCATTCTCTGTGAAGTAAAGTGTCTTCTGCCACTGAGTGAAGAAGAAAAGGTAAAGGTCAAATCACCTGAATGTTAGGATGTGCAGCATGGATCCCTACATCTGGACTACTTGTCTAGACTCACACTGTAACTGATAGAGAGAAAGTGATATTTTTGGGATGACTAATCTCACCTGAAGGCAGATTTCTAGAATAGGTTGTCTGGATCACACATAAGGATATTTTTCTCCACTGGCTATACTCCAAGTTTAGATGAATAGCTTAGTTGTAGCTGCCTGTAATATAGTTGCCCCCACAGAGTTAAATGAGATCATTCATACCTGAAATGCCAGCAACTACCCACCACCCTTCCTATCTGTGCTGTACACTGAGAACTGCATAAGAGACTGAAAGCAGCGATCTCCTGAGATCCTTTGCCTTTGCAGATAGTGGCATGTGAAACCCTGTGGGACTAGTTCAAGGGTAGCATGATCCTGTGGGCAAAAATAGCTTTGTCCATTGTATGGAAACCACAAATGACTGATAGAGCTTCAGAAAAAATGTTGATAACAAAAATTGTGATTCTTGCATATCTGCCGTCATAGCGTGAATCTCATGGAAATAGTCTAGCCTTGCCCTTGTTTTATATTCAGTAGATGACAGCTCATTTTTCAAGGATTAATACTTCTAGGAGTGGGGAAAGGAGAAGAAATACTAGGAAATTGGCATTGCAATTGTGTACCTTAATCCTACTAGCTAAATTGTAATTCCAAATTACTCCTTCTGCTTGCAGAAGGATCGGGAGCTTATACGTGATCTACCTCACGTTCCTATTTATTAGGTTTATATACAGTTCCTCTGAGTACTTTTGGTATATGAAAGAATTGTATGCCAGGAAAACTGACTGAGGTTGCAGAATTTCAGGAGGCCTGAATGACTTTTTACATATCTTCTACTCAGATACACACACAAGGCTGCAGGTTACCTGGATCATGGGAAATTAAATGCGCTATCTCCCTCTGATGATTCCAGTGACTAATGTGCAGACACCTTTCATATTTCAAAGTACCAGCACATTAATCTGATCAATTTAGGCAAGTGATGTCAGTTGTATAGAGTCATTTTGTAGCAGAAGCCTTAACTTTGAAATAATAGCACTGTGTTAATTTACTGCCTAAGTAGAACAATAGCTTAGAACAAGATTCATTTTGACTTTGCCAAAAAGCATACAAGTTCCATTTTTAGTTAGAAGTTTTTCATGACTATATTCAATCTTGTAAGTCAGAGCAAAAAACTTAATACTTTGGTTGTGTTCCCATAAAGTCAATGGTAAAAAGACAATTTTGCTCTTCATGTTCCTTTCAGCAAGTAATTTATGATTCATGAATTTACTTGTTATTACCTGACATGATTTTTCTGTTATTTCCTCCCTTCTCCATACTGTGTGGTTTTCTGTGAGTGGTTTGTGGCAGATAATGAAGCCACAGCATTTGAAATCGGACTCATTCTGGCCAAAGATGCATGAACTTTTTCTTCCTCCTGATTGAATTAACATGTGACAATCAGTATGATGTGTACCTGAGAGAAAAAATTATTGAAAACTTCGGCAGGTAAGCAAGGAATATGGAACAAGTAGAAGTTTAGATATTGATAAAGAAGATCTGGGAGAATTTTTTCAATTTAAAACTTTTTCTTTTCTTGGTCTAAGTCATAATTAAGAGCTACTATTTTAGGTAACTTCAGGAAGAGTTCAGCAGCAGTTTTTTCCTTTGACTCTAGGACAAACTGGTGGTCACTAGCTCCTATAGACATGCTTTAATGTGGTCAGATGGATCTTACCATGTGAATTTTGTAGACTCCTTAGAAATTATTTCTGCCTTCTTTTCCACCTGTGCCCCTAAAAGCAGAGCCACCTGACTGGTTTGGAAAAGCCAGGTGGCTTTATGAAGCAGACAAATGCTATGATCCAAAAGCTTTGTCTTTTCACCATTCTGAAACAAAGCCATGGCAGTAGAGTAACAGCCTCATCTTTGTATTGATGAGCATTACATCCATGTTGGCAGTGGTAATTCCAGCTTTTTTTTTCTACCAAAACCTGCAGCAGTAGCTGGGAAAATTTGTTCAGATTTTGAAGTCAGTGGTAGCTGTATCTTTCCTGATGAAGTAAATGACACTTTTTAATTAAAAACGGTATGTGTTCTTTTTGTACTTTCCCCCTAGTAGTTATGATTCTCTTTTTAAACAAAATCTGCATTTTCAGATAATCAAACATTACAGTTATCATGTGATTGCAGTACTGTATATGCACAGAAAAAGACAGTAATTATTAGAAATCTCCCTTTCGGGGTGAATAGAAAGATTAGCATGGGAAGGAAACCCATTAATTTGTTAATTTAAACAAACTCTCCCCAAAGCCACCTTATTAATTTAGTCTGTAGTGATCTGGACCTCCTGGAGTCAGAAATAAAGGATCAGTGGGTACGGGGGGTACAAGTGACTTCCATGCTTTTGTTTTTAGTATTTCACAAAATCCATCCGTTGAAATGTACTGTCAATCAAATATAAAAGTTTACTTAGCACAAACAGACCTCCAGTAATGATGGGCTCCCTCCCCCATACTCCAAGCCCACCAGGCTAGAGCTTACTATGCAGGACACATAGAAGCTGTTGGACATTTCCAAATCCTGCTGTACACATTTACAGCTATTCATGCTGATAGATAAGTAGAAATAAAATTGCCTCTGGATAAACACATATTTCGTTGAAGCTGAAAATAATAGACTTAATTAGTGTTGTGGGCTTAAAGGATCCATTGTTCTACCCAGAACAAAGGCTTTTTGAACATCTTTCCCCTAGCAACCACAGCACTCTCAACTCCACACTGCGCTCTGAAAAGTCCCAGGGTGCATTCCTGTTTTTTCCTGATCCTTTTTATCACTAATCCTGCCAGCAGCATAGCAAGAGGCAAGTTCAACATCGTTTTCAAAACAGACCATTGCTACTCTAACTACGGAAGCTGCCTCTGCCAAGTGAAGGTAAGGAGTTGAAAGACTGAGGAAAGCAACACGAGATGGAGTTGCAGCTTTGATCTTCTGTATGTCCTCACATCAATTGCATGTGGACTGAGAGCACCACAATAACTGAACTGGCATATCCAGCTTGCCTGCTGCTTTGTGCCAGGATACTTTGTAGAGTCTGCCTTTTCTAGACCAGGTCTGTTAAAGCAGTCCCCTGAAAGTTTGAATGAGAGCAAGACACCAGAAGAGAAACAACTACATAGACATTCCTGTCTCCATCTGTGAGAAGACACACATTGCTGAGACATCTTCAGTGCTATGCACAGCCAGAGGAAAACACCTGATTCTCTACAGCATCAAAGAAAGCAGATGATGTTGCTGTCTGTAGTGTGTTTGTTCCTGTGCAATGCTTCACATTAGCCTGTGAAGACTGGGGGCCTTTGCTTCATACCATTAAAGACTCGATATTTACCCCATCACACTACGCACTGCTCATCAATGCCGCTAGAGGAAGATGGCTCTATATTTTGCCAACAGAATACTTTTCCAACTTTTCAGATACAGAAGAATTTGTGCATTTGTGCTTTCAAAACTTCTCATCTAGTTCTTATTCAGCTGGCTTTCTCTGTGTCCCCTCAAGCAGCTGCTATGTTCTGCATCTGGTTGCCTTTGTTCTGTGCCTGCTCCTTGCTGCTGCTGCTGCTGCACTCAGCTTTACTGCTTGTCTCCTAAGTTCACTCACTCCTCCTGGGCTTGTTGAACCTTCCAGCTACTACTGTGATCTCTGGTTGTCCCTGCAATAAGTGCTGTGAGGGCTTCCTGCTTCATCTGGATGAAATCTCTCCAAATAGTTGTTTGCCTCAGGAAATGGCATCATTCAGTAGAGCAGGTAGCAATCTTTCTAGGCATTAATATTAATCCAGGCCTTGGCATCATGTCAACAAGCTGTGTTGCCTGGAAGTATTTTCTCATTGAGATTTTGTAAAATGATTACCCTTTCTTGGTTATTAATGAAATGTTTCATTTTAGGTCAAATGAAAATTGGAAAGTTTTAAATGTTCCAAGTGCCTTTTTAATTTCTCTTCAGTTTGACCATTGATTAGAAAAATGAATTATTTGCACAGCCCTACTGAAGACAATATTTTTCATTCTCCCTCCAGCATCACCTAACACAGAAAACATTTAGTCGCTATTCTGTACTTGGCCACGGTACCATTTATGCACAGGTGGGACAAAAATAATCTTCTTAAATATAAATCTCTGCAAATGTTAAGGGAAAGTTGAAAGATGATAATTAAAAGCCCAAACAAGAATGAGAACTGAGAAATGGAATGCTCGTTCTTTTAAGACTATATAAAGGCCTCATTTTGTAACTAACTAATACACAGTGAAGTATGTTTTTTCCCTACAAGATACCACAGAAATAACTGCAAACATTCAACTGAAACATGCAAAGATTTTATAATGTCAGGAATGGGAAATAAAAGGATGAAAGTCAAATGTACTTCATAACTCTTGCAGAGCATTAAAAGGAGGAGCTGAAAAGGAGAGCAAAGAGCACTTACCTGAAGGATACATATTAAGACTTCCTGATATCTTTATGCTTGAGAAAAAAAGTAAAATTGCAGCTCTAACTGTATAGATGCAGCTCTTCTCTAAGCCATTAAACCAAAAAAAGAAACAACTTATTTGAAAAGAATGCTTGTCTACTTTAAATACTACAAAATCTGAATTCTGAAGTCCTTTACCTAGACAGAGATGAATTATGCATTTTTCTCTGAGACTGTGTAAATAAAATTCTTTTTTTTTAAAACTTGTTTATGCACATGTCAATATTTAGTTTTCTTTGTTGCGTTTGCAGGAATGGGCCTGAAGTAAATTTTTTGTCATCAGTTTTAAATTTCACAAGGCAACAGTGAAGAAAAAAATACTTTTAAAGGAAGAAAATATGTTTTTAGGAACAAAGATGCGGACACAGAAATTCCAAGAAAAAAACTCCCATCTAAAACTAATATTACAGTATTTTTGTTAGTATCGTATGGTTATAGAATGGTTTGGGTTGGAAGGGATCTTAAAGATCATCTAGTTCCAAGCCCCCCAGCAATACCATTCACTAGATCAGGTTGCTCAGGGTACCATCCAACATGGCCTTGAACACACCCAGGGATGAAAAAACCCACAACCTCTCTGAGCAACCCAACAAGAGTGGAGTAGAGGGGGAGAATCACTCCCCTTGAATTGTGGGCCACTCCTCTTTTGATGGACTATATTCCCAAAGAAAGTTTTTCTTGAAATAGGAGAATATACTAACACATTTTCGTTCTCTAAATAAGATATGTGAAGTATGTTATAGCATCATATGAACCAGAGAAGAAGACTCCAGTGAACATTCTGTTGTGACATCCAGGTGTTTGTCCTTCAGAAATTTCACTAGACAAATGTGCAATGTGAAGGGTGGTCTTCAGAGCATGCTCTCTTAACGTGTGCTGTGAGAACATGACACAAATTGAACAGTAACTGAAATAGGAGTTCATGTAAAACAGAAATCATGAAGACTGACTTGTGTACAGCAGTATGGATAGCTCAACTCCTAAACTGATACAGGGTTGAATATGCTCAGTCTGTGGTGACTTAACATTCAACCAAGTCAATTAACAGAGTTGTTATTGACTACTATTCACATTGGGTCCCCGTCATCACCAGAATGTCCTTTGAAGAGCTGTTCCTTACTGAGTAGTCCCTCACCCACACTTCAGCCCAGGTGGAGCACTTTGGAATTGACCCTCTTGTGTATTATGCCATTTTTTTAAGCTGGTTTGGTTTGGGTTTTTGTTTTCTGGTGTTTGTTTTTTTTGGGTTTTGTTTGTTTATTTGTTTTGGGGTGTTTTGTTTTGTTTTAATTTCAGAATCATTGTTGGTCTCAGCAAATACTCTAGGCCAATTTTGACTTCTAGAGTTTGGTTCAATGCAACTTTCAGGGAAGGGAAATGTTTCTACTCTATCTTTAGAAAGATACTTTAATCTTTAATCTTTAGAAAGAATGTAATCAGTCTCTTAATAACCAGTTTATCTCTGAAAATGTTGACCAATGTAAAAATAAATAATCTGCATTAGCAAAATAATTGAGCCTGTTCCACAAAATGCAATGGAACAATAGCATCGTTTATACAGAGAAAGTTATTCTGGTGGACTGCTTATCTTAGAATCAGTCCCTATGTTTCTCCTTCCTCTCTTTGCTGATTAATCTAGGTGGGTCCTGGTATTTTATGATTTTGCATTTATGGTCAGTATTTAATTCATTTTACCATTAATAGTTCATAAAATGCTAAAGTTGTCAACCGACAGAACAATCTATATAACAAAATAATGATAATTAAGATATAATTAATAATTATTGATAAGATTGTGAGCCATACGGTTCAAGACGCACTTTTTTTCTATTCTCTATGTGTGCTCACTACAGTGGAATATGGCAGTGCTACCAGGGTGCTTTGATATTTCTAGTCCAGGTACTTTAGGAATGAATTGTAAAGAGCTTTTGATACAAATATGTATCTGAAAAGATTTTTCTTTCTCTGCAGCTAGGACATTTATCTTATTCTCATAGAGGGAAACCTTCAGATATCTCTGGTGAAATTCCAAGGCTGAATGAAATGATCAATCTCTAAAACCAACCTCCAATCATGACCTGAATGTCACACAAAAGTTTTAGGGAGTGGAATTTCAAGGTGAATGCAATGCTTTTTTAGAAAGCTTTAAAGAACTGTGGAGAAATTAAAGTAACCTTAATGTAACAAGCTATTTTTTAAAGGACTTAAAATTTTTAAATCACTTTTGTTGCTTCTGAGGTTTTTGTCTTGGCAATACTGCAAAGTTTGGGGTCTCATGAGAAATTCTACCTCTGTCAAATGGATTGCTGTAATTTTTCTTAAAAAATTGAACTTAAAATCACTAGTGATTAGTGTTCTGAGCAGAAAATCATAAACTTCAGTGATGAAAAATTCTTACTGTGCTTTCTAGTTCATTTTTGTGTCGCAGTATCATTGTTCATTATTTCAGATCTACTGTTATAGTTTATATCTTCCTTTAAATGTGCCAAATACTAAAGCTTCCACTGCTTCTAATTAGTTGAATTTCTTTCCACTGCTTTACCTGATAGTTGACTCTGGAGAAAAAGGTATTTTTAACTTGCACAGACTATTTATTTAGAGAAATTCACAAAATATTCTGTTCCAAAGAAAGTGCTTGAGGTGCAAATAGTTTGGGCAAGAGTGAAATAGGCAAAGTCACAATGTGAGCATGTCCAAACTCTGGGAGACCAAGTCACTGTAAACAGACCCTTCTCTCACAGAAGGTGCATCTTTATCAGTTAATACCATGTGAGTCTCCAAGCACACACTGACTCTCTGCAGTGTCCTTCTGATCTCTTCTTGTGTGATGAATGATGACTAGATAAGAGTATGACACAATAGGTTCAAGAACTACATCTTTCAGGACAATTATTTTTAAGTGCTAAGGAAAGACATCCAGGACTCTGCAGTCAACTGTGTTTCTGTTTACAATCAACACTCCTTTCTTCAGCCAAGAGCTCCAGTTTAATAACCAATTGACAATTGATGCTACATAAAAATTTCCTCACAAGATCATTACAGCCTTAATAGTCTGCAGAATTTGTTTTTAGACAAGGGGCACAGTTAAGTCCTTTCTCCTTCAAATGTTAGATTAGACCAGTTCTAAAATAATGATACCAGAGTTTTGAGAACTAATTCTGCTGGCAGCAGAAATGTAGCATAGAAAATTACTGTGTAGCCAAAGCCTCAATTTAAAGAAATCAGCCAAGCAAAGTAAAAACACTAAAGAAAGAAACTGAAGTAGTCAAGCAGGCAATGTCGGGTTGATGTGTAACCAGGAGTATTGTCTTAAAGAAGTTCATAAGGTGGTCAATTAGAACTTTGGGGGCTCCAGGCAGAAACGACCACCTGAGACCCTTGGTGAAGCCCCTCAGAGACCTTATATATGTATGTATGCTAATAAGTGTTGGGAAATGTCATGAATATGTAACGGAAATGCAGGGAATGAAAATGAATAACCATGTAAGGCAAACATATAAGCTGTAGTGAAGACACCTCTGTGTACACTTTGGTGAAATAATTCCCACGGCATCCAGTGTACTGAAATCATCTGGCATGGTGTAATAAAAGAGTACCTACCTGCTAAAATTCACAAAGTGAGTCAGCAGAACTCTGTATCAAGCAGATACTCTGGTATCAATATCATCTAGCTGCAGCAATGGGACGTTAATCCTTTATAAGCAATTGTCTGTTGTGTGTACATTTTACACTCTTGCCTTTTGTTACTCAGGGAATTCCTTTATACACTAATGGCTAAAGAGAAGGCATATCAGGGCTGCTTTTATCTTCATGCTTATGGGGAATTCCCCCTGAGAACTCTTTGTTATTTTTGCTGGAGCCACCCCTTATCTTTCACTGGACCAGCACCAGGAAAACAACAAGGGCAGAGTCTGATACAGTACGTTCATCAGCTTTAAAATGCAAATTCACTGCTGATAGAAGCTGTATTTGGAATGTGTAACATAGAATTGCATTTTCCTTTGCTTTCCACATTCCTTCAAAGCTAAAGAAGCTTTAACTTTGGTGTTCTACTTGGCAAACTGCTTTGGAGTCCATCATCCTTCTCTGGAGTCTGTCAAGCCCTCCTACCCTTTCATTAACTTTTGTGTTCATGACCTCTTGATGAAGGAAGCTTCACATATTCCTGAAACAAGAAATAAAGGTTACTGTTTAATCTCCTGGACCTCTGCAGAACTAATTTACTTTGCTCACTGCTTTTTTCTTTCGTCTTGCCTTGCTCCCCCATTTATAATTACATTAATTACATGCATGTAAAAATATTCTGTCTCTTTGACATTAATTACTTAGCAATGAAGATTAGTGAACTTTGTAAAGTGTTCAGTATGGTACATTCATCAACGGCTAGCAGTCTGCGTGAGCCACTAGTATAGTGGGAACTCAAGTAATGACCACAGAAAAGTTTCCTGCTAGTAGCCAAGAGAAAAAACAAACAAAAAAACCCACTAAAGAAATAAACTCCCGAGAAAAATAAGAAGCGTCTTGATATACAAAAAGCTATGCAAAGTGACTTTGCACATGAATTTTTTATGCACTACAGTCATTTCCCACCAGAATAGGTAGCCTGTAATGCTGCTTTTTTGTTTCATTTTGTTTTGTTTATTTTGGAGGTTTTGGGATGGTTTTTTTTAGTTATCCTAATGAGGCTTAATTTTATCACAAATTTGCTCAGGTTTCTCCCTAAACTTTGAGTCCTTTTCTTCATATTTCTATTTCTACACAAAGGAGAAAATCTACCACAATGATAGCATTTTTCTTGCAAATTTGTCAGGACTTGCACGACTGTTTGACAAGACAGAAGACATTAAAAATGCTATAAATGGCTTATTAAGACAGCACTGCACAGCAAATTGGTCAATATTAGGAAAGTTGGAAAAAAAAAAGTGCTTCAAACATTAGTGTGACCAAGCATGTAGTGTAATTTCCATAAATTTATCCAGTGTAGGCTACATCATTCCTTGTGGTATAGTTATGGTGAAATATCACATGGAAAGGGTCAAAAAAAGTTGACCTATCCTATATCCTATTCCTTTTTTGTCACCAAAATTGTGTTTTTGTAACTAAGTTTATTGAAGGCGAAAGATCCTACTGAGAGTGAACCACAGCCTCAGTGTCAAATGAAGCCAAGCTTTAGAGGTACTAGCAGGTTATTACATGGAAATTCCCCCAAAGGGAAAAAAACACTCTAGTATTCCATGAATGTCAGGTTGCATAGAGGTAGAAAAATGGTGGCATTCCTGTCTCAAATTCCAGCTTGACATACATGCATGGCATATGTAACACTTGTGTACAGAGCCATTTCAACCATTGTTTTCAATTATGGTCACAGTCTCTGTATCGTTAATTTCATCTGAAGATCTGTAAGTGCTGTCTGCTATATGAAATCAATACAACTATTTCCATATAATAATTTGGGCTTATATTCAAAAATCTGCAGGATCAAAACTGAAGCTTTTAAAGCAAAATATGAGTCGTGTTTGAAATTTTCTGTAACTGTGTTTTAAGACAAGACTTATTTTGCAAAAATAAATTATATACTATATTCAAGCAATTCTCTTAAAATATATCCTATAGTAAAATTAAATCCAGTTTTTAGGACTATTATGTCATCAAAAGAGAAACGTAAGACGACTTCGAATTCAGCCACTTTGTGATTACTAGATTACTCTGTCAGTTGCTTTTAAAATGCATTTTAGTATGTATGTAGCTACCTCAGTGTTCATTTGTTTCATCACAACAATCCTATGTATTAGGGAAGTTCCATTGCTCTGATTTTATAGATTTGATAATGAGGAAAAGAAAAGGCACAAGTAAATCAGTGCCAAAGCTGGAAAGCGAATCCTAACTTTGGAGTCTCAGACAGATGACCTTACCACAAAACTGACTTTTTCTGCCTGTAGTCATGTGGAGACACATACAGGAGCACATGTCCAAGTGTGCATGTACATTGTCCTCCACAGGCTTATGTTTTATGCTTGCAGCTGGCATAAGTGTTACCAGGACTAAAGACTTAATTCTTAGTGGCCTCCATTCGAGCACTAGCTCACTGCACCACTACTGTCCTTAAGGCTCCTGTGAAAGACTTTGCTGCCTATATCTTCCTGTATAGGTACATTGTAGTTAATTACTTATATTTCTTCTGTTCTTTCTCCTTTTGAATGACTCATTCTGTAATTGGTAGATATTTTTCAATGAAGTGTTCAGGAAAATTATGCTTGAACTTAAACATTATGTATGCTAATAGTATGGTTTGGTTTAGCTGTATAGGTCAAGTGCTCCAGTGTGATTACTCAAAGTGCAAATGACTCACTACTTACCATCCCATTGCTCATCGCTAATTCCGGAATAACACCAGTTCTCTGTTGTGGGAAGTAAAAAAAGGTCTCTGAATTAACTTGTACAGGAATGAAACTCTGACCTCAATAATGCTCATGTAGCAGCAAGGGTAAACATTAGTTATTCATGGAAAGTTTTGCAAGCTTAGGCCTCAGATCTTTCCTAAGAGCATGAGCTTACTTTTCCTTAATGGGTAAAGGTATATTTAGTCCAAGCTTTCTAAAACGTTCAGTACCTTAGTTTATCAGAGTCAACTTAAGATACCACAAAAGGACTCTTTTTGACGTAGATTGTGCTAGGAACAGCTTTTTGAATATGTACATCAGAGTTGGTTTAGTTCTTTCACACTGGATGGCTAGAAATCTCTTGAAAATTTTAAAAATGTATGGATGTGTTCTTTTATTTTTCCGACATTTTAGAAGAAAAGGGCAATTATACACAGTCTAGAAGAACCAAACTCAACATACAAGACTTTTTGATTCTTCCCTAGTTTAAGAATGCTTATAGAGGCAAAGAATTTTCTCAAAGAGAACAAAAATCCTATTTTCAGAATTTGACAGAGCTTCCTTCTCCCAGGCCTACGGTTATGGCTATCTGCCAAAAAGCGTACTAAATTTATTCATCAACAAAACTATCAGTGTATTAGCAGAACTAACTATTTGAAAGACATTGCTATAAATGCAGTCATTGCCTTTACAGATTAACTCAACCCATTTAAAATTCAAATCTTACAGACTAGAAACATGAATCATGAAAATTTCTCCAGGTGATGATTTCTTTGATCACACTGAAGCAAAGAAGACTGTGTAGGAAACCAGCTCCTGCAACTATATTTCAAGTGTAGCTTTAGTCATTGTAGAACAAGAATATTAAAAGTGTTGAATCAAACCACTTTGGAAGATACATCTTTTTATTTGTTGTCTTGCAATGAAGAATTATTCTTGAATGTATGTTGGCAAAAAAACAACCAACTAACCAACAAAAATGCCCCACCAAAAACCAAAACTAAAACCCCAAACATTTGTTGCTTTATAAATCCTAGAATGCCCAGAAACAGGACTAGGAAGGGCTTGATTTTTCACTTGAGTCCAATATATTCTTCCATCAACAGTAACTTTAGGCAGAAAAAGCCATATTCTTAAACCTCCGGATTAGTGACACGGTTTAGTCAACCCTGAGCTAAACTGATTTTTATGTCATTCCAGATAAGTTTTCTTAATAAAGACTTAAGAAGGAATGAGACCCTACAGAATACATTTCTGGAAGACAATAACCTATTTGAGTGTTTCCCCTCAGAGGATTTTGTGTATTTTGTGACTTTATGCCTGAGAGTTTAATAATTACTTTATGTGAAACAAAACCAGTAAAGTGGCTTGAAGTTAATGGCAGTACAGAGGGCCACCAGAGGGTATTCTGTGATACGGAAAGTTTTTTCCCAATTTAAAGCCACAGGGTGTTCCCAGGACACCTATTCTGACCTGTAGTATATCACAGAAGAAGCACCATTTATAGATTGATATTCCAGTCACCATGATTTGAATAGTGTGGATAATTCACATGTATAAGAAGGGTTTATGTGTACTTTTACAGAGTCCATGAGTATTCACTTGGGAGTTGCTTTTCCTTGTCTCAACCAAGCATCTGTCTGAGCAAGTCTGTCTCAGCACGATAAGGTAGGAGAGTGCATATTATATAGGTAGTGCAGGTACAGATGGCAGGTGGACGAGGATGGCAAGACACTGTGATGCTGGAAGACATTTCTCAGGTCTTACAACTGACTGAACCCTTCTGTAAGAAATCTCAACCCTCTCATATTCTATTTTCCTGTACTCATTGTGATGCAACTTGAGAATTTAAAATGAATTATGCGTATTTACCAGTACCGTAAAGAAAGAAGTAACGGAGTGGGTCCAGTGGAAGTCAACAAGGATAATAAGTGGACTGGAGCATCTTTCTTACGAGGAAAGGTTGAGGGAGTTGGGCTGCTCAGCCTTGAGAAGAGACAACTGAGAGGGGACCTTATTAATGTATATAAATTTCTAATGGGAGAGTGCCAAGAGGATGGAGCCAGGCTCTTCTCGGAGGTGTCGACCCCTAGGACACAAGGTGGGGGGCAGAAATTGATGCACAGGAAGTTCTGCTCGAATATGAGGAAGAACTTCTTTTCTGTGTGGGTGTTTGAACACTGGAACAGTTTCCCCAGAGAGGTTGTGGACTTTCCCTCACTGGAGATATTCAAGAACCATCTGGATGTGATCCTGTGCCATGTGCTCTAGGACAACACTGCTTGAGCAGGGAGGTTGGACCAGATGTCCCACTCTGGTACCTTTCAACCTGACCCATTCAGTGATTCTGTAATGGGAATGAAAGTTCTGAGATCAAAATAAGCGTGAAGCTTATCTCGTATATCCTGCTCCAATGCACTATTAATTAAACAATGAAGAGTGTGAAAGTTGTATGCTTTGATTGACTTTTTTTGCAGCAACTTTCATCTTATTGTGTTTATTCAAAATAATTTAATAGCCGTATAAGGCCACAGAACTGTGTCTTTATGCTCAAATGAACAAACAGAAGCAACACAATTGATAACTTGGCAACTATTGTGTGGCAATGATGAATGTGGAAATAAAGATGCAAGAAACGGGCACCAAAATGGAAGCTCTCTTTCCATCTGTTTGCCTCTTCATTTCAAAGAGGTTGATATGGGGCATGGCATCAACAAACTTTAACTGGATTACCATGAATAAGAACAATATTGCTTCTATTCATTATATGAGGGCTGCACCTTTGCTGTTCATGCATTGTGAAGAATATTAGGAGGCAATATTTGCAGAATGGTATTCCAGGAGCCTGTGGGTTGTGCTGTGTACAAATGTATGTAGTTGCTTACCTGTGCCAGGTTACCCATGCTGCTAAGGCAGAGGGATTGGTAATAAGGAGATCCTGCACTACATCATTTAGTTTCTACGCATAGTGGGAAGGCCTACAGCTCACTGTAGACTGAGATTATACTCCTTGAGCTGTCTAAAAAGGAGTCAGATCCAATCTGGATGCTGTGTACAGTTAATTAGTCCGAGCCAATCGGTCTTGCTGACAAGGATCCTGCATAACACCATATGACACTTCTGTGTCAGAGCTAACTTGTGTCTGGCCAGCTTAGAGTGGACATAGGAAGAGAATAATATGTTTGTTTACACTATCCACATGTGTACATATCCATCCCTCCATAAATACGAAAAAGCATATAAATACATTGCCGTCTTACAGAAAAATGCACCCCTAGAGAGCATAGTTGAATAGGATGGATGTACTGAGTACAACTAACTCCACAGAAGTCTTCTCCATGACAAGTATCTCTTAGTTGTTTTCATTAATGTCTTCAGAAAGCATAAGGGACTCCACTTCCTTATATCACTTGTTATTTCTCTTTTACCATTATAGGTCTCTTTCTTATCTTCATTCTTGCTTTGCATATAGCTTTGGACCTCATCAATCTTAAAGACATGTTGTCCATAAACTGACAAAACAAAACCACCCTCAAAAATCTGCTTGCTGTGTAGCCTTAAAGGCAAATTTGAAATCTCTGCAGAGATGAAGAGCCTTCTACACTCTCACCAGTGATACTCCAAAAATCGTTTTTGCTCTCCTTGTGGGAATACCCAGGAGTCCTGTAAGTCCTGTGGAGGCCTTGTTCTTGTTTTGGCTGCAAAGGAAGGATTTCTGGATGAAAGAGCAGTTCTTCTTGAAACATAGTTTTTACTTTCACATGTTTCAAGGCTTTAATAATGTTTCAATTTCCATCTGCAAATATTCATCCAGCTTTTGATTTTTGTCTGGAATTCAAACCAGGATGGGATTCCTCCCACTGAGATGTAGAGGTGGGATTTGGTTACCCAAGCATGGGCATCTAGTACAACTTGAATATGACTTGGATATCTCACGTATCCAGGCTGGCAAATAAGCCACAGTGCTGAACTCTTCTGAAGCAACAACTCTAGAATATCTGAAAGCATGTTAAATGCCCTTGCTAACCATGTTAACGTGTATGATATCTGTAACATCTGACCTCTTACTGCCAGCATAAACTGTGTACTGTGGATAGTTAAATCTGGACTGTGTATTTCAGATAGTTAAATTGATTTGGGTTTGTGGGGTTTTTTTGTTTGTTTGTTTGGGTTTTTTGTTTGTTTGTGTTTTTTTGTTTTTTTGTTTTTATGGGGATTTTTATCATGCCAAATACGCTTGCTTTTCTGAGTGATTTGTGAGTGCACAAATGATGGTGTAATTATGGCACCTTAAGTCACTGACTGAATTGTCTCAGCAGTTGTTGTTATTTCCAAGGTGAGACCTGTGGTAATATGTCATTGCCCATTTCAGAAGTCACATGCAGTTTGTAATGCAATTGTTCCCTTGTACTTACTGCTAGTTGTACCTATGTGTTGTTTTATCCCATAGGTAATCTCAGTGCAGGCTTTTGTTGCATGCACAGTGTGCTGCAGAATCATGTGTTTATCTAGTGATAAAAGGAAAACCAACAAAATTATCCAGTAAATGTCATGCAGCAGTAGCCACATCAGCTACTTTGTACATATGAGCCAAAATCATAGCAAGGATATCAACACACAGCATTTAATTCACAGACTAGAAATGGTGTATGAAAGAAGACTGACACAATTGGTGGTTCTTCACTGCCCAGAAGCTCAGGGAGAAACTGTCTCTTCTGTGCCGCCAACCCTCCTCCGCCCCCACCCCAGACCCATCTGCCAAATAAATGAAACTTAATCAAAATATGAGTACATGAGCACAAGATAAAGATGGAAAATGCAAAACATAAACAAAGAATTACAATAAAGATCTTGAGAAAGTGAATCAGCTGAAAAGGAAAAAAAGCAAGTAAAGCATCTGACTACTGCTCAATAGAAATGGAAGAATATTAGCAGGTGACAGTAAGAATGTCAGTCTCCATTTTATTTTTTTGTGACAGTCTTTTTGAAAAGAATAGTTTTAGTTAGGTGGTTATCTTAAAACCACAAATTAGAGAACACAAAAAATTTACCCTGCCTCATGAGAATGACTGAAGAACTTTCAGAACTGCAGGTAGATGCTTTTGAAAATCTGAAGGATCTGGAACTAAGTTAAGCTTCCAGAAGACTGAAAAGAAAAAGACAATAAAAATACCTTTTTTTTTTCAAAGGGAAAGTTCCTCCCTTTCACTACCACAAGACAAAGAATTGTGAGCTTAGGCACTTTCTATTTCTATAACGAAATTGAAATATAATGAGATATAAACACCTAGAAGATAAGAGAAAGAAAACTTTTAGCAAATAGACTTTGTCAAACATATATCAAACAAAGCGAATGCCACCTAGTAGTGAGCTCTGTGTTACAAAGGCCTTATATCTATCTTTATGATTTTTGAAGACAACCTAGGGAAATGCACAACAGCTCTTAGGTGGATGGACTGCTGTTGGAAAACTTCATAGTTGAATATTCATTGTCAGGAGTGAAGGTTGTATCACAGGGAAATGATGCAGCTTAAACTGAGCACATTTTCTTGAGAGCAAGAACCAAGTGTGACTTGCAGGCAGGAGCTGTAGGTTGCACAAATCCAGGTTAGAGGAGAACTGGCCAGACAGCAGCTCAGTGAGCGGCACATAAGGCAAACATGAAGCAGTAATGTTTTGCCAATGTGATAAAAGGTGTGTCCTTGGGTGAATAAACAGGGTTATTATGTGTGAGAGACATGAAATTATGATTCTTCCTATTGGATCCTGGTAGTATGTGAGCAGTCTTTATTACTTATTTTCATTAAAATATGCGTACTTGGAGAGAAGTGCATAGCAAGCATGATTTAGAAAACTACTGTAAATAAGGAAAGCTAAAGGAAGGCTTGGAGTTCTTTAGTTACTTATAGAAATAACCTAAGCCAGACAAGAGATCCCTTTTCAAGAAATTAGTTACAAAGACAAAGAGAATAAGGTTTTCTCTGCATTTTCTGAGAAAATGACAAAAAGTCATAGCATCTGTCAGGACTGGCCTAATTATAGATGAAATTGCCTTGGGGAGCAATAGGGAACGTATGATCTAAGTGCGTTCCAGTCCCATGGTTTGTGGACTATAGCTCTGTATCTATATCTTTATTAAGTACAGACAATATTTTATTTATTGTTGATCATGCAATTTTTAAATATTTCCATTTAAAAGCAGGATTCTCAAGCATAGATAGTTGGCAGGATGCCTACCTTGTTTTTTCAGCTGACTTAGAGAATAAGTATATGAATTGAGTAAGTCATCATTCCCTCATCTTATCTCAGCTGGAAATAACCAGAATCAGTGCAACAACCTGAGCCAGATGTTTAGAAAGGCTTCAGTTATTTTGGATTGATTTCATTTGAAGGTGTTACAGTCACACTGTGATTAATGGTACAGTTTTTCAGTAGAGCTGTCACAGACAGTCCATTTTTAAAGAGAGCTTTTGGGCTTTATTCTTGAGAACAAATGGGCAGCAGTGAGCCACCAAGAAAGAAATTAGTTATAACTGATGACACTTCCACATATATTTGCCAACCAAACCTTTGTGCTGAAACAAAAGAGTGTTACCAGCCCTTTGGGGTGTTTGGTTCTGCATTCTTGCCCTCACACACCACATCATGCCTCCTTGATACAGTCTCAGCTTGAGAACTTAAAATCTCTGTGTTGTCTAAGTCAAAATGGGAACTCGAATTCACAGTGCTTATATGTTTGGGTACTGAATATTATATATATATGATGTATATACTGAATATATGGGATTTTTTCAGGGTCTCCTGCTGGGGCAACACATCCAGCATCAGAAATTCAGCTTTCACATGAACAGAAAGAGAGAAAGGCATCTGTAATCCTAATGCTCTGTTCACTCACAAGGATGTTACTCCACCAAAATCAAAGAGAAAGGTTTTGAACAGAGTTGTATGTATCTACTTATCTACGTAAATAGACATAAATTTTGCTTCTCTGTCATTTATTTTCACGGATATGGTCCATCTGTCTGTGGATGGAATATTCCTGACTGAGACATGCTTTGGCCATTCGCACAGAAAGTTCATTCCTGTAGCAGTACAAGGCAGAGGAAGCCTTAATAATATTTGAAAATTTCAAGAGTTTGACTTTCAAAAAACTTGTGTATTAAACTGTGGCTAGTGCCTGTCTTCTGGCAGCTCTGTACACACCACATAGCAGCAACTGAAGAATTTAATTGTGAAGTGATGGCTTGAGATGATCAGCAATGCTTTAACAAGCTAATAGCTTGTTGTGATGCGTTGACCTCGGCTGAATGACAAGTGCCAACCAAGTCACTCTATCACTCCGCTACTCAGCAGGACAGTGGGAAAAAAAGAAGAAAAAAACCCTTGTGGATCAAGAAAAAGGTAGTTTAATAAAATAAAAGAAAAGGGTGTGCATGGAAACAAAGGAAAACAAAGTATTTATTCTCTTCTCATCAACAGGCAATGTCTGGCCACTTTACAGGAAGCAGGGCTTCAGAACCTGTAGTGGTTGCTTCAGAAGACAAATGTCCTAATAATAAATATCCCCCATCTTCTTCTCCTCCTTTTTCTTAGTTTTTTATCTGAGCAGTCATTGTATGGTATGGAATATTCCTTTGGTCAACTGTGCTGGATATATCCCCTCCCAAGATCTTGCCCACGCCCAGCCTACTGGTGAGCAGGGAATGTTGAAGAGATGACCCTGTTGCTGTGCCAGCACTGCTCAGCAGTAGCCAAACACTGGTGTGTTATCAACACCTTTCTATCTGCCAGTACAAAGCACAGCACTGTGAGGGCTGCTGTGGTGAAAACTAACTCCATCTCAGCCAGACCAAATACACTTATTCTTTTGGTGAAGCAGGAAATCTAAATCCTCAGGCATCCTGATATCTGTCTGAAATCAGTCGCTCACTGCCAAGGTAGGAGTCTTGAGGCTCTGCATCTCTGGGTAGAATCACAGAATGGTTTGTGTTGCAAGATATTTCAAAAGATCACCTGGATGGGCAGGGACATCCTTCACTAGGTTGCTCAAAAGCTCCCTTCAACCTGATCTTGAACACCTCCAGAGATGGGCCAACCACAACTTCTCTGGGTAGAATACTGCATTGTCTCACCAGCATTGCAGTTTTTATAAAAAAAGTCTTCATTATATGCAATCAAAATCTACCATCTTTCAGTTGCTCATGGCCAATTTTTCATCCACCAGTATCTCCAAGTCCTTCTCTGCTGGGCTGCTCTCAATCCATTCATCTCTCAGTCTGAATTGATACTGGGGAATGCCCTGACTGAAGTGCAGGACCTTGCACTTGGCTTGTTGAACTTCATGAGGTTCCCACCTTGTGGATCCCCTGGAGGACTCCGGGTTAGTTTGTTCAGTAGCAGTTTTATTGGTGGCTACTCCACATAACTGATATATCAGTTAGTGGGAGAAGCAAAAGAGGCTTGAGTAGCATCTATGTTATTTGTTTTCAGCTTCTAATAAGTCAAGAAAGACTAAGCTAGGAAAAGGATTTAAAGTAAATCTTCATTCTTTCAATTTTGAGTTACCCTAAGTGGGGCTTATCTGCTGAACCATTGACTTCTCAAAATGTACCTTGTTGTCTAGACTATAGGAAAAAGAGAATGGGTGTCTGAAGAGAGAAGTTTTTCTTATTTTAGATGCCTGTCTTGAGGCAGTGATACTCTTGGTGAAGGTATCCATGGGTTAATATTGTGTGATGCCAGATGACTGACTTTGCTAGCTAAAATTCTTGAGCTAGGCACACATAGCACCTGCTCATTAATACCAATTTTAGTTCTTTTTTACCCACAGCCTTCACCTTCACAGTCTTGATATGACTTTTTCCTGCTTTTATTTTTTATTTTTCTTCTGGTGCTTTAATATGTTTCCTGTCTTAAGAGTCTCCCAAAATCTCCATTATCCTGAAATATCAGTTGGGTAAGTGCTGCGTGATAGAAGAAATAGCATCCCAGATGAATCATATTTGACATACATTGAAGTTATGCAGAAACATATAACTAAATTATGACTAATACAGGAATGACACACTGTCTGACAACTCAGGCAAACATAAGTCACTACTTATAAATGGATATGCTAGAATCAGCTGAAAAGCAGTTAACTCTTTCACCCTGGAACAACAGAACATGTGTTTGTTGATTTCTGTGCACATAAGAAGATGGATTGATCTGAGATATCTAGGCTCTTTTGTGAATGGCCTGTACTTAAAGCAACAAAATCCATTTTGGTCTTTTATATCAAACTGTATATAACACACAGTGAATTTGACTGGCTTGGGTGTGGTTGCAGGGCAAGTGTGAGCTCTTGGCCAGAAATTACTTGCAGGCACCTGCCTGTAGCACCATCTTAGGCTCTCCAAGATGCCCATGGTCCCATGATCCCTGCCAAACAGGGAGAAATTCTCAGGCTTTAGTTGTATACAAGCGGGAAAATAAATACTTATGGTCCCTACAAGGAGCATGGCCATGGTGCTGTAGTGCTGTGCTAACTAGCCTCATCTGAGTTAATTAACAGATTTATAAACTGAACTCAGTCAAGTGGTGCTTTTACCTCCAAATCCTGGAAGAAGCTCATTCAGAGCCCTTCTAGGGTCTTTCTGCAGGGCACCATTACTCCTTACAGTAACATCCTTCAAAAGGCAGCAACCTTATGCCCCTCTCTAACTCTCTTCAGTGCCACCAGAGCAATCTGCACTGAGGCAGCACGGTCCTGCAAAGTGATGTGGTCACAGGCAGTGGTGCCACGAGGGTCAAATGCATCAAGGTGGGTCAGGGACCGTGGAAGCACCAGTGCGAGCTGACAGTACAGGGACAGCACTGGCAGCAGCATGGTGACTGAAGAGCACCCACAGCATGGGCTGCCTCCAGCAGCTTACAAGCACCAGGCATCACCAGAGACAAGAGCTGTGGCTTTGCTGTTCTCTGTTATGCTGTGTGTTAATCTCACTCGCCTCCAAAGGAAGCAGATTAGCAGAAGCAACAAGCTCTTCTCTGACTCGACTACTTTCCCCTTGAAAAAAAGGAATTAGTCTTTTCAAATACAGTCTAAAATATAGTCAAACAAGAGCTTTTCTTATAAAATTTTTAACTTAAAAAGAAAAGGATTAAGGATACCATTAAACTGTGCTTAATACCTTATATCATCACAACCTTAACTATTTTCATTTTCTTCCTTTCCCACACTATTAATAGGATTTTTCCAGATCTTTAATGGTAGTTGTTGCTGTGGAATGAAGCAAACCAAAACCGCTGTTCAAAACTCTGCACCTTTTTTACCTGTTTGCTGCTGTATCTAGCTGTCATGTTATCTCTCTTGTGAGTCTGGTCCTGTTGCTTCTGTTGGAAATGGACTGGTCTAACAACACTTGCAAACCCTGGAGCTGAACTTGCATCTCTCAGGGTGCTTTGCAGCCAAACATGGTGCTGTTCCCTATAGTCATGGACAGAGCAGTATAAGGAGGAGGAGTATTTTCCCAGAGTTACTCAGCAAAAGGCAGGCTTTCATTGCTTTCCTAAGCTGGTTCAGAGTCACTGACAGGTGACATTTGGTGTGCTGGGAACTAAATTTTTTGAGATGACTCTCTGAGGAATTTTAGGTCAAAACATGAGGGACAACACCTTTGGGTCCAATTTTATGAAATCAGAGAGCATTCAAATAAGCATTTGAATTTTCAGTTTGACAAGCAGCAGTCAGAGTGCTTCAATTAGCACCAAACATTGCAATGTGCTATCTGAAGTACCACAGTGGTGTATGTGACCTCTGAAATTTAAATTTGCTCTTTGGCAAGCAATTTTCTTCTTTACTTTCTGAAAATCAATGTTCATACCACCTCTCAGAGGGCACATTTTCACTGGGCAAGGACAGATGATGTTTTAATGGGTTCTATGCAAAAACTGTGGCAGAGCTTATTATTATTCTCTCATAGAGTGCATTGAAAAGTAACACTTAATAAAAAGGACCACAGGAAGTCAACATCAAGTGGTAGCTTTTTTAAAATATGAAGCATCTGTGTTTTACACAATTTGGGACAAACGAAGCTTAGTCTTTTTTTTTTAACTTATTTCTTTAAATTCACCAGGGAAGAAATTACAAAGCTGCTTAAAGCCCTAAATACAAATAGGCATTCAGATCCACCATGGGCACCTGATCATTGCAGTGCAACATCTAACCTTCAGGTGCCAGGTATTCAGGATTCATATATAAAACAGTGGTATTGAGTGTGCTTGAATAGGACATCCCTATCTGGGACTATAGGCACTTTCTATAGGAGTTCCAGGGATTTTTTTCTTTTTCTTTAACTGGGATCCACAGTCTTGTTGGCATCTAATACATAGCCAAGATTTTTTAAAATAAAAAATATTGTGTCATATTACATTCCAGCTTCAGACACCTGAAAATCATTGAATCACAGAATCACAGAATATGCTGAACTGAAAGGGACTCAAAAGGGATCACTGAGTCCAACTCTTAGCAAAGAACCATCCCCAAGAGTCATACTGTGTGCCTGAGACTATCGTCCAAATGCTTCTTGAACTCTGTCAGGCTTGGTGCTGTGACTACTTCCCTGTTTCAGTACCCAACCATCCTCCGGGTGAAGAACCTTTTTCTAATATCCAACCTAAACCTCCCCTGACACAACTTCAGGCCATTCCCTCAGGCCCTGTCACTGGTCATCACAGAGAAGAGATCAGTGTCTTCCCTTCCTCTTCCCCTCACGAGGAAGCTGTAGACTGGAATGAGGTCTCCCCCCGATCTCCTCTTCTCCAGTCTGAACAGACCAAGTGACCTCAGCTGTTCTTCATACAGCTTCCCCTCAAGGTCCTTCACCAACTCCGTTGCCCTCCTTTGGACACTCTCTAATAGCTTAATGTCTTTCTTATGTTATGGTGCCCAAAAATGCACACAATATTCAAGGTGAGGCTGCCCCACTGCAGAGCAGAGTGGGGCAATTCCCTCCCTTGACCAGCTGGTGATGCTTTTCCTGATGCCCCCCAGGACATGGTTGTCCCTCCTGGCTGCCAGGGCACTTCTGACTCATATTCAACTTGCCACAGACCAGGATCCCCAGGTCCCTTTCTGTGACACTGCTTTCCAGCATCTCATTCCCAGTCTCTACATACATCCAGGGTTGCCTCATCCCAGGTGCAGAATCCGGCACTTTCCCTTATTGAACTTCATATGATTGGTGATTGCCCAGCCCTCTAATTCCTCAATGTCTCTCTGTAGGGTCTCCCTGTCTTAGAGGGAGTCAACAGCTGCTCCCAGTTTTGTGTCATCTGCAAACTTTCTTAGTATCCCTTCCAGTCAAATGTTAGTTTCCACCGCTATAGAGCTTGGATAGATTGTACATCACAGTACAGTACATGCTGACACTTCACATGGGATGCTGTCGTTGGTGGTTTGGGTTTTCCTCCCTGTTGAAGTACTGGGACAGCTGAGAGCAGAAGGATCAGCTGGCTCTGCAGGTATTTTCTATTATTGCAGAAGATTCTCTGCTCCAATGGTGGTGTGGTCCACTACATGTGACTTGGTGAATTTCCATCTCTTCCTGTTTATCCTTCAAAAGAGATAAGAAGGGTAACTTCAGCTCTTGGAGCTGTTGTTTCAGTGTATTTTCAGGCTCACCTGGATTAACAAAAAAAAAAAAAAAAAAAGGTCTTTGAAACATTTGGAGCACATTTTGAGACTTAATTTTCAAAATGAAGGCTAAGCTGCAATGTAATCAGTTCAGCCCAGGGGTGAGATATGCAACTGAGAGTTATTAAAAACTGCTCTGTTTCCACTGATTGCAGCATAAATCAGGACATTTTAGAAACTCATAACTGTCTTCATGAGTTTCAGAAACTTTGTAAAGAGAAAAATTTCTGCTTGAAACCACTAACTCAGTAAGCTTGAAATACTTCACTCAAAGCGTTTCAGACTCAGCATAGTTCCACCAATGCCAAAACAGGTTTGTGCCTACCCCAGAGCTATAGATCCTCTGAGCATTGGGGTCAGTGTCTTGGCATCCCACCAAGAGATCTGCTGTGGGCAGGAGAATACTTAACCCCCCTGCAACTGCTCTCATAAATCAATGTTACAGCTACTTTTAGGTAAACAGACAAGAATGTCATTTTCACAGAACAGTAGCTGGCTCCGAGGAATTTCTGCTTCGACAGAAATGTTTATAAAAGTTGTTTTTAATGTGATTTGAATTAAGATCATATGTCCAAAATTTCCTTATACATTGAAACTTCTATTTTATTGGCCAATCTGTGACAGGAAATCATACTGTAAAAGGGCAGTCTGATTACAATTGAAATTAATGACATCTCTGCTTTTACGAAGTCATGCTTGCAGTTACCAAGCACTTAGAACCAGTGTGCATTCAGTTTTTGATACTGAATAATTCCCTCCTCTTCATCTTATTAAATCACCCAGAGTCAAAGGTATAGGAAAGTCATTGTTTCAGTCTCAGTGGTGCATCTGAAAACATGTATTAAAGAAAAAGTGACTGAATATGCTCTTCATGAATTTTATTAAAAGTAATAAATAATTAGGAATCAATTCAAAGAGGACACGGTAGTTAAGCCTTCTATAAATACTTCCTAATCACTTAGGACTTAAACAGTACAAATATCAAATTATGGTAAAAATAAAATCACGTAAAAATTTATCAGAACCACTAGCAGTAAATCCTCAGATTAGTCAAACTCATCAAATGAACACTGCAAATAATCACTTCTAAATTCTAAAGCAAGAAGTTCAGGGAGATAACCACTCATTTAGTTCCAAAACATGATTTACCACAGCCGTGGCATAAATTTTTAAGTGGGTAAATATTTTAGCATAAAAAGCAAATGAGCATAAATCTACATTACTATCTCAGAAGCCAATTACTGCTTTCTTTTTGGAAGTTCATCACCAAATACAGATGCTAATCAGCCTGTTCTTACTCTCCTTTCTCCCAGGCACACATTTTTTACAACACATTTTGATGAGCACATATTTCAATAGTTCTTTCGCAGATCCACCATTGACAAAGCCCTAGGAAAATCACAATGTTTGATTGGAAGGGAAGGTGTTCTAGTTTAGTATGGAAATATTCTCTGGTGCTTCCCTATGCAGCTAGAAGGATTCCAAACTGTATGCCCCAAAAACCTTGGTAAATAATTAATATAAAAAGATATTAAAATATTTCAGAGCTTGAAGTCTACTTGCTATGGGGAACTGACATTGCAGTTAGACATATTTTTGATGTTCATTTTCTGAACTGAAAAGTGTCTTTAGATTGGTTTTGTCCCCATTTTAGGCTGAAGAATTAGTGCTGTCATTTCTATTGAGGGTTTTGGGATGGAAGATTGCAAAGTGATAGTTTGTGCCTGGAAAGGTATAACAGGAACTTAGTCTACTGTTTCATTCTTACCCCACTTTGCAACAACTTTGCTGGTGCTTAGTGAATAGGGATGTCACATACCTGAAACAGGATCTGATGTCAATATAGTGACTATGAGAGAAGCCCTTTTTGAAGTCACCCATCTCTTTCACATCTCCTGATTCTAACCTCTTTCCATAAAAAAAGGAGAAACACCAGGTGAATCTAGGGAAAATGAATCTAAGGTGTGAATTTGTAGTTTCATTTCAGCTTCTGTAGCTGGAGACAAAACAGTGCTTCACCATCTGATGGTCCAGCATCTGTTATAGAATATGTTATTCTGTCTTATCTCTCAATCTTTTTTTTTCTATGTGTTTTGTAATTTCTCAAAGGGAGGAATTTTTGATATTCAAATTAATTTTATTTTGGTGTTTAAACTTCAGATGCTTAGCTCCTTCTTTGTGAAATCCACATCCCTGAGGTCTGGCTACTGATGCCTGTAGAGAAATTTCAGGTTTATAGTATAAGTGTTACTTACAGACATGAAATGATATGCAGAAACAAGAACGTATGTCTGAAGCTTCCTCTCTCACAAATTCGTGTTTTTCACACCTATTGTATCACCTCTGAAAGCACAGCTGGCCCAAATCAGGTTTAGCTAACACTGACTTCAGACAATTTTTAATTATGACATGAATAATACAAGCAGGAATATAAGCAAGCTCAGGAGTTAGAGATAAGCCTTTTCCCCTTCTTTGTATTACTGTGTGCCATAATGCTTTCCTCGGAATCTCCAGAATTCCTAGTCCTAAGAATCATTATTTTTACTTGCACAATGGCCAGTTACCAATAGGTGGCATCAGTGGGGTTCCTTCATTAAACTACTTTCCAGTTTGATACTGGGAGTGATGTGAATTACTCCCTCCGTGGGGCGAGAATTTCAAAGTTTTCTACTTTAAGGGGTGGATAACTGTGGAGGGGTAAATAGCACCTGCTTATTCAGCTCAGGAACATTTAGGAATGCGTTTTGAGATCTGAGTTTTGAATGGCACAAAAAGGGTGGCTTGGAGTCCCAATATGTATACCTAACCTCTGCAGTGGAGAAAAAGTTTCTGACGTGTTTCAGGATTTAGAATTTAGCTGTAGGTTTTCCCCTTGGTAACTTAAAGACATCAAAGTCTTTTACTGAATCTTGCTCAAGACAGTTATGAATGAAAAGTTGGAATGAAAAGTTTACCAAAGTATCAACAGAAAGCAATATAAGCAATACTGAAACTCTTGTATGAACTTATATTTTAAGTTAAAAAAGAATTTTAAAGAAACTAAAGCTGCTTTAGCATGGGGTTTTGTTAGGTCCTAGTGCACTACTCAAAATGAAAGTGAATTTTTCTCTCTGTAATGTTTCAGTTATGTTTCCCTCACCAAGACTTCAGTTGAAACTGCCCAAATCCACAGTCCTTGACAGAAATTACCTGAATTGAGAACAGGAGTGGGTTCAGGTGGGAAATTTGTATTGCAGTGTTGTCACAACAGCAGAGTGTTCTAAGTATGAAGTGTGCTATCTTTGTGAATAATACCAACAAAGGAAAAAAACCCTTAGTCCTACTGTACCAAATTAGATGAATGACATCTGACACTGTACAGATGTTAATTTAAACACATCTGATGGTTTCTTTCTGACTTTTTAAAAAGCAATAAGAATCATAAGGAAAAGAAAATCTCTTAGCATTTCCTTGACAGGTTAAGATGTAACTTGACTGTGAGCAGCAAGTACTTATCTAGGAAAGATTTCTTGTCGAAAATGATGAGAAAAAGTAACCTTAGCCTTAGACATGTGAGTCAGACCTTTCTGTCTACAAACATTACTTAATTTAACTAGACTTTCATTTCAGGCTTGATTTCTAGTACTTATCCGATCACAGCTCTCAGTCCTCAGTGCCAGGGTACTATTCTCAAATTACAGTTATCTGAAGCAGAAGACAGCTGAGACAGATACTTCTGCAATGCTGAGAGAAGTGGAAATCCTTTGTCAAAGACCAGCTTCTTCCTTTTCATGTGAGCTGGAGCATGTGCTAGCACAGATGGACAGAGTGGCAGCTGGAATGCCTTCAACTTCCCCAGAAGATGCTCTTCAGCTACAAAGTCTTGCATAACAGTTCTTAGCTTTTTGCTGATACAGTAGTGGACCAGGACCTGATAGAAATCCACACTAAGGCTGCTTCAGGTAAACTCTCCACTATGTTTTCCCTGCAATGATCTGACACCAAGAGCCCCAGCTCGCTGGATGCTTATCGATTCCCAAGGGAGCTGCAGTTCCAAGTGGCAGAGATTTAGTGAGTTCTGTTCCTTATTATTCAGCCATAAAGGTCCACATTAAGAAGATGTTCCTGTTGTTGGGCTTGCTTTAGGTGGTAAGAAGGTTCTGTAAATCCTTCTGGGTGATATTTGATTCCTGGGAGGAATCTTAGATGCTAACAGCCATGTAATTTCTTTCTTGCATCGTGCTGCAACAGAGGCTTAGTAATGATGCAACTACCAGCTGAACCAAGATGTAGATTCAACAGCCAGGATTACCACAAGCTCTAAAATAAATATGGCGGTTTTTCTAGTTATATGGCAGTTTGTATTTGTCATGTTTAATTGAGAGGCTGGTGAAACCTGTTAGCACAGTAATGACTCTAGGTGCAATCTGAATAAAAATTATGAATTTTGAACAGTTTTACTGCAATGTTTGATGAACAGATTGTCCTAGGGTTTAAAATGTTATTAATTAAGGACCTCAATTACCATTAAGCACTGTTTGTCTTATTATTATAACCTTTGCCTGTAAATGTCATCATTGCTGAGAGTCATGTTCCATGCCACACTGAGTCAAAATATTTAGGAGTAGAAACAAAACTAACTAGTGCAACCTTCTCCATAGGTTAGAAAGAAAACACGGTTATTATTAAATCAATGATAGCAACAAGAAAGGACTGCTGGTCAGGGTGGTTTTGAAAGCATTTTTGCTGCAAGAAAAATATTATGAAATTAATAGCTATTAGAAACTTTCATCATTATTTTCATAAACTTTGTAGTAACGCTTGGATGGTTTTCTGCAGAAAGAGAAGTAGAAAATGTCAATTTGGTATCGCTCATTTTAAGCCACAGTATTTAGCTTACAGTACGTAGCTTACAGCTTACAACAGTATTTAGCTCTCAGCTGCACAAGTATAAGGAAGCATGTAGCCTTTAAATTGCCTTTAAGTGAGTTTCCTGTGGAGACAGAACAGAAAGGAAGCCATAAAATCCAATCTTGGTAAGGGATTGCTAGACCAGTTGTTCCTCAGTGAATTTTGTGACCACCATCATGTTGGCTATCATTTGGACAGTTACTCTCTGATTGCTATTTAGAGGTATACATATTTTTTTTACAGCAGAGAATGGTTAAAGAAGTTAATAACAGAAGCTGATTAACTCTTATGTTTTCACTGAAGCTGGCAAAAGTTTTAAATGTTAGGAACATAACACTTATGAGTTTGCATATGTCTCCTTATATCAGTCAAAAATAAGAGAAGATAATAACATGGCTGAAGCAGCAAGTGTTGGCTAATGTAAAACAAAGTATTTAGATTCTACCTGTGCTGTACAGAGATTCATATTAGAAAGCATCACATGGCTAGGAGACATATGTTACTGATCTGCAAACCCAGCTTTGTAGAGTTGCTTAGTTTCATACCCGTAACAGTTATTGTGTGTTCCTTGCAAAACAGTGAGCACAACAATCAGAAGTCTCTCTGTGACCACATCATTTCATTGGAACAGGTGCAGTACCGAAAAAATCTGATTTTTTTTTTAAATTTACCTTGATTTCAGAGAAACTTGTGAAAGGTTGCCATGCCAGAAGTCTTTGGGAAACACAGTGAAGGCTCTAACTCTGAATAAAATTAAAAGAGATCAGGGAGCAAATAAAAAAAAAAATTAATAAATTGCAAAGTTTTCATGGACTCCACCCAACAGCTCTCAAAATGTAGAATGTCTGAACTGATAAACAACCTTAAGCTTACAATTGCTTCTGTCAAACCAGACTGCTGTAGCACCACTTCTGGAAAGGTTTCCAGTTAGATGCAATGAAATACTCATCAATAAGCCTTTATGAGGAAGAAATTATATGGATACATTCTAATTACTTGTGAAGAATCAACATAGATTTTGTAAAGGCAAGTCCCATCTGACAGAGGAACTACATTATGCTGGAAACAAAGAAGATGGACAAAGAAGGTCTGTTTGATGTATGTATTCGGTTTTCTAAAAGCATTTTGACCAGATTCCTCACCAAAAGCTCTAAAAGAAGGTACCATAAAACAAGGGAATACACCCTCATATCAGTAAAGAGAAAGGGGAATTAATGCTTGGAATTCAAGCTGAAGGAAGTAATCAGTGAAATAAGCTGTTCAGAAGGAAAAAGATAATGGTAAAGATAAGGTAAAAAGATACTAAAGAATGACAGAAGGTCCTAATGACATGGCATTGGTGATAAAATAACAGGTGAAAATCAGTACACATAAAACATGATCAAAGCTTCAGGAAAGCGTCTGTATAGGCAATATAACTTCCATAGATGCAGACTGCTTAGACTGAAAAAGAGACAACTGACAAGATGTATGTGATGCAGGTCTATAAAATCTTCACTGACATGGATCAGGGGTGTGGGAAACAATTCCAGAGTACAAACTATACAGCCTACAAGTAAGCCAGCAGGAGCAAAATTCAAAAGAGTGAAAAGGAAATGACTCTCCAGATAATACAAGGTTAAATCAAGGATTACAGCAAGGTGCTGAGGGCTTACAGTTCTTCAAAGAGTTATCAAATGAGGTTATGGAGAAGATCCCACACAATGACCTGAAATGCAAAGACCCCATCACTCTTTCTGATGCTCCCTGGGTCACAGATTCCTGCAGGGTTGAAAGGTTGACAGGAATGACAAGAGAGACTGAAGCAGCAGTAAGTAGGTCTGGAGAGGGGGGCTCAGCTCTCCCCCAAGCCTGGCAATGCCCTGTCCTCCTGGGCAAGGCACCGGGAAGGCAGGGAGGTGGAGTTAACCCAGGGGACCCCAGGCACGGTCCATTTGGGAAGTGCCGTGCAATGTGCAGCAGTAATGAGTGATTTGAAGGTGTACATAATACCAATACACGAAGATGCAGATAAGTAGCTACAATGATATATAAATATGTTAAAATAATTTCAGAATTGCAAGCTACACCTTCGTACCAGCCTTTGGTCTATTAGCATTTTATTGACCTGTGAATTTATTTCCATTGAGTCTAATATGGTAAAGATCCCTGTGTTTCTCACATTGTTTTGAATTTAAGAACATGGTACTGTTTCATGTTTAATAGCTGACACAAACTGGAATGAAGAGTGACATTTTAATTTGAAATTAACAAAAATCAAGAGCCATTAGGGAGTGAAAGCCAAACAGTGGCTTCCTCATAGACAATCACCTTCAGAAAGCCCTTGATAAAGATGTGGTAAAGCTTGAAGATATTTAGTATAAAATAGTACATTATTATTAGATTTTGTAAATTCATTTTATTCATCAGAGACAAGAAAAACAATGTTGCTCCAATTGGTTGCTCCTATTTGCAAAAAATTAGCAATCTAAAAAGTATATAATGAAAACCTCTTTTTGCCTAGTTCCAGCTGAGAAGAGTGGACAGCGAAAATCTTTGGGATTATCTATTAAAGTTTTTGTTCCCTAATAGTATACCTTCTACTGGTTTAGTTTCCAGTGATACCAAGAATAACATATGTATGGTTTTTTGTGAAAATCAGATGTAAGACTAAGAGATTTTCTGACCTGAGGTTTTCATAGTCACTGTGACTGCCTGAACCCTCCTAATACTCATTTCCACAAAACAATTATTTTCACAGACATGCTCTTCTCATCATTTCCTTTAAGTTTGGTAGAATCATTCAGCACATCCTTTAAACACATTCTGCTGGCTTTAGCATACTGCTTTTTTTGGTGCTATTTGGTTATCTATTTAATCTGGTTTTCACTAGTTCTCTCTTTCAATCATCAAAGAAGTGGTACCTTGTTATGTCCTTACTTAACAGTTTCTTCTAGCTTGTGAAATACTCTCCATACATTCATGTGGTTTGTCATCTGCTCCTTTTACCTAGCTATTCTGGCACTCTTTTGACCAGTCATATTTAGACTTTTAAAATCTGTCTTTCCAAATTAGTGCTTTGCCTGTAAATGCAACTAAAATTACAATATTTGTAATTCTAGCACTTCTTGTTAAGCCATCTGTAGTGGTTTTGAAGGTCTAGAATCAAAATAAACACTGCAGTATTTAATTAATCTACTACTGAGTACCTGATGATTTTAAAATATCTAAACTAGTCTGGCACTGAATGACAGATGTTCAAACACTGCATCCAGGCTCTGAAGACATTGCAGCTGCACTTTAAAAAATATGGTATGTGGGCTCTCCCCAGATAAAATATAATGTAAATGCAAATTTATACAGATAGAGGTTATGTGCAGACTTCTGTATGCAATCTTATTTCCTCCAATTCCAATCAATCTGATTCTGTTGGATGAAAATCATGACCAGTGGAGCCATTAAACACATAGTAAAAAGGGTCACCCACACATCTGACCTCCACAGTGCCAACAAACATGAAATGTGAAGGCAGTAATTCCGGATGCCACAGGATTTCTGACTGCAGAGCCTTCATGCCTCATAATAATAATAATAATAATCCTGAGATACACCATTCCTTTGCAGCATTAAAGAATTCCAGCCACTCCAGCCACTAAGTCAGATTCATCAGCGGCACAATTTAAATGCCCCTATGCAAACAGCACATAGCATTGGGAATAAACAAGAGGAGTTATAGAAGTGTACATTTCTGCTGGGCTGTGATCTTAAAGGCATCACAGAGACATTGTGGGATGGGTCCTATGCAGTATTGGAATAGAAGGATGCAGCCACTTTAGGAAAGACAGGTAGGGAAGATGAGGAGGGAGTTCTTCTATGTCAATGACCAGTTGGAGTGCATGGAACTCTGCCCGGGGATGGATGAAGAACAGACCGAGAATTTATGGATCAGGACTGAAGGGAGGGCAAAACAGGTGACATAGTGCGGGTCTGCTACAGGCCACCCAATTAGGAAGACTGAGCTGATGAAGTCCTCTATAGACAGGTAGGAGTGGTCTCACATTCACAAGCCCTGATCCACATGGTGGACTTCAACCACCTCCATATCTGTTGGAGGGACAACGCAGCAGGGCATAAGCAATCCAGGAGTTGATGTGGAAGTTGGCAACTTCCTGTGCAAAGTGATAGAGGGCCAACAAGAAGAAGTGCTGTGCTGAACCTTGTTCACACCTACCGGGAGAGGCTGGTGGGGAATGTGAACTTGAAGGGCAGCCTTGGCCACAGCTACCATGAACTGATGGAGTTAAAGATCCTTATGGCAACCAGGATGGTGTACAACAAACTCACTAACCTGGACTTTAGAAGAGTAGACTTTGGTCTCTTCACGGAGCTACTTAGTAGAGTAGTGTGGGATGAAGCCGCGGAGAGAAGAGGGGCCCAAGAAAGCTGATTAATATTCAAGGATCACTTCCTCCAAGCTCAGGAGTGATGTATCCCAACGAAGAGGTAGTCAGACAAAAATGCCAGGAAGCCTTCATGGGTGAATCATGATCTCCTGGACAAACTCAAACATAAAAAGGAAGCTTATAGAGGGTGGAAGCAAAGACAAGCATTCCGGGAGATACAGTGATATCAGCCAGGAATTAGGTTAAGAAAGCTAAAACTCTGATAAGAATTAAATCTGGCCAGGAATGTCGAGGGCAACAAGAAAGGCTTCTATAGTTTTGTGGGCAATAAAAAGAAAACTAGGGAAATATTGGCCCTTTTTGGAAGGAAATGGAAAATCTGGTTCCCTGGAATATGGAGAAAACTGAGGTAGTTGATGATTTTTTGCTTTGGTCTTTACTAACAAGTGCTTCAACTGCAACACCCAAGTCGCAGAAAGCAAAGGTAGGGATTGGGAGAATAAAGAAACACCTGCTGTAGGAGAAAATCTATTTTGAGACCATTTAAAGAGCCAGAAAGTGCACAAGACCATGGGGCCTGATGAGATGCATCTGTGGGTTCTAAGGGCACTGTCTCAGGAAGTGACTAAGCCACTATCCATCACATTTGAAAAGTCATGGCAGACTGGTGAAGTTCCCATGACCAGTAAAGGGGAAACATAACCCCCATTTTTTAAGGTGAAAAAGGAAGACCTGGGGAACTACAGGCCAGTCAGTTTCACCTTGGTGCCTCGCAAGATCGTGGAGTAGATCCTTCATGGAATCTGTGCTAATGTAAATGGAAAATAAGGCAGTGATTTGTGACAGCCAATATGGCTTCATTATATGCAAATCATGCCTGGCAAATTTGGTGGTCTGTGACAGGGTTCCAGTGTTGGTAGACAAGGGAAGAACAACTAGTGTTATCTATCTGGACTTGTGCAAAGCATTAGACACTATCCAGCATAACAGTCTTGTCCCCGAACCGAAGAGGCATACATTTGAGAGACAAACCACTTGGTAGATAAGAGTTGGCTGGATGGTCACACTAAAGGATGTCCAAGTGGAGAGCAGTGATGAACGGTGTTCCTCAGGGCTTGGTATTGGGACTGATGCACTTGAACGTCTTCGTTGATGTCATGGACAATGGAATTCAGTGCAACCTCAGCAGCACTGACCTCCAGACACAATGAAGGAAAGGGATGCCATCCAGAGGGACTTCAGAAGGCTTGAGAGGTGGGCCTGTGCAAACCTCATGAAATTTAACAAGATCAAGTGCAAGGTCCTGAACATGTAATCCCAAGGGCAAATACATACTGGGCCGAGAGTGGATTGAGAACAGCCCTGAGAAGGACTTGGAACTGGTGGACAAGAAGCTCAGTGTAACTGAGTAATGTGCGCTTTAGGACCAGAAAGCCAATTGTGTCCTGGGCTGCATCAAAAGCAGTGTGTCCAGCAGGTCAAGGGAGATGATTCTGCCCCTTCTACTCTGCTGTCATGAGACCCCACCTGGAGTTTTACATCTAGCCCTGCAGCCCCCAACATAAGAAGAAGATGGACCTGTTAAAGTGAGTCCAGCCACAAAAATGATCAGAGGGCTGGAGCACCTCACCTATGAAGAAAGGCTGAGAGAGTTGGGGCTGTTTAGCCTGCAGAAGAAAAGGCACTGGGGAGACTATATAATGCCTTCCAGAACCTAAAGGGAAGCTACAAGAAAGCTAGAGAGGGAATTTTGACAAGGAGATAGTGTTAAGACAAGGGTGAATGGCTTCAAACTGAAAAAGGATAGGTTTAGATTATATATTAGGAATAAATTCTTTACTGTGAGAGAGGTGAGGCACTGAAACAGGTTGCCCAGAGAAATCGTGGATTCCCCATCCCTGGAAGTGCTCAAGGCTGGGTTGGATGGGGCTTTGAGCAGCCTGCTATAATGGATGGTGTCCTTGGCCATGGCAGGGGCGTTGGAACTAGATAATCTTTAAGGTCCCTTCCAACTCAAACCATTCTGTGATTCTGTGAATATTCTGTCACACATGATAGGACCTCTGGTACCTGTTTTTAAATTCCCTCATTTCCCCCATCTGACTTCTGTCTGATCAGATCTGTTAGCAAAGCACCCCATAACACACTGTGAGCAAATTTTACATATGTAATGAATTAATGATTTCCCAGACACCTACTGATTTAGACAGCTGGTGGCCTCTGTCAACTACATTGCATAGCTATGTGATCAGTGTCATTGTGATGAAAGTTGTAGCGTGACATGAAATACGTCTCATGATATGCAGAAAAACCAGATTGGAAAGTGCATGAATTCTAATAGCATTAATAAAATGGAACAGAATTATTTGCTATTCACTGTTTTATTGATAATTTCTGCTCCAGTGATTTAGCTATAGAGTACCCTGAAAGCTAATTATTTTCTTGTAGCACTTATAATGCTAATGACATATGGACTGCTTGCAGGCAAATTGGTTTTACGCATCGAAGTGATAGCACAATCGACAGACAGCAGTCTGTTTAGCCACCAGTCCCAGAGAACATCAGGCTAACTTTAGTATAAGTTCATGTAAATGCTTTTTTGAATCCCTGAAAGTTGTTTTATGCTGAGATAACAATCTTGAAGTGTGAGTTGTATGCTGGAGACTGTCACACTGACTACTGGTTACTTTCAAGTTGCCTCACTTCGATTCTTGCCATCATAGTCCTGTTTTATTCTGTTTCGCATCCTTGAAAAATAGATGTTTCTGGGAGGCTTCCTAGAAAAATACTCTTAGGGAAAAAAATGAACTTAAAACACACCTGAACTGGACAGTATTATTTTTTTCATTTAACTAAAAATTAGAAAAGCAAAATGGAATATACTCTTCTGGATTACCTATGTCTGACTTCTAGTGATCTCCTCTCTGCCTGGACACCTCATGTGTTTTAAGGAACAGTTAAAAAGCCCAACCAGCTGATTCTTAATATTGCTGTACTGTTTTTTGTAACTACTTGTCAAAACTGAGAAAGGCATTGTAAGTTACTGCAGTTATACAATAGTGTGACCATCTAAGGCAAACTCTTGTGCTTACACTACCTTTCCACAGTGAGGAATTCCTCAAATTGTTGAGAAATAAAAAAGAAGTCTCAGAAAACCAAGGAAGTCTATTTTTTCCCCCCAATGGATCTGTTAATTTCAGTCACAAAACCCAAGATTGCTTAAAAGGAGAATCTGACAGTCCTTATCCTGAGAAAATGCTGCACATCACCTTTCAGAAAGCAGGAGATCACTGACGTTTCTGCATCTGGGTTAAAATTTCTCACAATCAACACCTGCTTGGAGAAATCTGTTCTGGATAGAAGCTAACAGAAAGGATGTCTTCACTTTTTTTATTATCTCCTGGATAGAAGAAAAAGATTTTGTGCATAGACTTAGCACATCTAGTCTGCTGTGGCGGGGAGAATGTTAATAGTGCAATCAAATTCAAAAAACTAAGTCAATGAATTGAAAAAAACCCCCAAACATTAACTGCACAATAGTAAAAACACTGTTTTGAGTCTTTGGGGCTGAAAAGTGGCTTACCTTAATCATCTAGCCAAGAAAGACTGAAAGAGAAGGCATAACATAGATTAAGAGAAAATGAAAACAGCAGTGGGCTATTTAGGATCATCTGGGCCATGCTAAGATCCTCAAACCATCTGCAGCACTTTGTGCAGTCTTCCTCTATATGGAAGGGAGGTTGTACAATATTAAATAATTATAGAAATGTTTCAGTTGTCTCTTGCTAAATGGAAACAAAAAGATTTCTGCTGTTGGCAACAAGAGGGGGTGGCAGGTAGATCTCCTACCAGAGTGACATCACTCAAATATTTCTATTACATTCAAGTGACACAGTGTCAAAACAGCAAAATTATATCTACTCCAAGAGCCAACTGAGTGCTGCAGTATCCTGAAAGCATCCTGCCAGTCATGGCAATAGGTTGCTTGCTCTGCATTTTTTCTCGCAAAGTTTCTATGACTAACTGTAGGCACATCATTCTTTGATGTCTTTTTAGATAATGCTGCTGTTTGGTATCACAAGGTGTATAGTGCTGTGAATCCTTTACCTTTGGCACCTGCATAAAGCAGCCCTACCACAGGGAAGACAGGTCACAAGGGAATTGTGCACTTCTGGGCATTTCACAAGACAAGTGAATTGACTGCACTTACTGTTTTCTCTCTCTTGAGGAAGGCAAGACACTGAAGAAGTTTATCTGGTTCTGAGTTTTGGCAAAAAGCAGTCATACCAGGGGAAGGAACAGGACCATGTACTCCTTCTTCATGCTGCACTAGAAGCATATAAAAGCTATTAAAAGCCAAAGGAAGCTGAAATGTTAAGAGGGGTGAGAGAGAGAGAGTGTGAGCTGTGATTTAGGCCGATGTCTTAATTAGAAAAAAAAAAAATTCTGTGCTGATAGGGATTTTTTTCCTCATTACTCTATTAAAAATGTTGTATTACATGAAGTGGCTTTTCTCTCTGACTGCTTAGCCCCAGAAAGTGCTAAAATACTATTTGAAGTTGTGTACAATGTTTCAAAGAGAACAAGAAAAAATTCTTCATATCAAGCTGCATCAGAACTCTAGTGCATCTCTCTATGGTATTTCCAGCTACGAAAGATAACATATATTGTTGTTATATTCATATTTGAAAAACACAGAATTCGTTTTTTACCCATTAAAATTAGGTCACATGCTGCAGATATTCATAATGAACCACTTCTGCCCGTTCACAGGAAGGTTAGCACCTTCTAAGACTACTAGAAGTTAAAGAACAGATGCCTTCTTTATACATCCCTGTATGACTGATTTATATTAAACAAGTAAGGGACAATTTTATGCAGCTTACAGCATCTGTTTTGTTGGTGAAAAAATTAATACTGTAATCAACATTTCAGACTGATGATTTTTCCCAAGATTACAATAATTTCCATCGCTAATGAGCTACAAAGCAAAACTGCCTCAAGCTTCATTTGACTGGCAACTTCAGTGGCTTCATCAAGAGCAAAGTAAGGTGAAAAACTTGGCAGGGGGTAGCAGGGAAGCATTACTCCTGGGGGCTCTGAATTTGTTGACATCTGAAGTCAAATTACCTGCAGGAAAAACCTGTTCTTTTCAGGAGTTTGTGTCCAGCTTAATCACCCAACTGCTACTGAGCTGGGGGCCTCAACAGCGGCGCAGGCTTCAGTAGCACTTGTGGAACAAAGCAGACTTCCTTTCCATTCAGTTCATTGCTGGGTAGCATTGGGAATGAAAAGAATTGCATGAGTTTCAGCTGGCTCCTGCCCAAGCTTGCTTGGTCCCCAGCCCCATCACACAGCCTGCCAGACAGCAGACAGGAACCTGCTCCCCCTGGAAACCTCAGTACTCTGTGTCCTCAGATAGGGAAATCCTCTTCCGGGAACAGCTTTTCACATTAAGTTTTTGACATCCAGTCCTCTTTAGAAAACCTCTTGTAAACTACAACAACAATAATAAGGAATAGGGAAAAGATTCAGAGTCTGTTGTTATCACTGGTTTTATCAAGACCTTGATTTTCTGTTGAGTCATATGCTCAGTCATAGCATACGTGAACTATTTTGAACAGTTAATTAACTAACTCACTAATATGTCTGAAGGCTCCTACCATTATCATCACATTTTTGGGGAGTTCTCTGTTCAAATCCTTTTTGGAATAAATGAACTGTCCGTAGAATTCGAACTGTGCTTTGTAAAATACCTGCTATTTTTTCCTAAATGTCAAGAGAGACTTTCCTGGAAGCTCGATTGTGTTCTTCCAGCCTCTGTCAAAAGATCAGATTGCTATCAGCTTAGACTGTTATCACTGAAGTTGATTATGTTGTGAAAATTTCAACATCTGACCATATGCTGCTCACTAATAAGTTGTACCATTTTGTGCTTAGATGGTGCATTTCAGCAAATAATATGCTTCTTGTGGATGTTCCAGGCAAACCAAAATGATATTAGAAGCAAACTTGGAACAGGGAATTTCTGGGTGAATAAGGACAATTATTTGCAATAGGAGAAGATGTAACCTTCTATTGCTGCTTTTCAAGCACCTTTATTGCCATTTCTGTTTTAGGAAGTAAGAACTTGACTGTGAAAATACTTGTGTATTTCAGCATTAATTGATAAATCTGATACAAATACAGCCATTTCATTCAAAGGATGACAATAAACACTACTCATTCAGGAGGTGCAGTTATAAAACTCTAGTAAATATTTCAGATTCAACTCCACCACAGTAAATGAAGCGAAATAACTTCCATTATTGTAATTTTTCTCCCTATAAATAAAAAACGGTATTTTTTGTAGATGTGAAAACAGCAGGCTGATAGTCATATTGCTGTTGACAAAAGATGATTTGCATTAGTGAATTTTTACATATTTGATGGAATGCCAGGATAATGTCATATTTCTCACAAACAACAGAAGACAAGAATTTTAAAGCTCTAGGAGTGTATTAAGAAATATAATATGAACATTAGCAACTCCCTGTAGACCAAGTTTATATAGATGTATGTGTTATGTACTGAATATACAAGTTTTTCATTTGCTTTCATGTCAGTGCCTTAAAACGGAAGCAAGGAAATGGCTGGAATTAATCAGTATTTGCCACAGCATAACTAAGAGGACAATTTAGAACAAACTCTAGGAAAAAAAATACCATAGCGTTTCTTTTTCATATCCCCCTAATAATGTCATTATTACCCTTTCTTGTAACAAATCTTATGTTATACACGCATGATAAAAATGCTGAAAGTCTATCTTTTTTCCAGTGTCGGAGATTCCAATGGATATAGAATCAGGTTTTTATCTCTGAATCAATCAAGGGAGAACTTAGCAGTGCATGGGTATTCTTACTCACTACTTTGTTTCCCCATTGAATTCTTTTTTCTTTCCAAGATGCGGAGAAGAATTTTTTTTTTTTTTCTCCAAGGCAAGGGAGAATAGGAGGTGGTGTGAGTGATGGTTTTGGTAGTTTAGGGGAATTCTGGAGTATGACAGTATTAACCACTCGAAATCAGCAAGAGCTCAGTGTCAGTTATAAATAGTTAAAGCCATAGGGCATCATTAGGTCACCTTGTCTGAATAACACAGGCACTACACATGAGAGGCTTGAGAGGTTGGTCTGTGCAAACCTCATGAATTTCAACAAGGCCAAGTGCAAGGTCCTGCATGTGGGTCAAGGCAATCCCAAGCACAAGTATAGGCTGCACAGAGAATGGATTGAGAGCAGCCCTGAGGAGAAAGACTTGGGGCTCTTGGTTGATAAGAAGCGCAACATGATCCAGCAATGTGCACTCGCAGCCCAGAAAGCCAGTAGTGTCCTGGGCTGCATCAAATCAGCTCTAGGACGACCCTGCTTGAGCAGGGAGGTTGGACCAGATGATCCACTGTAGTCCCCTCCAAACTTAACTATTCTGTGGACTACCATCAAGCCTTCAAAAGAGACTTCAAAAGATGAAATATTGCTACCTCTCAGTGTTTTCCCACAGTGAATTAAAAGCAATCATAATTGCTTTCAGTGTTTATTCCATATCTTCAACTTGAAGCTTTACATATTTCAACAATTTCGGTTTTTATATTTTGTTTCTTTCTAGCTTTCTTGCCCTGCAATGTTTCAATGCACCAAGCAAAGATTTCCCCCTTCTGGGATAGGGACTAGGGAACAACTATTCCATCTGTTTGGGCAGAGGGTGGGACTAAGTGATCTCCAGATCTATGTACTTTCCGATCCTGGACATCCTATTATTCCATGAAGTACTTTCATGTGGTAAGACTGGAAAAGGTTTTATGCAGCACAAAGTGAAACCCTCTCAGCTCAGTCACAGTCACACAGATCTACAGTCTGATCTGTGAGTCTTTCTTATGACTCAGGTGAAGGTTTTTGGAGAGGGAGAGTCCATGGATTATAAAATTAGAACAATGAGACAGTTACATGGTCAGATAGGGATTATTTGCCACCATATTTGATATTCCTCTGTGAGGGAAAAGCTCACCCCTAGCTGTTGTTTGCTGAGCACACCTCTGACAGGCAGGGGTAATGCCAGTTCTGCAAATAAATCTGTGAATGTGAAGACACTTTTCATATGCTACCCAAAAGTGAATTTTCAGCTCTTTAAATGTAACTTCTGACTGTTTGAAAGCTCATAGGACTGGGTGAGATTTTGGCAAATGAGATATTCTCAAACAATTATGACATTGACCTGCAATTTCCTTTTTCCTAAACAGGAGAAGTTCAAAAGGGCCATACCAACCTTTTTAAATGAAAGTTTACATAAGGCCAGATCAAGGGAGAAATGAAGCAACGTCGAAGGGAAAAAGAGTTAACATTTCATTTTTGATTGAGCTGTTAAATTTCTCTTTCACTCCAAATACAAGAGAAAATCTAAATAGGCAATAACAATATAAACCTATCCAAATTAAAATAAATCAAATTTCTGTCCTCCTCCATATTGCTCAATATGACAAGAGAGAATTCATAGTTCTGTCTTAAGAGTCACAGATTTTTCTAATGCTCAGCAGGTTATTACTCACATTGTAAGCCAGCAAAGACAAATGTGCAGAATATAGCAGAGTATTAGTTGCTACTTATTCACAGTAAACAATGTCCTTGAAACAGTCCTTGTTTCAAGGACATTGTTTACTTTGTTTCTAAGCTTATTCCTTGGACTCATTTGTCATGAAAAATTAAAAACTGACTAAAATTTAAATAATAAGAACAACAAAAACAAGCTCTTGTAGCAACTAGCTTGACATACATAGGGTTTTCAAAGCCAATTGTACCCCAAATTGGCAAGCAAAGATACGTCTTTCCACAGGAGAACTGAGCAGGAAAACTACCAGAGTTACAACTCACTGATGTTTGACTATATGGCACCGACATACTGTAGGGTTCACTGTAAACCGATACATCTGAGATACTATGATAGGCAATAGAGAGAAATTGCACACTCAGAGGCATAAATCTTCAGAGCAGTTATGGAGATATACATTTGAGTTCAAAGGTTCATCCTCAAGCACTACAGGCTTCCCTTCCTGTCTCATATGGGAACTTAGGGTCATCAGCTCAGACACCCACCTCAACTGATTCTCAACTGACATATCCCACTCCTATTTCCCTTCAGAATTTCTAGGATGAAATTTAGGATAAAACTATCATTTTTTTCCTCCTATTATGCAAGCTGACTTGAATAATGAAATAAAGTGTTTGAAAGATGAAAAGATATAATATAGCAGCTAATTACATAACTGCATGCATCTCAAGAAACTGTATTGATTCCCACGAATTTACCTACTTTAATGTTGCAAGAACATAGATTTTTGTATAGGATGCTAATGTACTAGCTTCTAGCATGAAATTTTATTGCCTATTTTTAATTCATTCTCATGGATCAAGACTGCCTTTGCAGAACTATGTTCTCCAACCGGGGCTGTAGCATAACATAACATAACATGAAATTACATAACATAACGTAACAAAATATATAACATAACATATAACATAACACAAGCTAACTCTTAGCAAAATGCCAAAGAACTTCTAGCCTATATAACTTGTAGTTTATTTAACCCCACATTCTGAACTCTGAGGGAAAAAAAAATTAAATTGCAGTTGGAAACCCAGGTAACAGCCTACTTGAAATGTGACGCCTTGGGACCAGAATAACAAATTCTCTTCGAATTTCAAATCTGCCCTGTAAGCTAGAAGATGGAGTATCACATTCTGTGGCATCAGGTATATAACAGAAAAAAAATAAGTGTATGTATTAATTCAGACATATGACAAAGGAACATTATTAGGGAAAAATACAACTTACAAAATATGTACACTCTAAGTGGTTTCAAGCTTCTCAGAGTTTTCTACTTTATCAAGAAACACACCCACAATATATGAAAATTGTCTGCCTATTGTGATTGCCCCACTTATAATATTTCTTTAATCAATGAACACTGTAAACCAATCTGGCAGAATGAGGGAAGAGAGCTGTATTATTCTTAAAATTTATGTTATCATAATATCTCCTTTATTCTTTATGCAGCACTCTCTCTCTCCATGCTGTACCCCTTTCTTAGGAGAGAGTCAAGCTACAGATATTTGAACCATGACTCATGGACTTCGGTTCACTGGTTTGAAAGCTTTGGGCAGTGACAAAATAGATCCTGAGAACTGACAGGCTAAATACTAAATAGCACTTGAGGCACTACTGCCAGTGCTTGTCATGGAAACTTTTATGAAAAGACTAGGCCCATACATTACACCCAAAGACGGAAAAAATCGCCATGATCCAGCTGAGCGAAGTTATTTCAAGTGGTTCTTGTAAATCAAATGAGGGAAGAGAAAATGGGAACCATGAGCACATAACCAATGCTTGGGTAACTCTTCAGCATTCACACTGTTGCCAAAGTGATAAATTTAGGTAGAGCACAGTTGAGCAGTCAGCAGCTGAGACAAAGTCTGTCCTTTAATAGAAAAGCTCCACTGGATACATACACTATTGTGCAGAACAAAGTAGTGATTTTTAGTCCTCATAAACAAAACTTCGCTAGATTTCCTTGGGCTCTCAGGTACCTGCGGTACATTGAGGCTCCCTCAGACTCTGCTTCTTTTAGTTCAAAGGATTAAGAAGTCCACAGTGGCCACAGGCTTTTCATTCTTGTCAGCTCTTAAAAATTTTCCAATTCTTTTTCTGTCTAGTAATGCCTCTTTTAACCTCAGTAGCTGCTTTTCCTGCTTCACCTGTACTCATCTTTTTCTCTTCAGCTTTGCAAGTTTTCAACCACACACTAGCAAATACCACTTTCTTAGTTTAGCCATCCCTACATATAGTAAATGCTCCTCATGTTAAACTATTACTGTTAAACAATCACAAAACTTTTCTGAAGTGGTGACTGAAATCTCAGGTGGAGAACTAGTGTTCTTCAGTAGTGAAACCTGAGCTCTGATTAGTATGCTCCTCTGGGGAACAAAGGCGTGGGTAATTTCTCTGGACTCCAGAGAAATTGGGCTCATCGGAGACTGTGGGGCAGACAGAGGACATGTGAGGGAATATGTATCCCCGTGAGTCTAGCTCCAACTCTTCTTTTTGCTGTTTTTTCAAGTGCAGTAAAGCAAAAAGCAAACAAAAAAAAAATCTACCAAACCAAACAAAACCAAAGGAATTCAGAACAACAGATTAATCATTGATGTGAATGGTACTGGTCTTGCAGTAGTGGAAACCAAAAGTGTCTTAATTGCTTGAGAACTGACTTACTTCAGGGAGGAAACGGAGTTTAAAAAAATTTGGTTGGAAATTTCCTGAAACCCAGCATCATAATTGCATGAAGCTTCATGTTTATATATTTCTAAAAATAGCTTAGTGCATATGACAGTCCCATGGTCTTGAGTGCTAATTATAAAGAAGAGGACCACAGGTGAAGAAAGGTCAGAGAGATATACATGAAATGAAGATACAGTGTGTTAGAGCTGTGAGCAAGCAGTTTGTAGATTTGAGTGCCCACTAGCCAATGGCAAACCCAAAAAAGGGCTTTAGCTAGGCTTCAGACCTAATTGAACCAAGAGAGCCAAAACACCCTTATCCAGTGTGAGCCATTCAACCCAGGCAGCTTGAAGTTTGTGCAAGCTCGGCTTTCTGCAAAGTATGTAAAGAGGGTCTCGTAAAAAGTTTAACACAGGATTGCAGAATATTTCACTCCTGACCTACGCCTTTTTGCAAAGTGAATCTGGATGCTATGTGTAGCCTGTGACTACTGAAGGGGGTGGTCCTGGGGTCCTGACTCCCTGCTCCTGTATCTGCAGTATAGACACGATCACTAGGAAATCAAGAAACGTACTTTAGTGGCTGAAAAACTATTCTGTATCTGACTTTGCTGTAAATCAATGGTAAGCCTGGGTCTGAATTTGCTGTGGGCTCCTAAGAGTGGGCTATATTCCCTGCAAAATCCCCATGAAATGCAGTGGGCAGTGCATCCCTCATAGTTTCAATCAGTCTTTGCCTCCTTCCACAGTCAGCAGACACCTTCAGCAGACAATTTCTCACAAACTTCAGTAGGCATCTAAGGAGACTTCTGCCTGCAGGCACCAGCTCTCTCCACTAATTTCAAAAAGGTTCCGAGCAACTAGAATAAGTGGCCAACTAGCTCACAGATGGCTGAAGTTAAGCATTTTTATTAAATATTCTCAGTGGAGATGAGAGGTAAGACAGTGTTTCATACTATATAAATACACACACAGTGGCAGAATCTGATAGAAAAAGTTTATAATTTCAAGGACATGGATGAAGTAGTGATTAATACAAATGGATCAGAGTTGATATCAGAAAAATGGTTTGTGATTACAGAAATCCTAGGCTAGTGTCTTTCTGTCTTAATTGTATGAAACACTAAAGAGAATTTTTTTTAGCAAGTGTACACAATCTATTTGACAGTCACACCAACTATATTTCACTGACCAGGTGCTTGATAATACACACCTAGGGGAGCATGCAATTCTGAAAGCGTAGAAGTTTAAAACAACTGCATTCTATGACACATCTTGGCTTTGCAATGTCTGCACTAGAGAAGAAACAACTAGCCTCACCAGGACATCCACTCATACATCCCTGTTGCATCTCTAGAACCTCACAGATTGCAAACATGGTTTACAAACTGACCAGAAAAGCTGAGTAGTTTACTGGAGATGTTTGGAAAGAATTATTCCTTGTTATATGTAGAAATAAATTATTATTTCTTTGCTAATTTGTGATAATTTACTCAGAAGAATCAGACTCCTCTGTGTACCAAACGGGACATGTATTACTGGTTTTAAAAACTAAATAATTCAGAGTTAGGTCAGGAAATCCTGAGAAACATAGCTGATTCAAGTATAATCAGCTACAGTGGAGAATTAATTATCTTACTAAAAGATTATTTCCATTATTCTATGTTACTAAAAGGAAATGCCAACAGATACAGCACAGTATTGCTGTATTTTGTAAATACAGTCAAAAATTCTGAAGTATCAAAATCGAGATGACTGCACTCAAAATTCCATTTGCTGTTACAAGAGCTATTTGCAAAGTCGAATAATCATCTTATACATAACAGAAATAACAGATAGACACTTAAATTTGGAAGAAAGGAATGGCATTTTGAAAATACTAATCCAAAGTTTCCTAGAATGCAGAACCTTTATGCCTAAACACAGAAAATACCTATTTTTCTCAAGTACATTGAAAGAGCTTCATTCTGTAATGCGCACACATTTTCCTTTTTCACATGTTCATATTCTTCTGGAAAGAACTCCGTGCTCTGAAGGAGAGAGATATATTTGTCATTCATAAAATCATTATTATGAAATATAATGTTTTAGCTTTCTGGAACCTACACATACAGAGTAGAGTTTGCTCACATCAATTCTACTGTGGTCAGCATAAGGATTACCATTTGACAAAAGGAAAACAGATTAAAATCTAGTCTCAGATAAAATAATAAGTCAAATACACCCTAAGAAGGAATAAACATTGGATATGCTCTTGTAATGAGGGCACAGAGGAGGAAAACAGCAGAAATAAAATGCAAGTCCTAATTTTAGTAGTCAACATATGGCATTGTTATAGCAGTTCTGCAAGTTCTGTTTAACAAAGGGTAAGTTCACACAATCTTAAATCTTGAGTTATTACAGATTCGCATCATATCATTTCTAATCTTATGGATGTTGTCCTGACATTGAAAATGTCATCACCTACACAAAGGGACATAGCTCAGTTATATGGAGCCATGTAAGCAAACCTTAAGTGCACATGCTCTTAGGAAGAACAATCAATTATTATTTTTTTGTATCCTGAGTTTGAATTTATAAAACAGCAGTCACAGTGTTGTGCCTATGTCTGTACAAAGTAAACAGGAACGTACTGTGAAGTGAGATTCATTTGAGTTAATGTGTGTGTGTCCACCTAAACTAGGTATTAGGGTGTTTGTGGACTGTCATTCCTTTCCTTCTAAAGTAGCCATGTAAACAAGGCAGATAAATCCTGCCCCAGCAGGGCCCTTTTTTCACACCACTGGCTAGCAAGAGACCTCAAGGTCACTACCTTAGAAGAGGTTGTAACTATGGACATCTGCAATTAGCCCAGCTCTGATGTCAAAACTGCAGAAAGCACTAACATAAGCAGGAAAACAAACAACTCATGCACCTAAAAGGATGTTTTGGAAACAGGATCTGTAAAAATGAAGTAACAAAGATCCAATGATAACGATGATGACAAAAGTTATTTTAATGAGCCTGTATCTTCCCAGGCATTTTAAATACTCAGAAGTTACATGCTGCAGTACTTCAGAGCAACTGACACTCAGAACAAAAATTGGAGCCCAAAGCAAGATGACCAGAGATTCCCCACAAGGGCACAATGTGGAGCACACCTAGCTTGACAAGACAGTCTGAAATATCATCACACTAAGTGGCTGAGATACATTTAACTCCTGCTATTTCTGTAGCTCAGGCACTTGACTGAGACCTCGAATAAAAGTGTTTATGTCCACTTGGGAGCCAGACCTCTGCACCTCAGTTAAAGCCTTGCCTACACCTCTCTTTTGAAACCTTAGAGCTCAGTTCACTGGCCTCTATGATGTCTTGATGGCAAGAGTGCTGTGCTTCTGCCTACTTATGTAATTTAAGACACTGTTGGAAATGTTTGCAAGGAAGGTGAGAGGCAACCATTTGTGTTCAGATGGTTGCACTTCACATCAGAGAAAAAGGATACAAAAAGAGCAAAAACCCTCACTTGTCAAAGATTGTCCCTATGCTTCATCTGCTTGTCATTGCAAACCTACTATGTTAAAAAACTAATGCAAGGAGAAGCAAGTTAAACTAGTGAGATTAAAAAAAATGGAAGCTCAAACTTTAGATGTCAACTGAGAGGGGAAAATCTGTGACTTTATGCATTAAATATTAATAGAAAATGATAAATGCCTTCTGGAAAATTAAGTGACCTTAGAGGTAAGAATCATNATGTAATTTAAGACACTGTTGGAAATGTTTGCAAGGAAGGTGAGAGGCAACCATTTGTGTTCAGATGGTTGCACTTCACATCAGAGAAAAAGGATACAAAAAGAGCAAAAACCCTCACTTGTCAAAGATTGTCCCTATGCTTCATCTGCTTGTCATTGCAAACCTACTATGTTAAAAAACTAATGCAAGGAGAAGCAAGTTAAACTAGTGAGATTAAAAAAAATGGAAGCTCAAACTTTAGATGTCAACTGAGAGGGGAAAATCTGTGACTTTATGCATTAAATATTAATAGAAAATGATAAATGCCTTCTGGAAAATTAAGGGACCTTAGAGGTAAGAATCATGAGATGGCTATCTATTAGTTACATTAACACTGCATTGATATTTCATGCTTTTACAGAGACAGATTTTATAGTCATGCTACTGTTAGAAGAATATTTATTCCATATCTGTTTTATTGAATAGATTTTTTTTTTTGGTAGAACAAGCAGCAGAGCAATATGATAAGATCCAGATAAATCGTCCAGAAATATATCTATATATTTTTACAGCAATGGAAAAAATGCTAGTTTCTTATATTTCATGCCTCATCTCTCTTAAACTGCAGGTTTCTTTTGCTCTCCATGCTAAGTTTTTTTATTTATAGATACTGACTGGATCAACCAAAGCATAGAAATTATGCTTTTAATAGGAACTTCAGTGGGAGGAGACACAGGCATGTAAATACCTGGATGCCTTTTTACAGTATGATTTCTTTTTTTTTAAACATGTCTTTCTCCAGAACACTCCCGTTTCAGAGTATTTGGTGTAATTACTCAAACATTGCTTTTGGAAATCTCTTTGGATTGGATTCCACTGTCATTGCTTACAGAGGGGAGAAAGTGACACAGGTTTGCTGTGATAGTTGCAGATAGCATATGGTCTGATCTGCAGTGAGAGAAACATGGGTGGCTCATGAACTGAAGCAGTATGCTTGAGACTAGAGAATAAAAACAACCAAGACCTGATGAACTAAACCTGGGCTGTAATAGGTTTATATCCCCAGGTTCAGTAGGGAATGGTGAGTCTAGTTTTGTATATTGTCAAAGGTTTTACATATAAGTAAATTTATGTGGGTTTTGGTATTGATTTTTAAGTGGGCCTCTCCACTCATATTTATAAATGCATGCAATGAAAATGGAGATTCATGTATCTCACACTACTGGTAGTACCGCTATTCCCACACTTGTGACATACTACCTGATGGAGCTTCACTATGCACTGCAACTCTCCTTCCTCTCTCTTCTCCCCATGCCCATCCCTTACAACAGTAAGGGAAAGCAGAGTTTACACTCATCCTTACTCCCTTTTCTGGTGACAGTGTTCCTTTCAAGCAAAGTACCAGCAGGGAACAGCTGTGCACATAGAACTCCAGAAGTCAATATTGGGAATGGTAGCCCTATTTCTCAGAGCAAGAAGCACCTTCCTGGGAAAAAATCTGCTGGGAACAGATCCCAAACACATTTCATGATCAGATTGGCTAGTATAGAGAAAGCAGAGAGAAGAGATCTTGTGTTGTCATCTGCAGACCTCTGCACTCTACACACTTATTCCCATCCAAGGTCTAATAATCTTGTGACCTCAGGATACTTTTTTTTGGAGTGTGTCTCACAAGTGTTTTTGGCACGACATCCTCACATGAAGCTTATCAGTCCCATCATAGATACCATCAGGGATGAATGCCTGAAATCTCAGAAGCTTACTGTGAATATCTGTTTGCCTTCTAATTACATCTGGGAAACTGAATAGCAAGGTGTTCTGCTAACTGTATCTTACTGACTGATTCTCCTCAGTTCATCAGGACACTGAAGCAGAACTATTAAATAGAAACCCTAAACATCACTAGTTCCTTGAATGGTTGCTACAGGCTTTTATGTTAAACTTTTGCAGTCAAGAAATATCACTGTCCCTCAAAAGCATTTTGTCACAGTCATCTGTGAATGTTTCCAAAGAAGTGCCTGCAATTCTACCACTGCCTTTTTTTTCTGCCATGTTACTGAATGTATATATATGGATAAGTATATACATATATATGACACTACTCTGTCTTTTTAAAAAGAGAAATAGTGCCATTAATTTATATGTTACACTCTAGGGCACAATAGAGAGAATGAAACTATATTACAAGTATCTTCCAGTCAGAGATGGACTGAGCAAAATTATCATTACCTCTTCTGTTTTAGGAGGGATCCTTTTTGATTATTTGCAGCACAGATTGGCATTTATTTACATTCCAATGACAATTCACTCTGAGTTTCTTTTTAATATATTTACTATAGCTCTAGGCTTGGTTTTTCTCCATTACTGCTTTTCTAAACATCAATTTCTAATTTTCTATCTCCGCCAATTATTTTTTCTCCATGGATATACTACTTTACATTTATCTATTTTAAGTTTCATTTATTTTTATCTGTCTCTGCTGGATTGCCAACAACTCTGCAGCACTGCTGTACGCTCTTTTGGATGGACATCAGCAATTCACAGCCATTATCACTAAACAAACTCCTTATATGTTTCATCTTTTTTATTTTCTCTTCTCCTGTTTATTCCTGTTGTATGATTTGCTTGGATTACAATTCCTCATCATATTCATTTGGTAGTGAATAAGTAGGTAACACTGCTGTTTCATTGCCAAAATCAATTAAGGCCAGCATTTTAATACATCTGAATGTCACTGATAAGAGCCCTGAAATGGACATGGGGGGCCAAGCTGGATTTGGATCTTTAGCTCCTCAAAGTGTAATGCTGTACCAAACTAATGTTTGGTCGCAGTCCCCACTCTTTGAGGTAGATTAAATATATGACTCAAAATTAAAAAGAAAACCTGGCTTAAATAAAGATTCTGTGAGTTTCAAGGAAAACGTATTATTTTCCATTTCCTTGTGTCTCCTTACTTCGAGATCTTGCGCATAAAACTGTTGAGAAAACTGGTTTTGACCTGAAAAAAAAAAAAGGTAATTTAGCATCAGTCTATTTTAATATTGTTACAGGCCGATTTTCAGGTTGTATTTCAGATAGGGGAGGAATAAGCATTCTTCATATTACAAATGGTACACAAACTGGAAGAAGATTGCAACCATCATGAGGTTCGTGACATATAACCAGTTCAGAATGGTCTCAGTCCCACAGCTGTCTTCCTATTCATTAATGCATTTATTTTAGACCTGTCAAATCATTACATTTTGTTAAGGAAATGCTACAGATATTAAATAAGTGATTAATGACCAGACTTCTGCTTTCTGATTTCCTCTTCATTCCAGGATGTATGTACTAGTACTACTATCTGGTTCATGGGTTCATCTATTACCAAACTGGATAAATTGCAAAAGGAAATATTAAATAAAAGTAGAAATGTTCAAACATCTTTAATCCCATTTCTCAGAATCTCTCAAATTTTTCTGTGTATTTGCAAGACTATTCTCGGTTAAAGACATCTTCCTGATCACAAGGAACTACTTCAACAAACAACATTGAAAACCAAAACAAAATGTCAACTTCAGAAAAAAAGTTGCTGGGAACAATCAGGAAAAGTCTCAGAAGGGTTTCTGCATAGGACCAACAGGACTGACCAAAGGGCCCATGAACTGGAAACTGTATTTTGAGGAAATTTTCATGCGGAGTTTGAGGAGAGGAAGCTCCCTTTGCCCACAGCTGCTGGAGAGCTCACAGCTCTCTGTCAGACCGTTATACAGGGAACAAGTTGGTGCTGAATGTGTTTCTGCATTCTTGAGTCATTAACAGCCTACTGGAAAGTGTCAGAAATTGTCATGTGCCTGAGTGAGGAAAGAGAAGATACAGGGTACCACGATCTCTTCCCATTCCTACCTGGGCTTGCACCAGGCAAAGAAAGCAGAATGAGCATAGGGGGACAGTGAAATTTAGGGAAAAAAATGCAGTATGGTTTTCTCCACCAGGCAAAGTCCCCTTACTTTGCACATCCTCCTGCTTTTCCTCTCTGCTGCTGCTGAAGTGGCTCTTTGCTCTGGTCCCACTCGAGTGACTCTTGTGGCTGCATGAAGGGGCCATTGCAATGGTCCATGAGATTCCCTGAGTGGCGGTAAGGGGAAGTGGAAATCTCTGGCTAATGGGCTAAGGTCCTGTCTTCTCCTCAGCAAGGGCCTTGAAAAGCAGTTTTTTGGTCACTGCTTATAGAGCTAAAAACATGGGAGATAAATATTTGGCAACAAAGGCAAACAAAAGGAAAAAATCTNGCCCAGTTTTCAGCACACTTGAAAACTATAACACCGGAAAGCAAGTATAAAAAACTTTAGGGAATAATTAACCACAGACTCAGATGATAAAATCCATCAAACTGGATAATTGATGCTATTTTTGAAATAAAGACTTCGATTAATCCTCCACAAAGTAATGATCTGCTCAGAGTGCAGCATTTTATTTGTGAATTCATTTGTCCTTTCTACACTACTGTGAGTTTGCTACATTAAATTATATCTGCCTTTTGTTTGGTTTTTTTTTTTTTTCTATCCCCCAGGTACTTGGTTTCAAGGTCTTCCAGCAATTTCTTGCAATCAGACCTAAACTTTACTACCCTGTATACATAAATGTCATCAGTATATTCTGAAATCCAGCTATGCACGTCTTTGAAAAGCTCATAAACCAAGTTAGAAAACAATAGTTAGTTCCACACTTCGGAGAGCTTAAATACACCATTTTTCTCCCTGTGGAAAAAACAGTGTGGGCATAGTTCACACATTTAAGTCTCTTCTCAAGGCTGAGCAGGCTGAGCTCCCTCAGCCTTTCCTCATATGAGAGATGCTCCTGTCCCCTAGTCATCTTCTTGGAGGGCTGTGCAGCACTCTGGGATATCAGCAACCCCTCACAGCTTTGTGTTATCAGTGAACTTGCTGAGGAGGTATCTGCCCCTTTATTCAAGTCATTGATGAACAAGTTAAACAATACAGGACCCAGTACTGAACCCTGGGGGACACTACCACCTTTCATCCCTGGGAAGTCAGGACTAGGGATGAACAGGTCTTGTGCTAGTAGGGATTTTTTTCCCTGACTAAGAGTGACCTAGCTGTTTAGGAAATTTATCCTCAATACTTAACAAAGCTGAACATTACTCTTTGCCTCTCTCCACCTGACCTTGGGCAAATCAGCTGTGCATGAATTTTCTATTCATTCTGCAGGTAATCAGTGCTTCCTTTCTTCACGTCTCTGCTTTGCCTTTTTAGAAAGAAGCTGACCTGTTAAAACTGACAGGTACAAGACTATAAATAACTATGGATTAATTTCTAATTTCAATTACATATTTACTTTCCAAGCATACCATTTATCCAAGTTTTCTGGACTTAGTGTTTAGCTGGAGTCTTTGAAGATTCAGAGGAATTGCACCAGACTAGAGCAGAGACACATTTTCCTGAGGTCAAGTCTCAGTGGCTTACCCCTGAGCCCAAGCACATGCACACAGACACATAGATCTTTGTTCAGTGAGCTCCTAAGGAGGAGAAAGTGAAGGAGCTTTGCCTGTAGCTGGAAAATCCCCATGTTTTAAGGATAAGTCAGGCTCTGCTGAGCACTGTATTTAGCCCAGAGGAAAGCTGACTAAGTTCTTTGATGGCAGAAGCAAACGTGATTTATTCAGTAATAACATGTTTCAGGGTGGAAATTGTGAATGTAAGCCAAATCTTTCATATCAGGATAAATATCACATTTCCCTTACAATTTTTAAGTCTAGTGAACCTCAGTAAATCTCAGAATCACAGAATATGATGAATTGGAAGGGACTCAAAAGGATCATCAACTCTTAGACCTGAACAGGACCATCCCCAAGAGCCACACCATATACCCGAGAGTATCATCCAAATGCTATTGAACTCTGTCAGGCTTGGTGCTTTGACTACTTCCTGGGAAAGCCTCTTCTAGTGCCCAACCACACTCCAGGTGAAGAACTTTCTTCTAGTATCCGACCTAAACCTCCCCTGACACAACTTCAGGCCTTTCCCTTGGGTCCTATCACTGGTGACCACAGAGAAGAGATCAGTGCCTGCCCCCCCTCCTCAGAAGGAACTTGTAACTGCAGTGAGGTCTCCCCTCGGTCTCTCTTCTCCAGCCTGAACTGACCAAGTGACTTCAGAAGCTCCTCATACAGTTTCTGCTCAAGGCCCTTCACCATCTTTGTTGCCCTCCTTTGGACATCCTCTAATACCTTCATATCCTTCTTATATCATGGTGCCCCAAACTTCACACAATATTCAGGGTGAGGCCGTACACAATGCAGAGCAGAGCAGGACAATTCCCTTCCTCGATCGGCTTGTGGTGCTTTGCCTGATGCCCCCTCAGGACCTGGTTGTCCCTCCTGGCTGCCCGGGCACTGCTGACTCATATTCAACTTGCCATTGTCCAGGACCACCAGGTCCCTTTCCATGGCACTGCTTTCCAGCATCTCATTCCCCAGTCTGTTACATACATTCGGGGTTCCTCATGCCAGGTTCAGAATCCAGCACTTTCCCTTGTTGAACTTCATATGGTTGGTGATTGCCCAGCCCCCTAATTTCTTGAGGTCTCTCTGCAGGGCCATCCTGCCTTAGAGGGACTCAACATTTCCACCCAGTTTTATATCATTTGCAAACTGGCTTAGTGTCCCTTCCAGTCCCGTGACCCAGTCATTCGTGAAGATGTTGAAGAACACAGGGGCTAAGAGGGAGCCCTGTGGAACGTCACTAGTGACAGGTCACCCATTCACTATTGCACTCTGTGCTTGATCCATAAGCCCATTTCTCACCTACTACACGATGTGTTTATCCATCTGTGTTCTGAAAATTTTGTCCAGGACACTGTGAGAGACAGTATTGAAAGCTTTATTGAAATCCAAAGATTACATCAACTGGCTTCCCTTGATCAACTAGATGGGTTACCTTGTTATAAAAGGAAATCAGGTTTGATAAGCAGGACTATTGTCTCATGAAGCTGTGCTGGCTGTGACTGATGCCTGCATTGTCTTTCAGGTGTTTTTCAATACCTCCCAGAATAATCTTCTCTGTAACTTTACTAGGCATTGGAGTGAGACCGACTGGCCTGTAGTTTCTGTGGTCCTCCTTCTCGCCCTTCTTGAAAATCAGGCCAACATTCAACAGAGAGAAGATCCCTGCTCAGCCAAGATGGCCTTCTGCCTTGCCTGCTTGATTTCTGACAGTGCAAACAGTTCTGGAAGGAAGAGCCAGTAAAATCTGACACAAGTAGACGTATCTCTGCTCAAGAGGAGAGAGTCATTGATGAGCTTCCTTTAAGCCAAAGAAAACTAGGCAGAAGAATAACACAGAACATTGCAGAGGAATTCCTACTGGCCTAACATGCACGATATGTCATTAAAGACCTTACCCATTAGTCTGATAATAATGGAGTCGACAGACTATGGAGTCCCATTAGGATTATGTCATTGTACTAGTATTTCTCTGAAAAAAATAGGCATTATGTAATGGTTTGGATCCAGCTTTCCTGCCAAATGTTCAAACCTTACAGTTTGCAGTCTCTCCCCCCCTGCTCTATGAACATAAGGGAAAGGGAGAAGGGAAAAGCTACCAAAAACACTGAAATGACCAAACCAAAGCTGTATAAATATATATATATATGTATTTACACCTATATACAATTAGAATACTATGTACACAGAAAAAAGGGACCCCAAACACCTCCCCCCAAAAGCGAAAAGGGAAAGGGAAAACCCAAAACAGATATGCACAATCAAAACCCGGGAGCAACCAATAAAGAACTAGCAAAAGAAAATCATATTACTCTCCTTGAGATGGCAGAATTGCACCAAGCGACCGCCGGCACTCTCCGCCTCCCAAGGTCCACAAGGCCTCACCAGGCCTCACTCCTCCACACGAGCAGAGCCGATAGCAGAGAACCTGCTCCCAGATCCACCGGAAAGGAAAGAGAGGGAGAGGCTTCTCCCCCTTCTTATTTATACTCTGGTTTACGTAAAAAATCATATGGAATACTGGGAACATGGCCACTTCCTCAGTTACAACCTGGTTACCAAGGAAGGCCTAGAATCAAAACCACTACACAGTATTAGCTTGTGTTGCAAGAACAAAACAGGCAATGAGTATTTTCATCTTCTAGTCTTAGGATGAGTAAATAAAAAAACTTCAAAACTTTCAGTACTAGCTCACTGACTCATTCTGGTATCCAACACTCACGCCAATGTTCATATGTGCGCTTGTTTAAGTTGGGGTACAGTTAATTTTCTTGACAATGGCTGGTGCGAGGCTGTGTTTTGGATTTGTGCTGAACATAGTGATGATAATATAGAAATGTTTTTGTTATTGCTGACCAGTGCTTACATAGAGCCAAAGCCTGTCATTAGCGAAGGAAGAGTTCCACACTCCATCTNACACTCAATATGAGATGCAACAAGCTTCGACTTTATTAAACAAGCAAGCTCAATTTATAATCAATCTAACTAGCTACTTGCATATTCTGTAACCTAGCTTAACGATTGGTACTTAGCTTAATTGTTGATTCCACCCTTAGTTTCTCATTCTTCTGTTATCTTCCTTTTTCTCAGCATTCCAGCCAGCCGCAACTCCCCCCTAGTAGTAATTAAGGACAGTGTGTTTTTTACCTTATATGGTCCTGCAGGGGCAGCTCAGGGCTTGCAAGTCAGTGTGAGCTATCTCATCAAACAGCTCTCCACAAAAGCCTTTTATGTTTTTGGTACTGCCACACTTGAGAGCAGACCAGGGGTGCATAGGTAACTGGAAGGTGACACAGTCAGAAAGTTGACCACAACTGACCAAAGGGATATCCCATACCATAGGATATCATGCTTAGTATATAAAGTGGGGGGAGGAAGGGGGGATGTTTGGAATGATGGAGTTTGTCTTCCTAAGTAACCTTTATGCGTAATGGGGGCCTGCTCTCCTGGAGATGGCTGAACACCTGCCTGCCCATAGGAAGCAGGGAATTAATTCCTTGTTTTGATTTGTTTGTGTGCACAGCTTTTGCTTTTCTTATTAAACTGTCTTGATCTCAACCCACAAGTTTTCTGGCTTTTACCCTTCTGATTCTCTCCCTGATCCCGTTGGTGGGTAGTGAGTGAGCAGCTGCATGATACTTGGTTGCTGGCTGGGGTTAAATCACAACAATACGCCAGACTGAAACATGAAAGAAATCATTTATATTTCATTTATGGTAAGAAACAAGCCAAGTAGTATATGTGTGACAAGTTCCCAGATCACATGGTCATGCTTTCTCCAGTAGCACTAGTTGCCACAAATTGCTAGAATTCTGCATCTCTAGATGTAGTGGCACTCAAAAACAGAAGCAAGTATTTTAGAAAATTGGATAGAAGAGAAGCTAAGAAAAAGGACTGAAAACAACGCAACATTTACATAATGTATGCCAGAAACTTTTCTTTTATTAAAAAATGCTTTCCAGATAAATAACAGGCACTCAAGACAGCCATTATTTCCTCTGCAATCATCCCTTCATGTAATCTATAGAAGTATTCTCACAGGAATAATTACAAAGTATTCTGATGACTACTATTAAAAATCAACTGAATTCCATTTCAGAATAGTTCCTCTCAGATTGTGACCATTTAAAAAGTATTGTCAACATATGCTCAGAACTTTGGAGAGAAAATACACTGAATCTGCAAGGGAGGCAGCAAAAAGGAAAGACTGAGCCAGATAATGGACTACTTGGTGAATAAGAAATTGGCAGGATGGTGACATTTAAAGTTGCGGTCAACTGTTCAGTGTCCAAGTGGAGACCAGTGATGAGTGGCATTCCTCAGGGGTAGGTACTGGAACCAGCACTGTTTAACAACTTTGTCAGTGACATAGACAGTGGGATTGAGTGCAACCTCCGCAAGTTTGCCAACAACAGCAACCTGTGTGATGTGGTCAACACGCTGGAAGGAAGGAATGCCACCCAGAGGGACCTGGGCAAGCTTGAGAGATGGGCCCTTTGAACTAGCTGGTCTAGTGGAAAGTGTCGCTGTCTGTGGCAGGTAGGTTGAAATTAGATGATCTTTAAGGTTCCTTTAAGGTCTTTAAGGTTCCTTCCAACACAAACCAGTCTATGATTCTATGAGAATTAAAGTCAGAGATGTAAAGCTACATGTATGAAAAAAAGGGCAAATAAAATTATAGAATTTGGGTTTGTGGGAAAGAATTTAATTTTCCAAGCTTCATGAGAATAATCCTTAAAAAATATTCTTAGAAAGAAAAAATGTAGTGATCTCTTTTAAATTAATTATAAATTTTGGAAAAAAATAGGGTAGAACAAGAGTTTAAATGACCATGTTTAAGGTTAACAGCAAAGTTTACTTCAGGTATCATTACAAAGCATATAATCCTGGACAATTTTACCTCTGTCCTAGACTATGAAGACAGTTAACACAAGAAATTGTAAAATGAATGTTTGGGTCTTTCTTTCCTTTATATTTTCCTCCTCTGAATGTTTTATTTCAGGGTTATTTTGATACCTCGAGACTAGTAGCAATAAAAGTGTGGAACTGAAGGCAGAAATTCAAGGAAATAGAGATGTCTTAACTTTGAACTGGTATTTTACAAACTCTTGGAAGAGATTTCAAAGAAAAGAAACACAGATATGGACATTGAGTGTAATAAGATGTTTAATACCAAAGATAGAGCACCTAGGCTGCTCAAATACCTTTTTATTGATAATGGATTTTTCAAGACAGGTAATGCAGTGTGTTAATCCATTTCTACTTAAAGCACTTTGTTTGTTGCTCATAGGAAACCATTGGTGGCAACAAAAGAAAATCCAAGGTTAAGAGGGTTGACTAAAGCAGAATTTTCAGGACAAAAGAAAAGAAGACTAAAATAGAGTATTTCTTAGGAATCAGACTTGAAATTGCCCCTACTGCAGATGATAATGTTTGACCTCTACGTAGAACTGGGCAAAAGTCAGTGATGAAAAACAGACTCAGAGAGGTGTTGCTGATAGAGTAGAGGACCTGACCATAGCACCGTGGATCATTTTATCAACTGGTCTGATTGACTGAGTCAGTGTGACATCTAAGGGAAGAAAACACAGTGACAAGTATCTGGAGGCCAGCAGAACTCATCTGTAGCCCTTCCCCAATGGAGTCCCTCTCATCTTCTGGTCATGTGCTCTGCTTACTCCACCTCTTTTTGCCCATGGGGTCTCCTCCATGTGATATGTCACACCCTACAGACTCTCAGCCAGCCCTCTGACTGGTTGCCAGCTGCCCCTCCCACTTTTCCCAGAAGGACATCAGAGCAAGAAGGCTCTTCCCACTGCATACACAAGGACCAATATTTTGTTTGTCACTGTTTTTACAGCGGGGAGCCACAATTTCTGGCACCAATATGTCCCCAGTGTTCACAGGCAGCCCTGTGACTGGCTAGGAGGACCAGCCATACATTTACCCGGAAGAGGAAGCCCCTGCCTGCATAGACAGAGGCTGCCAGTTCCACTAATATCACTCCCCACCTGTTTTCGCACTGCTTTGAGATTAGTTTTTTGTTGATTTTTGAACACATCATACCCACATGAGCTCAGAACACCCTCTGATTAGCCGCCCTTTTCCTTTGGAACAGGAATTAATCATAGGCATAAATACATATGTATATGTGTAAGAAAATGTGACTGAGTGAGATGGGAGAAGATGGAAGGGTGCCCCAAACTCTTCCTTTTCCTGCCTGGCCTTGCAGCAGGCAAAGCAGGATGGGCATAGGGAGTTTAAAGTTTGGAGTTTAAAGGAAAAATGAAAACTCCTGTAAAAGCCTGACCTACAACCAATTTCTTAGTTTGACTGATGGTTCAGAGTTTAATTTCTTATGTATGAGTATTAGCAGTTTTTTTTTCCAGCAGTGAGCCAGGAATGTATCTCAAGCTCCTAGGGAGAAGAGAAAATGTGCTTCCCAAGGTATTTCTGTGGACAGAGCCTCTGGCTCCTCTCCAGCACCCACAGTAGGGGAAAGGGCACATAAATGAGACCTTCGCGTCCTGTACCTGGCTTTGGGAGAACATTTGGAGGGATCACTGGAGGGCAGAGCAAGCAGGTTCCTCATGTGGTGGAACAGTGCTGGCAGGAGCAGTATTGTGGTGCCAAAAAGAGTACAGTAGCCTGCTCTTTCAGAGATATGTTTAGGACCCCCAAGGCCTGCACCAGACCTCTAGGAGAGAGGCAGGCATCTGAGCACTGGTAGCTCACACCCTGCAGCTCCACCATAGTGGACTCTTTCAGAAGTTCCTAAGACTCATGGGACTCATGTGGCCTGGGATAGTCTTCATCCTTTCAAGGGCTTGCTCTGTCCCTGACTTGCTGGGCTGATGCTGGATAGCACAACCTGCCCTTTCAAACTTTCCTCCCCACACAGCCCTCACTTCACTTGCCACTGCTAAGTTAAAAAGATTAATCTCCATTATTTATGTGGTGAAACTTAATTATCTACAAAATTGTGTCTCCGATTGACCTGGCCATGTGGGATATTTTTGCAATCATCCTACCTTGATACTCTAAAACATATTTAAATCCTTTAGCCAGTCTCATTGATTCTTTTTCTCCAATGTTTATGCATTGCCTTGAATTGTGAGCAATAGAATTTCATACAGAAATGAAATTTGGTCATTTTCAGACCGAATGGTTGAGTGGATTTCAATGAATTGGAGTGGGTACTGGAAGAAAATACCCAATCAGTGATCCTCTGTAACTAGCTTCCAACAGTATAAAGGGGAAAAAACTGAATTTTAAAATAGATCATGACTGACTTCAGAGATTGATGAAGATGATATGATTGGTTGTAATAAATCTGATCATGATCAAGAAAGTGTCTCCCTGACCTAAGGCTTATTCCAGTAAAGACTGTCCTCTGACACATGTAACACTGCTATACCATTGCTCCCCTGCTAAGCTATCCAAAGATTTCATTAGCCTTTTGACCACATTTCAGTAGGTAAGTAGACAATTTTGATCCCTTAGCCATCAACCAGAAACCTTGCAACAGTCCTAGAGGCAATTATAGATAAAATAAGAACTATGAAATGTGTAAATAGAAGACTGCTCAGTATTAAACAATTTTGATACTCTAAGTCTGACATTTCTCAGAACTACTTACAATGTTATTCAAATTTGCATCACAATAAAGGTTCAAAATTTGGCTTGTCTAAAAAGCTGGAATTACATTTTTTATAGGTGTTTCTTTTGTATTAATTTTCATTGCATCCAAGCACTTTAAAGGAAGAACTGCATGTACTGTGAGACTGTTTGAAGTGTGTCTCAAGACACTTACAGTGCACAGGACATTTTTGTTTAAATGAATGACAGAACAAAACCCATTCAGCTCAAATCTGAGAATCATTTACATCTAAATGGCTGTCTACCAATTCCCCCATATAAATTACTTTTGTTTGCAAATACACATTATTTAGACCTAAAGAAACAGTGCTAGATTTAACTTCTTTTTACTGCAGTCTGTGGTTAACATGATGAATGAAACATGTGATGGTATGGAATTCTTTAGCATCCAAAATGAACAAAACCAGGTTTCATCTGTGTTACTTAGAAGAGCCTTGTTACCATATTTTCTCACACTTTTTATTGTACTATTTCTTGCAGCGCTTCTGAAATAAGGAAATGGCATTATTTTAATTTTGTGTATGATGAGTTAAAAACAATTTGCTAAATACATAGATTCGCAACCTGATGGACCCAATTCCACAAGTAATTGAATAATAGAGGGGTCTAAAAGCCTACTTCTGGATGTACTATTCACACAGTGACTTGGGTGACAAGATCCTTATATGGTAATTAGGAAAGGCTTTTGCATCTATGCACTCCATGGCACATGGGCCAGCCTACAAGAAGCCTGTACCTCCAGCTTTGCTCTTCAGGGACAAAGGCCACCCTGTGAAACTGGAACACTGCAACTGAAACCCTGTTCTGTGCCCAAATCACTAGCTTCTCTTGATGGTCTCAGTCAAGAGCTCTAAAAATTGCTTTTTCTGAGGTATAGGAGATGCCACAGAATAACATGGCTCATTGCAGCTTTTACTTCAGTGAACACAGGCATCCCCCACGTCCTGCAGTAACATGAGCTCTCTGGGCACTGAATCTAGCTCTAATTGTCTTGTTTCCATTTATATGAGATGACAGAAGAAGGTAGGGCATTTTATTACAATGTGAATGTTGCTCATACATACGTAGCTAATGTCATTTGAGACTCCCTGGGTTATTTAGGGTTTTCTTGGGTCTGACAGACATAACACAGGTTCCATTGTGCCTATCTTGAGGCAGCTGAGGCAAGATCCGTATTGGTACAGGGTGCTTGCATGTGAGCAAAGGATGTGTATGCTGTACTGAGGCAAAAGAATAGAACCTTTAAGAGAAGCTTGTTCTTACTTATTTTCATTAATTATCAGGGGAGTTAGATGTCTAGATAAGATTTAGCCACCTGAAACTGAGAGCAATCCCACTCTGGGTATGAGAAGTGTTATTGTAGAGTTAGGTTAACAGTAACAATTTTTGAAAAAATGTCAGATATCTCCTTCTGCAAATGCTTCCTGTTCTGGGAATACTGAAGCACATAGATGTTTTGTAAGTCAATCTCAGTATGTAGCACTATGAAAAAAAAAAGTGTTTAAAATTAACAAAAACCTGTTGAAACTTACTGGTAAACAATAGATGTAATATTGCTATCTCATTAGCTGTGATGTGCTTTTAGATGTAATACGAACCTTTGTTACATATATTGTTCTTTCTCTTTTTATATATTAAAACAACAGGATTATAAAGTATGACTAAATCTGTAATAATGTATGCAGCACTAAAAAAACACTTAAATACTTCTTAATATGCAAAATACTTCAATAATTTAAATGTTCTGTGGGATTAATGACAGGGCTAAAATAATTTTTCTGGTCTTAATGTAACATTTAGAAACCTTGTAGTCTCAGAAGAAGGAAGGAAGGAAAAACACCTTTCACTTTAGCACTTCATCTGAACAATGGGTCCAATACTTTATAGCATAATGAAATTACACTATTGACTAAAAAATCTGAAATTATCAAAGAGAATGGAGAGGCACTCTCAACACTGTTACAACCCTTGGCTTTCAGGAACATTCTCACTTAAATGTGCATGTGTTGTTTCAAAAATATTCCCAAGTGTGGAAGTACTTCCAATTTTTGTAGGGTTTATTTGAGAAGTAACCACTGTGTCCTCGAGTATATTCTTTTCAAGTGAATTTTGATATAGCTAAAGTGTTGGATTTGTATTTATCATTAATAGGGCTGAGGAACAACAGTGAAAATGCTCCGTATAGCTCTAACCATGTTGTTAAAGTTTCATTTAAGAAGGGGAAGG